>VZRZ01001295.1:21761-218500 GCA_013398175.1 Climacteris rufus
GGAGCTCTTCAGACTTACAAAGGAAGTTCATTTTCTAAAATTCCTTAATACAGGCATGTAACACCGAGAATTTATTCATGGTTAATAGTCAGTTTAATATTCAGTAATACATTTCCTAGCTTAATTTCCCATTCAGCTATCAGTCCAGGTGGCAGTGCTGTAGACAGGAGTCCACACATCGCACGTGTCACAGACAACTTGCTGTTCCTGGAGCCGGGGTCCAGCCGCCCTCGGCGCTCGGCGCTGCCACTCTCCATTCACAGAACCGGGAGATTGACATTCTCCTTTGCTTTCTCCCCACTGCAACCAGGACTAGCAATTTTTTAGCAAGAAACATATTTAGGCCTGCTCTGCTGAAAGGTGTGAACATAATTTATTCTGGTTTCACTTGCAAAACATGAAACCGGTTTCAGGTGGGCTCAGAATTTGCTGTTTGATCGTGTACCAAATGTCGTACCTAAATACAGAAGTCAGTTCTATACTTTTAGTCTTTGGCACAGGTTACTGTTTAGGTAAACATATGTGATACCTTATCTGACTGTGTCAGAGTGTATCTCTCTGTAAATTTCCAAAGTACTGTGGGAAAACTCAGGAATTTAATGGGGGATGTATTTCAGCCATGTGTGTTTTAGCCACAGCACTTTACATTTAAATAAGTCCCATTCGCAACACCTTGAAAATATGCCTCATGCTTATTTATACTGAATTCTTTTCCTGCTTCATCTGAAAAAAAGTTCATTTTATGGAGAGCAGATGTTTTTTAGCTTAATGCCTTTTTATTCACATGTTTTAGCTTTGTTCAATAATTCTTAAGTACACTTGGGAATTCCAGAGCGTGTAATTGTCCTGCAAATTTGCTCAGAGCCCTGAGATGGCTCAGAGCTTGTCTGTCACTCAGCTGCTGGACACACCAGTGGCCAAGAGTCTTTCTGATGACCCTTTACTTACGTATTTCTAAAACAATACTCGGGCAGCTTTGCTAAAGATTTATTTTACAGATTAGGGATATTCAGCCCCTGAATAAATGAGCAATCGCAGGTCAGGGTGACACTAAGCATGCAAAGAGCTGACCCAGAAGCTGAGGAGGGGAAATTTTTGCACTGGGGGAGCGTGGTATGACTGATTTCTTATTCATAAAGCATCATGGGATCTCCTGTACTGTTTGCTTTTTCCCCTGCAACTATGAACTTTGCTATTCCTTTGAAAAATGGAGTTTCGTATTGAAACCATACAAAGTATCTCACAAAGAAATGCAAGAAAAGCCTTTTGCTGGAAACAAATTTTAGATTTTAAACTTCAAAAGTTTGGAAAATATGAAAGAGTATGGGAGTTATTTGTGCTCCAGGGGTCCATCAACTGAATTTCTAAAGGGCTAATGTGGAAAAAGGTGTGATAAATCTGTGCATTTGTGTTCAGTGCTGCTCTGAAGGGGGAGAGGAACGGGCTGTACTGTAGAAGTTCAAATGGAAAATTATTGCTTATGCAAGAGGGGTCTGCAATTACCAGGAAAGTATGCAATCTTGTGAAAATAAATTGCAATAGATACATACATAGATCACAACATTTTCTGCAGCATCAGCCACTTAAGCTCACATCTCCCAGTTTCATTTTGAATTTGAAGTTTCAATCCATCCAAAGCTGCAAGGCCAAACTCTTTTGAAATTTCCAAGTTTCATCTGCTTTTGATACAAAACTCTCAACCATAAATTGACTTCACACTTCGTAATGAAACTCCAGACTCAGTGAATATTTGTGCTTTTTGTTTTATTGTAAAAGTTTGCCTTCCTGTATGAAAGTACTGCTTTTGCCCCTAAGGCTGAACTCACATGAACCCAATTTAACAAATTTGCTTTAAATAACTTTTTCAGGATTCTCTGAGTGCTGCTACAAAGGAAATTGTGTGGTGAGTAGTAGGCTCTGAATGCCCTAAGAGAGAAGAATGCACATAAGCAGGCGGGCACAGACCTCTTTGCTATTGGAGATGGCATTTTCAGAGAGAATCTGAGCCCATGCCTCTTTCTTCCACCATAAAATTGCCTGTTTTGGCAGCATTTTCAGTGGTAGAGCAAGAGGCTTGATTGGAACATGAAGATGAAACAGGCTGCCAGTCAACCACTTTTTAATGTCTCTGTTGCCCCAGTTCCTTTCACGTTAAAAATTAGTTTATATTCCATTGGAGCTGACCATCAGTTCCAATACTGCATCTTTGGAGTCGTTTCCCCAAATTGTTCTTTTGGGCAAGAAATCTAATAACAAATGTGGAAAATCAAGTGTGAACGGACTCCTTCCCTAGGCTGTCTTATTGAAATAACATTTCATGCAAATAATCTCATTAGTGTAAAGATTTTGTTCCCTAGTTCCTACCAGTATCTTAAGTTTACATGATTGAGCTGTGAGCTGCTGTGGAAGACAGGGGGATTTGCAAGGATGACCATCACAAGATCCAGCATTAAATAGGCACAAAGCTGCAAACCCACATCCTCAGAGACTGCCCCTCATTCCCAGGGTGTGCCCTGTGTGGGGAATCACAGCCCTGCTTTGGAACCAGGCATTTGTCAAATGTTTCACAAGGTGGGGAGGGAAAAAAAAATAGGTAGATTTAATGATAAATAATAATGCACTGTCTCCAACATTAAAGGACATCATTGGCTCTCTTCTCCGTGGTGTAAATCAAGGTAATGTGTGAATCCTTTAAAAGTAACATGGAATTTAAAATGGAAAATATGAGAAGCTAGTAGAATTACTGCTAAAATCATCCGTTTATTATCTAGGTGTGCTTAATAGCCTGCTAGCTGATGAAAAATCATTTGCTAACCCCAAGGAATGGTTCATTTTCCAACTCAATCATTCAGCCATGCATTGGCCAGAGCTTTTAAAAAATATACCTTGTATTACTTCTTTTGTCAATGTCTGGAGATAATTTATAATAGCAATAACTTCCATTAACACACCTACTAAGCAGTTTCCTCAGAACAGGTAAGATTTGTGGGTGGACTTGAGATGTTTTAATAGCAAACCAATTATCCACCAATGATTCCAATGGTTTAAAGTGGTTTTTGGTTGGAATTCACTTATACAGTAATTAATAGACTGAGCTGTTCCGTGGTAATCAAGTTCCTGTGTATGGATTGGCAGGTTTGTTTCTTATGTACATGAAGGTAAACTCGCCTTGCTCTGACAGTGCACCACAGCCCTGAGGAGAACAGCAGAAAGGGATCTTAACATAATTAGACTCTGTTTCCCACTTGCCTCACTGATAAGTATTTGGTGTTTCTGCAATAGATTTTTGCCCAGGCACTTCCCCACTGTTATCAGAACAGCCCTTCCAGTTGTTCACACAGCAGCTGAGCCCGAGAGCAGGTCCTGCTGGGCTGCCCCATGCTCAGGGTGTTCTGACCCACTTACACGTCAGCCTCTCTCAGCTCTTGTGGCAGGCAAGGTGTAACTTTGCTCTCCTGGAAAAGAAACCCGGGGTTTATTTTCTCCCTGTACCTGGGGGCAGGTGTTTAGGGCAGCAGGGTGACAGTACACCTGGGTGCAGCAAACTTGCTGCCAATGGGAGCACTCCAAGGCCTGCCAAAGCGGGCTTGTGTCCTCTCCTCCTCCTCCTTGGCCACAACACCCATGTTCTGTGTTCCCAGCCATCAGCCAGGGTGCAGTTGGTACAAAGAGAGGAAATTTGGTGTAGCTCTCTGGTCTGGTTTACCATTTGCTCAGGTGAACACCAGCACCAAGCAAAGGAAGGGACAGGAACATGTGTGGAGCAGATCAGAGGACATGGAAAACTTCTTTTGGTATCAATTAACCATTAGATTTGCTCAGCTGGGTACTAAACAAATGAACCTTCTGGAGCTCGGATTTAAAGAGGGGAGGCACTCCAAGAATGCCCTTAGCAAAGAAGCTGCCTTTTATAGATGTAAGGGTTCCTCCATGGTGCTTTTACAGGATATTACAGCTTGAAGTTTAACAAGATAGTTTTAAATTCTGAATATTTTCTTTTGTTCCTTTGATACCAGAAGTCTTATAAGTGGGGGGGAAAGAAGAGAAAAGAAAAATAGAAGCTAAACCTTAAGCATCAGAAATCAGATCTAAGAAGGTATTTTTCTTACTCCTTTGGATAAGTTCATGTGTTTTATCACTTGAATCCAAGTCAAAGATGCTTTTGGAAATCTCTGGGATTTGTGCAGAGCAGGGAATGTGTGCTCTGGCGATTGATGCTGCTGTCCCACAGGTTTGCTGTGCAGTGTTGTTATGCTTAGTTGGTAAAGCCCTACATTAAGTCATGTGTGCTCTGAAGGGGTTCAGGGATCATTGAGGTTTTTTTCAGTTTCTTGAACATGATTAGATTTTTTGTAATTTGCATTTTTAGCCACTAAACAGTGATACATTATATTTAGAAAATGAGATGCTCTGAGTGTTAGCAAGATGTGACAGTGACAAATCTTATGAACGCTAATACTGAAACCCATCATAGTTCAAGTCCCACTTGCTGTATTATGGCTTAGTCTAAGGTTTGGGAGGGGGAATGTTCTAGTTATCAAGTTGTCACTGTTCAAATGCCATTTTTGTGCTTAATTTAAAAACAATATGCAATTGTGAAAGCTGTATTTAGTGGCTGTGATACCTTTAGAAAAACGTACAAAGAAAAAGTCTCTTCCCCAAAGGTCACAAGTAGGTCACAGATTTGCAGCTTTTGCAGTGTGTCCTACATACATCTTGTGCTTATGGAGTCTGTACAAATGTACAGCCAACACCTAATCAGGGAAAAATATATCCTGAGCTCCCTGAGTTGGTACCTGTAGTGTTAAGTGTCTGTCAGAGTTTCTATTGTGATCACCCTTTCAGGGATTTATCACTCAGCTCTAATACCTGGCTCCAGGCTAAAAATTGGCATGCAAGAAAGCAGATTTGGTTTAAAGATATATTGAAGCTGCAGAACTGGGGAAAGTCACTCTCTGGCTTCTGTTTTCAACAGTGTGTCTGAGTGAGAGCCTGGGGATTTGAGTGTCTCTGCAATACCTGGGGGAAGGGTTTGGGATCCCAGCTGCCTGCAGGAGATGCCAGCCCTGAGCTGCCCTGTCCTGCTGGAAGGTTGAGGGGCCAAACATCACCTTGCACATGCACAGGAAGCACTGTTGGTGTTGCACAGTGCTGCATTTTGGGTTGGAAACCCCAGAGACACTGGGCCTTTGACCTGACCAGGGAGCAGCACTAGGATTCCTCTAATATGTGATACATTGCTCTCGCTTCTGAAATCATAATAATAAAAAAAGCTAATATAAAGTATCATAACTTCTGCAATTGAGGTAAAATAGGGCATGGTTCTACAAAGCAGAAACTGTTTTCTGATGTCTTCTGGGATAGTACAGCCACTGCTTGTCCCTCATGCAAGCAGACTCACAAGATAAAGCAGAGGCACTTGGTATCTGGTCATCTGAAACTGCATTTCCTCTTGTTGCTTCCTTTACACTGAGCTTTTGGCCTGACACTTTTTCTCTGCAGTTCCCCTCTGATAAGTCCCTCACCACCCTTTTTTCATTCCTATTTTATTGTTCCCAAAGTGCAGTAAGTTTTTTGGAGGGAGCAAAAAAATAAAATCATGGTGTTAAGGACTTTACCATCTTTAGGTTAAACCCTGTAGAGTTCCCACTCTGACTGACATCAGAGATCACAATGAGTGTTCGGGAGCTCCTCATTTCCAGTCCTTCAGTCAATATTCAGCGGGTTGAGGGTGTGTAACAATATACATTGATATATTAGAGACTGCATTGTGCTGTCTAACCAATCATCCATAAATTGTAAGAGGACTACACGCATCATTTAGGAAAAAAAAAAAAAAAAAACAACAAGAAACTGGGAAGCAACAAACGTTTTCATGTTAAAAGTCTGGGCTTTGCTGATGCCAGCTGAAGAAACGTGGAGTTAAAGCTGTGATGTACCAGCCCACCTTTGTAATCCTCCCAGGCACGGGGGAACAGATTGAGAGCGGAGTGGGAGCACGTGAGCTCAGCATGCTTTGGATTTTAAGGAGGGATGGGGTTACAAGACCTTTCACATTGTTTTGACCTCGCAGTGTTTCTGTGAGCAGTGCTTCCATGTGGTTACCCCATGCTCTGGTGTGTGATAATCAGTGAACAGCCTGGTGGTGCAGTCAGTGCTCCACTCTCTCATCGTGGGTATGCTATCTGCAGGCATTTATAATTCACTTAGAACTCTTCCAACACATTCTATACCAAACTCATTGATCTTTTGTTTTCAGAATATAAACAAATTATGCGTTTGTTTTGTGCCATTTGTTTTTGTAATTTTTTTAATAAAAATCAGTTATGGTAAAGAGTTAAATATGCTAAATTTGCACATTGTAACTGCTGGCAAGATTTTGGAGTCTTTGTGTACTGCAGATATTTTGGTGTTAGTTGACATTACTGGATAGAGGCAGCACAGATAGATCTGCTTTGTTAGAGCTGGGATTTCTACCAACCAGGGTTTCTACCTTTTGTCTCCAGCAATCTCTCAAGACTGTTCAGACTACACATTTTTTCCAAGAGGAAACAAAGCAGATAGCATCCTTTAGCAGGCGTAAGTCCAACAAATGTCAAATTCTGAACAACATTACTTTGTGTCTCTATTTAACATTAAAGCTGATGGCTTTTTGACAGGTTTATAGCTGACAACTTCCATAGCCAGTCATGCAGTTTGAGCTAATTTGATGAATCAACTTGATGTTCTATAGTCCCAGTTGGCTTCAATAGCGTATGTGCTCAATTTTCTGCTGGAGGTCAAAAATAAGCTTTGAAATTTGGCTAATCCCATCACATCCGCAGAACATGTCTGGTGGAATAATCTTTGGACATGAAGCCTTGACTAATGCCAGAAATAGAAAGGAAAACTTAGTAATTTCATTAGAGCCATCAATCATGAGTCGTGTAGGCACAGCAATCAGGGGTCTCGTGTCCAGCAATTTGCTTGTGAGCTTTCAAATGCTTTAGTGGTCAGGGTAGGAGGAGGAACATTCCTCAAGCCTGGGTCTTGTTCTGGAGGAAAATGGGCCTTATTGTTAAAGTACATTTGAACAAATGTTAACTGAATGAGAGAATGCCAAGATTTTCTAATTGTGTCTTTCCTGAAAAGATGGGCTCTGCTGTGGCAGTGGGATATGTTAAAATGCCCTGGACTGGGCTGGTTTTAGAACTGCAATTTTTATGGTAAAGTCATTACCAGTCGTGAGATTTAAAGTGTCTCAGATAACCAAGCAGCAATGAATGCATTGCAAAGTCTAACACCAGATTGAATAGATTTCCCCAACAACGTATTTGGTCCTTATCCATTTTTAAAGGGTTTTAGGCGTACAAATTTCAGTCTAACTTGATGCTTGCACTTTTGGGCATTAACATTGCTCCAAACTAAAAGCTTCAGCTTTCACCAAGGCTTGGCATTGGAAAGGCACAGAAGTAACTGTGCTGCAGTGTCCTGTCACATTTTGGTAAAACACTTGTGGTCACTGAAGGTTTCAGTGCCACTGACCATGGTTGCACAAGGTTCTCTTAAATGCAAAGATTTTCTTAAATGCAATGACAATTTGTTGTCTTTTTCTGCCTGGAAGCCTCCTAGAAGTCATTCTGAAATCTGAATCACCTGATGCCTGTCTTGGGACTTTGATTCCTGTAAAGATTTTGGTGTGCACTTCAGCAGTGACTTGGCAGTGGCTGGGGCAGAGTGCAGGGACAAGGAAGGAGGCCTGCAGGGCTGTCCTGGTGCAAGGAATCTGTCTCTGACAGAGACACCCACTCTGCACTTTTGCTTTTGCTTGCATGTGTCTTGTTATGATGAGAAGGAGCAAAGTTTGGACACCCCTTTCTGGTCCAGTCCTTCCCTGGGAGGCAGAACACGTCAGGCTTTGTGAGAGGGCTTCCTCGTTCAGAGAAATCTGGCCTTGGCAACTGGATGCATGTACACACACACACACACATATATCTGTATGTGAATTTGTTCAATTCAGGGGCCACTAGCACAGGATGAAGGCGTTTTTCTGCCTCTAGAGCTGATGACATTCCTGCTCCTGCTCCGTGCCCTGGCCACAGCAGCACATTCCCATCACTGAGCCACCCTTCACCTCCCTCCTTCACTCACTGCCTGATGCACACAAGATCCAGCTGAGATGAGTCATGGTCATGGAGTTGTGTTTATTAGCAGGATGTACTGAATCACCAGATTGGATGCAAGAAAAGTATCAAATACATCTATAGATACACTGCATATGTGTGTGTGTACGTACTTTTGTATTCTATTTCCAGGGATTAGAGCTGAACTAGTACTGGCACTAAATTAGGCAGCAAGCAGATCTAGGTCTGCTTCCCTTTTTTTTCTTGCTCTGAGTAGTAATTCACATTACATCAAAGGAGTGGATTTTTAAGAAACACTTTTGATTCTTAACTTGAATTTGTAACAATTTAGATGATTTACAATGAGAGAGTCGTTTGATAAGGAATGACACAGAGTCTGAGCATTTATATGCATACCAAACAATTGTAATGAAACCTGGAGATTGGACTTTTCCCTATCAGCGTTTCAGAATGTTTAATTCCCTTTTTTTAACTGCCTTCTTCTTGGTGTACATAAATATGTAATATTAACCTAGGTTCACCTTTGCCTTGTAGTAACAAATTGTTCTCTCTGCATTCATAACTGATGTTCCTGAGGTCAGTCTATTTTCCTGAAGTTTGCCAGTGTGCTATTTCCACGGAAATTTTTCAATTTGGGCATTTAATGAGAAGAAACAACTAAAATAGGCTGCACTAGATTTGTCTGGAGGAGCAGCACGGTGGCTGACTGCAGAGCTGGGGATGAATTGCGTCAGCACATCTTGGTGGGGCCAGCTCAGCATCCTTGCTTTGCCTCCTGAATCTGCCGCTGCTCTGATGGGCAGGGTGCCAGCCGGCAGCAAACTGGGCCCTGAGTTCTGCTCCTTCTTCTTATGGCATCAGCAGCTGCTTGTGTTACCAGTTAGGGAACTTCAGTCCCTCTCTGGCTGGTCCTGGAGCCTTCAGGAATACTGGCATGAAAGCATTCAAAAATAAAGGCAAACAAGGGGGTTGGTCCCAGTCATTTGTCCCTGCACGCATTAAGTGATGTGTTTAGCAGTGCTTTAACACCTTATTTATGATAAGAGAAGGAAATGACAGTCTAGCACAGAAATCCCCTGAACTTAATTTGGCCCAGTCTCAAGGGGCTTTTGCGATTTTGCCTCCATTTTATTTTAAACTTTTCTGTGTATTAGTTCATGGGAAGTTTGAGACCTGTTTACCAGGTAATCTGATCAACACTATGACTCACCCCACACTTAGAGAAAAAGAAAACCATAATGAGACAGGCAGGTGGGGAAGAGCTTTCAATGTTAATATATTTATATTAGTTGTGAAATATCCTTCCAGAAAATAGCTATTTGTTTTCTATGCATTACGGAAAAATCTGCATGTGCACATGATCACCTTGGTGTGTTTTTTGTGGCATCTCCAGGCTTCCAATGGCCTGAGGGGCTGAGAATGCTGAGTTCCCCAGTGCACCATGGTGGTGGTGGTGGTGGAGTGAGGGTCTGAAGTTTGCTCTGCAGTGCTGAGGTGCCTGGATTGTGGAGTGCATGTACAGGAAGCCAGGGAAGGCAGAGAGGAGAAGGACACACAGCTGAGAAGAGAAGGAGGTGCAATTGTGTGTCCAGAGTCTACTACTCTGGCTGGACGTGATGGAAGGAGAAAGAAATTTGCTGTAGCAGAAGGTCCCTTCCTCGCCTGTGTTTTGATGTATCTCCAGTGCTTTGTCTGCTTACATGTTCATAAAACATTATGCATTTGAAAATAGCAGCTTTCCCAGTGCCATATGCTGAGAAATCTTAAGTACAGTCTTAAAAATCATGAGTGGCTTAGGGACTTAATATTTTTTTTAATAACACATATCGGATTCTTACAGTTTGCTTTCTACTTTTAGAGCTGGTATGTTCTTGATTTCAGGCTTTTCCCTGTGACCATAAAAGCTGCATGTTTTCTTTTCGTTGTTTTTGTTTTAAATGAAATATGAGAGGCTCACAAAGCTGCAGAACTGGAGGAAACAAGCTTTAAAGACAAGTACTAACTATCCTGAGACCAGCGATAAAAGGAGAATTGGCTCCACTGAAAAATGGTCCTGATTTCACACACAGCCCCGTCCCAGTTCCACAGCTGATTTATGTGCAGCTACCTCGGTTGTGCACACTGAAACCAGGGGCATTCCATGGGCAAGTGACTGAGCAGGAATTCCTGGGGACAGTTATCCGTCTTCCCCGTGCACTCTTGGGATGTGCATGTTTTGCATTGGCAATGGCAAATTCCGTGTATTTTGCACATTTGTCCCATAATAATTGGCCAAATATTTGTTCTTAACAGCTCCTGTTGCTATATTGTCAAATTCCTTGCTAGGCTGCTTTGGCATTTATATTCCATACACTTATGATTTGAAGGGAACCATAATGCAAACACATTATGAACACAAATCCTAGCCACACATCCTATTTTTCAGTTCCCAGTTGCAGGTGTTCAAAAGGAGAAGTCAGTGGTTATCCAGGAATTTGGGATCGACAGATCCTATTCAACAATCTTCTGTTGAGTGCTCAGAAATAAAGGATTCAAGGATTACTGGGTTTTTAGCCACTAATGTTCTTCTACTACTCTGAAGTGTAGACAGGAGTCTTTAGTGACCTAAATCTGCCCAGAATACAACCTAAGGATTTGGGTTTAGAGCTTTCCTACCTGACTAACTTGAAACATCCCATACAATTACAATGCTAGGGACTCAGATCTATGGTAAAACAAACATCATTTTTTCTGTTTGCAACATCATATGAGTATGTTTTTCTTTGTTAAACCAAAAAGGAGAACGATGTACAAATCTTTCTGACTTAAGTAAACTGAAGGTGTTGTGGAGAGCTCCACTCAGGCATTGAAGGACAAAAGTTGAGCTTAAGTCCTTCAAACCCCCATATGGTAATTCTTAAGTTTCCTTTTTGCATATGTAAGTAACAGATGCTGCAGTGCCTTCAGATTCCTGCCATACCTTCCAAAATACGCACAATATATGCAGCCATTGCAGGTCTGGAGATTGTATCTGTCAAGGCTGGCTGCACGTGCAAGAAACATGATGGTGAAATATGTGGCAAGCATGGGAACTGTATGGACAAGGAGTTCTGTGCTTGAACCCTTCAAAGGAGCCTGACAGTGGCCAACTGAAGGGTCGATGCATTCAGGAAACTCTGTCCCTTGCCCCAAGAAAATCAGATGACACCAGTGTATCATCTACCACTCTTTCCACATTTTGTCTGATACGCTTCTTATTTGACTCTAAGTCTCTCCTACAGCTACAGAGACAATAAAATGACCTTGAGGGCACAGAGCAGGTCAGGGTCTCCTTGGGGTGCATTTTACCCAAGTGTGTTTTGGTATAGTGGCACTGATACCTTCTACAGACAAAATATTCACAGCTAAATAAGGAAAAAAGAAGCTGATGGTTTTTGTTCCCTTTAGTGAGGTTGTGGTGGTAAGAAAGGAAATGGTACCATTGTTTGAGCCCCTGATCTTCCCAGGGATCTCTGTGTTCAGGATTTTGACCACACAACATGACTTGGTCGCCAGTTTGATGAAGAATTTGTCCTGTGGCCCCACCCCAGCTGGGATCACAAATGTCTCTGTGGCAAATATGTGACAGTTGGTTGTGTGTTGAGGGAGCGTTTGAAACTTTAACAGCAATCTTTTGTACTTTGTTGGTTTTAACTTTTCAAATCATAGAAAAGTTCTTATCCACATCCTATTGTTCCTCTGTGGATCTACCTGCTGTGCCTACCTTGCCATGCCAGAGGAGAGGCATTGTCTGCTCTCACAGCCTCTGAGCTGCTTCACACTGAGCAGGAATTCACAGGCTTTTCAACTTTTGGAGAGTTTTCTGAGGTGCAGCAGTTTGTCCTTTTTTCCTCCCCTCTCTCTTGCGCTGTGTGTGAGGTGCTGCAGAGCCTTTCCTCACACATCCTGCAACCTGAGCCCGGCTTTGATCCCAGGGACCAGGAACACACTCAGGGGATGTTTCCACGCTGACTGAGGTTGTGTTGGAGCAGGCACTGGCACTGGCTCCCTCGTGTCCTACCTATCCATGACTACCAAGAGGCCAGACAGATCCAGATTTCTGAAGACTAAATTAAACTCAATTTTCTGAGTCAGAAAAACATGTTTGTTTCTTAGTTACTGTATGATGTGCTTCTCTGTTGACTTGAAATGTATTCTGTAATCCCATGCATATGTGATTTCCTTCTTGGTACTCCAGAGTGCACTCTATAGATAACACTTTCATGGTATTTTAAATTCCTATATCTTGACTGTTTTCAGAGAAATGAATATGATTTAACCTTCTTTAGAGCAAGGATAAACTTTGAAACGAAAACTAACATATGGTCTGTATGCTATTTTTATAACTTTATTTTATAATTTCCGAGCTGATTTGGAGAGCTGATTATTATTTAAGGAGTGAAGCAGGCTGTCAGTGCGAGGGCTGCAGTGCTCCCGTGGCTCAGCCCTCGGCTCTGCCCAGTCCAGCTGCAGGGGAGCCCTGCAGGAGAGGGGCTGGAGGTCCCTGCTGTGGCCCACGGGCAGAGCTGCTCGGGGAAAACCTCCTGCTCACCCCTGGAGCGGCCGGCTGCAGCAAGAGCCTGTTAGTCTGTCACTTCTCCTCGCACTCCATTCACTCACACTTTTTTTTTGTTAAATACACTGCCTGTCAGGCTGCATTATATTTCTTCATGAGCCGCTGCATTTGCTGTGGGTATCCTTGAGGAGGTCCTCCATACTCCACCAAAGACCTTTCCTCCTTCCCTCCCTTTTTCCTAGGCATGCCTTTCCTGCTTTTCTGTGTCCCACAGCTGCCAACCCTGGAATTGTCCGGGAGGTCCCCACACCACAGCTGGCTTCCCCAGGCTAAAGGACCCATGAAATGCATTCATAAATCAACCCAAGGCTATTCTGGGAGGAATTCAGCTGCCTTCCTGGGATTCTGCTAAGTATAAAGAGCAAGAATCCAGAAATAAAAAGCCATAAAGGAAGCTTCCCCCTTGGAGAAGACAGTGGATACTGTGCAGCTATTGGCCTGGCTAATCTGTCGGGGGAAGCAGGGCTGGATAAATGTGGATGTGCTGTCAAAACATGTGAGGAATCCATTTGCACATTACTATGGAAATTTTTTCTCAAACAAAAACTTCAAGTACAGATGTCTAAGTGTTGCAGGCCCTGCTATTTCATCTTTTGTGTGATGTTGTCTCTATTCCCAGTAGACTCCAAGACTACACCTCAACTTCACTGCTCCTGCATACAAATATTTGCCTGAAATATATAGTACATTGTAAGGTCACTTGCAGCTACGCCTGGAAAAATCAGACAGAAAAACTGAACAAGTTTTCACAATTGAAATTAAGTAGGTCAAGAATCCATCCAGCTTGTCTGGTAATGTGCTCCTCACGCTAATGAGATCTGGAGAGAAGAACCCCATGTGTGAGGTTGCCAAGGTGAGCAAACCTCCTCATTACAAACCCAGCTACAGCAGTGGCAGTGCCTGAATTTTGTTTTATCTTCCCCCAACAATGCACTCGAAAAATGCCTTACCCTGGCTACAAAACTTTCTGGAATAGGTAGAAGTATTAACTTCTGTAATTAACTTCTCTGATGATTATAGAATGTATTCCTTCATCTTAATGGGTGGGATGACCAAGCAAATATACTCAGATACTTGCCTTTCGTTTGTATCTTCTCACAGATAAGAAAGATGTATTTAATGATTAGAGAATGCAGGATATGATGTTTATCCCATTGCTGATTATTCCATAGGTGAGTTAAGACCTCATTAAGGCTTTGGTGTCAGGTCTAGTGCTGACTTGCATGTTGGATAAAATCATTTCCCATGGAATATAGGTTTTATGAATCATTAAGATATAAACCCCGCCATGGAGTAGGTATTATAGAAAAACAGTAATACATAGTCATAAGGATATATAATTATATGTATGTGTGGGTATATATATAATGTTTAGTCTAGACATCAGTATAATTATGCACAATAAGATGTGACATCTGAGATTCATGTGTGTTATAAATCTTTTTGAAAAGGGAAATGGTTAAGTCTGGGAAAATATTAATTTTCCCCAGCATTGCTCTGCCTCAGTGCCTTTTTATATCTGAGTTCTGAAGAGAAGACAAGGCACATCACTTATTCTTGAGCCATTTTCTTTTGGTGTCCATCTTCTCATGTGGTCCAGAGGCCACCAGTCTGCTGTCTAATGTGCAAATGAAGCCAACCCTTTTGTTGTCCTCCATCAGAAGGCACAGAGCTTGAGGCTGCAGAGTTGAAAGCCATGGCTGCATGGTCTGAAAATAGAGCTGGGCACTATAGGCAATATCTTTTTCCTAAAGGAACTTGTAGGCTTGCTTGGAGAGGCAGGACAGGGCATGGCAAGAACAGAAATGTTAGAGAAGTTATCTCTCAAATGCTCACATTTGGCTGTGAAATGAAGGGCCGGATTTCAAAACCTGGCCAGCATCTTTATGCCTGTAATTTGCAGGAGAATGTGAATGGAATTAATTGTGGGTGGAATTTAAGCAATTTATTTGTCTTAAGAATTTAATTTTGGGGAAAGAAAACAGACATTTTGATATTTAATATGTGCTCTCAATTCAGTTACAGAACTGAACCTGCAGGGCTGCAAAAGCTGGGAAGGCCCAGATAAGGCCAGGATGAAAATGTTGCTCAAAATAAAACCGTTCAAGGTTAACAAATTGCAAGACATCTTAAACAATTTAGCCAGCATATTGCTTGTTCACAACAGTATTTTCTGCTTTGCTGCATTTAACTTGGTTTGACTGGTGTTGAAGGTTCAAACCAGTTGGGGACCACACACAGCTTTAGATAATTAAACATTAAACTGGTTAGTGGGGTTAAAACTGTTAAATATCCCAAACTTACATGGCATTCATTGAGCAGTGGTTTATCTCATTTGGCATGTTATTTTAAATATACCTAAGAAAACAGCAAATGCAAAATGCCACGGGTGACAGAGGGACTGCAGAGAATAAGCAGAGGACACGAGATGCTCAGGCACTCAAAGTTTGCATCTCTGCAAACAAGGCAGGGGAGATTCACAGGCCTTGTCAACTCTCAGATGCATTCAGCAAATTCTTCTGACAACAGTGCAGGAGGAGGCAAGTGCTTTGTTGTGCATCCTCCTAGAAATATTACAGACTGCAGAGCAAAGAAAACACAGAGGGGCGGTCAATATTTTTCTTGAATTTACTCCGAGTGGTGGAAGCTGTGCCCGGAGTGTTCCATTTATGTGTGGAGCTCTGCACTATATCATTGTGCTGCTCTGTAAAGTAAATTTATTCCTGAAAAAGACTAAAAGGCTTTCCTTGTAGCATATAGTGATGCCAGGAAAGTCTGAGGTTTTAATTGTTTTGTTGTTTTTTTTCTTTTATTGAATTTGATGTGCAACCCCGAAAAAAAAAAAAAATCGGTTTACTTCCAAGCTTTATCACACTTTTAAAACTTTTTAAAATTTATTTGATTTCACAGTGCATTGTCACTTGCAGATGAAAAGTTTCATTTGAAAAATAGAAAAAAACAGTTTTGACTTGATAGAACTTGAGGGTCTTTTAGTTGTTTTTCCCCCCATTAAAACATTTGCCAATCTCACCCCTCATCTGTGAATAATTATGACCTTGAATGTCATTTCTTGGTCAGCACGTTCTGTGCATGAAAAATTCCTCGTGGCCCAGCACCTGTAGAATGTGATTAAAATTCTCCACGTTTGAGTGGAGCCGCCCAAGCACGGGAGGGTGGATTTATTTTTGGAGTAATTCTGTGTTGCTGTGAGAGTGTCTCTGGAACAACCCAGAGAAGGGGAGACCTCGGCACATTCCGAGTGCCCCACAGCTCAGGGAGCTCCTGGGTGGAGGGTTTGTGGCTGACCACTGGCCATGGAAAGCCAAGGAAGTGGAGTCAGACTCCTGCAGGATTCCTTACTCCAGCCCAGCCCTGTGTCTGGGAATAGGGATGAGCCAAGGGAGAGCAGAAGCCAATGAAAATAATCTGCCATTAGTTCCTGGTGGTCTCCTGTCACTCTGTATATCATTTCATTAAACATCTTTGTCATGCAGTAGAGAATTTGGCTCCAGCCACTTGAGTTTGACTAAAGAATAGAACCAGACCATAGACTCAATTTAGACTTTCTGGTTGCACATTTCTGGCTTCTCCCGTGTTCTAACAAAAACATTTTCTGTTGACTTTTAAAAAGAAAAAACTACACACACATTTCAGGTGAGGTTTTCTTGCTGCCTTAAAAGTGGTTTGCTACCAAGTTCTCCACAGCTGGCTGCTGTGCCTTTGTCTGGAAGGTTGTTAGGAAACTACAACTTCCAACAAAGTATTGCCCAGAGAGGTCATTTCCCTCTCTCCTCTTTCCACACATGAACAGACAGGGCTAAATTTCACTGCTTGCCTTTACATTCCTGTTCCCTGTGTACCAAAAAGGTGAAAAGTCTGTTATTACCCTCAGGCAGAAGGGTCCTTTTCAGTGCAGGGGACATTTACCAGCTGATTTTTAGGAATAAGAATGCTGGATGGCACAACAAGTGTAAAAATTTTGATTAAAATACTTGATATTTTGAAAACTTTGGTATTCATTCCCACGGACATGACATTTAGAGTAAGAAAAAGTAATCTTTTTTAATGACCACTTGGTCCGTGTTTTCAGGAGGGGAGTCCTAAGCTGGGAGCATTTACAATTTTTCCCAGGAAAACTGATATATACTTAGAGCGCTAAGTGTGGCTACCAGTGACACACAAATGCTTTCAACTTTTAAACCTATTTGGCTCCATTCAAGAGATCAGCGTGGTGGTTCAGCTCATTAGCATTTGAGCAAATTTGTTACACTTTTAAGGAGCGTTTTCAGAATGGCCTGACCCGTCGGATGCAGTGAATTCCAGATGCTAATGGCACCATTTATCAAGGCAGAGCTTTTTAACATAATGCATAAACCTTTCCTGCATGGGAGTTTTACTGTGCATTCAATTCCAGTGCAATTCACTGCTCCGGGCAGAGGAAATGAAGAACTTAAGCAATGTAAACACAGGAGGAAAGGCTCTTAGATCAGTGTGGCTCCTTGAGATGAAATACTTATTTCCACAAAATTTGTCTTCCATTGTAACAGAGCAGGGTAACTGGGGGTGCTCTGGACTTAAATTATCTGTCTAGGGTTTTTTGTGTTCCTCCTCTCTGGAGCATCTGAGCAGCTTGTACCCTATCAAAGCCTCTAAAAAAAAATCAAAGTATCTTATTTTTGGAGAAGAACTTCAATTGCTTTTGCAAGGGCCATCTTTTTCTTTGCTCTTTGTTGGGTCCTGCTGCACAACAAAGCTTCTGGTAACTAAAATTTTAGTGCTATTTAGCCTATTTACTCTCTGTAGCTGTGCTGTAGCTTTCTGATATGATAGCAGAATTCTTTCTTCTCTGTGATGTCTGGAATGATATTAAAAATAAAAAAACTGACCATGCAATGGATAAAAGACCATTACTTTGAGATTGATTGTGTTGAAACCAATATTAAATGAGAAACAAAAATACAGCAAGAATCAAGCGATTTAACATACTCCCTATGTCCCAACTTACATTCTCATATTTTAATACTTCAGAATTTTCCAGTCTCCTTGACATTTGGAAGTGATCCCTGTGAAACCAGCTCGATGTCTGCCTCTCTGCTGAAGCGAACAGCAGTGACCACTTTGGTCCCATTCCCTGGACCCAAGACTTTTCATCTTTCCAGACTCATGTATCTTGTCAGGCTGAGCTGACACTTCAAAATGTAACAACTTGCACTCAAAAACAAAAACAAAAAAAAACCAAAAAAAAAGGGATAGACTTAATTTTACCTTTATTTACTGTTTCAGTGGAGGGAGCAGCTCCAGTTTGTAGTAACTCACAGCCTGACCAAAGGGCTGTGGCTGTTACCCTGGGTAGTGTGAGATCATGGGATTCTTTCCCTTTTCCTTGCCTGTTTTATTCCAAATACAGTTGGCTTCAGGTTCCCACCTCCTGTTATTCACAATGCAAGGATTTTGGGCCCTAATGCTACAAATGTTCCTGCATGTTTAACTACAAGCATATGAGTACTCCCAAATTGAGGCCCTGGAACTCTTCACATCTTAAGCACATCGTCTCCGATGCTGGAAATTCCTGTGCATATGCTTTTCTTTCCCCCTTGGAGCAGTCTCATTAATTTCAGCAGGACCCACAGTAGTAAAGTTAAAACACATCCATAAGTATTTGCAGGTTCAGGTCCGTAGTGACATTTCTTGTCCTCCAATGTTATTTTATCCCTAAGTCTGTTCATTGTCAAAAAATGAATCTTTGAGTAATCAGGTCTCACAACTCCCCTCAACCCCCTTCCTGGAACTGATTTTGTATGCTTTTCTCTGGCAAGGCCTGTGGACAGCAGCAAGGCTGTCCTAAATCAAATAACATTAAGAATCTGACATAAATTGACAAGGGCCAAGTATGGCTGAGCTGGAGTTTAAACCCAGCTGAAGTGAAGAGCTCTCCCTGCTGTAGTTTAGCTTTAGTCACACTCTTTTCAGTTGTTTTCTACTTCAACTGATTGATTTTTCTTTTTAATGGTAGAAAATAAACTGGATGGGAGTTATAAATGAGAGAGGCTTGAATGCCAAAGTGCTGGAATTTGTGTTCCTAAATGACCTGGAGAGACACCTCTATTGCACTTCTTAGCTCCTTGTGTTTTGCAACATTTTGCTCCAAAAAATGAGGTTTGAAGGGGACAATTCAGTATTTTCACAGTTTTGGTACAAAACCCATCTGTGTTATTGAAAGTTGTTCAACTATTGAAAGTGTAGGTGTGAGGAGCAGAGCAGTTCCCAGTCCTGGACTAACGACTGGGAATTCCTCTTCCAGCCCCTTGCCAGGTCCCTGTGAGATTACCTCCTCCCCGGGAAGTGCAGAGGCCATGCTTGGGGAGGCATCATCCCCCAGAGCCTGCACAATTCCGTCTGTTTCCTTCCCAAAGCAGCTGGAGGGGAGTTTGGTAAAAGCACGAGGGGCAGCACAGCCCGGTGTGCTGGGCTGAAAGGCAGGAAATCCTGGCTGCTATTCCTGGCTCCTGCTTTGCCTGCTGGAGTCTTTAGGCAGGAGCTTGGCTTCTCCAGCATTGTCCTTGACATCAGCAAAGCACCTGAAAAGCAGCAGCACCTTCCAGGACTTTGTTCCTGCTGCAGAAGTTGCCTTGTGGAGATGTTTTCCCAAAGTATGGCTCGTGTAGGAACAGGGAAAGAGCAGGTGAAGAAAGCAGTTGTTACTTCTTCTGTAAATACAGAGCTCGGATGTTTGAACAGGTTCCATCCATCAAATGTACATGGAGCTCTGGTCTCAAATTGTGTCCAGAACTGCAGGTTCAAATAAAACATCATTTCTCCTGCAAAGATGTGGACTTAGCCATCAACACATCCAGCAGCTTAATATGGATATGAAACTGTGGTGGCATTCACTGCCTAACTGGCTTAAAAATCAAACTCCAGTGATCCTATAACTTCATAATCCTCAAATAAAAACAACTGACATGGATTTTATGTTCCTGTGTATTAGAAATGGGAAGCATCATCTGTTTTTAATGGAAACATAGCAAATTACTGTGTCTGAAACTCTGTCACTTGCTCCAAGCAAAGCTCAGGCAAATTCTGGCTTATCTGAATGATTTCAGATAAAATTTCGGATAGGATTAGCTGTCATGTTCTTTGTTCTCTAAACTTTAGAGCACTTAAGGAGAGGAGCTGGCAACATGGACAGTGTTTGATGATAAAAAATGTAATAACTTTAGAAGAGTAAAAACAGATGCACATAAGGAAAGTTAGAATAAACCTGGAATTTCTGGAAATTTTATTAGTGAATATAGAGCCTTCTTGCCCATTTATAGATAAGGACATGGGTGTTTTAAAGGAAGAAGCAAATATATTGACGTCTGTTATGCAAAGAAAATAAGAAAAATCTAAACCTTGGTTTTTCTTTCTGCATGAGAAAAGATGATTGCTCTTGTCGTCAGAGCAAAATTTTTCAAGTTTTAGTTATATTTTTCCCCTACACATAAAGCTGATTATCAGATTCCCTGACCAAAACTGATTTTCCCAAGTATTGCATTTCTGAAAGTTATTTACTAAGATTGCTTCAGTGTTTTAAAATATCCAGGCTGAGATTTGGCTTACATCAAATTTGAATTCTTCATATTTGCCATGTTTTCAACTCCTAAAAGCAAGGGAGGAAGGAAAAGCAAACAATAACCACCAGATAGAAAAGAAGGAAAAAAAATAAATAAATGTTTATTAAAAAGGGCTAAAATTTGTTTGCAGCTATAAATGAATGAAGCTTCATTAAATTCAGGGGAGCTAGACACACTTACATTAGCAGAAAATAGGGTCCTTTTTTCTCTCTTCTTTTCAATAATTTTTCCAATGCTATTTTTAACAATCCTAGGGGGAGGCGGAAAGTAGGGTGGAAAACAGTTACAGCCATTTTATCACATTTTACTCCTAACAATGCAGTACAAATGAAAAGAAACCATAATGCTCTGTAGAATAATACATTAATCATCATCAGGCGTCATTCAGTGCAGGCCGCTCTTTCCACACCATGGAAAACAGGAGCAGATACCCTCGGAAAGGAGAAGTGCCTTATCTAATCTCACCTAGCCTGGAGTACAGAAGGGCTGCTCTGGGCTTGTGGTGTTTGTCAGCTCATGGATGGGGCAAACCCCTCGTGAGGGGTTTCTTTTGAACCCTGAGAGATTTATCAAGGGTTTCACCCCTCAAGGGGTGGGAATTAGAGGGGTTAGAGGCCCATCCACACAGGATATTTTTACTCAGTGACAAATTGGTTTTCCTTGAGAAAAAATAATTCACTTCCCTGGAAAAAAAAAAACCCAACCTTTCTTACATTATTTTTCATGAGGAGCTAACTAGTTAAACTTGGTACTGGAAGATTTCTTGTCCAACTCCATTTGAGTGTGCAGCACCCAGCTCCGCTCCAGCCTTGCTCCCTTGGGAATGCCCAAAGCCTGATCCTGCAAAGGGAGTAGTTTTATAGTCTGCTGTGCTGAGCTGTTCAGGATTGTTCTGCAGTGTGGAACACACCCCATGGCTTTCTGCACTGCTCAGTGAAGGGATGCTTTCACAGCCTTTCCTCTTCCTTCATGGAGTGTCTGGAGGTTACAGTTCTATCTAAATATTAGGCATCTCCAGTAACTCAGCCTTCAAAGCCCTAGAGAGGAAAGCAGTCCCAAATTATCCTAAATATACCAGTGCAATCAAGGCTCAAACTCAAAATGGAGGGTTTATTTTGCACCCTATGATCTCCAGCAATTCCCCTTTCCCAGCTTTTCCATTTGCTTGTAGGTCCCGATACTCCTAAAACATCAAATTATTGCAGTTGGGAGCCAGTGGTAGAAGTATGAACAGAAGGATGGTCAGGAGATTGCCTAGAGATGATATAGAGAAGAATAAAATTAGGAGGCAGCTTCCAACTTCCTTGGATACTTGTGAAAATGTCAGGCAAAAATTTTCAATTAAACTTTTCCCCCAATATTTCCTGTGTCCCTCCCATTCTCTCCTATACAGTGTATATGAATGTATATTTCTACTCTAGTCTTGCATCTCTCTCATAAACACATCTCATAACTGTGTGCATGCTTAGGTATGAAAATACTCTTTGTACAGCCCAATAGTGTTTGTACTGCTTCCAATCTCCTGTATCTCCACAAGATAAGTAGGTGCTATACTTATGTCATTTATTGCTATTTGTTTCTTTATGTTGGTTCCTCTTAAAGTGCTCTTCTCGTATCGTAGCTCCAGGGCATCCTTGCATACAGTTATGATACATAAAAACTGAAAAGCACAATTTAAACTGCAGCACCTCATCTGCTCGCCCTGTTTGTCTGTATTTTTCCCTCTGCCAAACATCATATTCCTTTCATCTGGCAATATAATATGATCCACCAGAAAGAAATGGAGCACAATGGAGAGTGAGTCATTCTGGCTAAAAGGTTGGGGCCAGATCCTGCACCCCCTCCTCCAAAAAAGCTCCTGTGCATTTGAATTAAGAGCATTTCCCAAGTAGGGAAGTTCAAGACTCAATCCTGTAACAGGTATGCTGGCATGGACAAGCATTTTTAGGCACAGGAGGTTTCAGTCTGAGAAGTTATTGCCATTTCCCTTTCATTGTGCCAGTTCTTAAAGTTCTTCCTTATTATTTGTTCTTGGAGCACCAGATTTGCTCCCAGAAGAAAGACCCATATTGTTTGAGTAACCCTTATCTGTAAAACAGTCACCAGGAAATTTCAGAGGGATCTCAGCTGTGCCTTCCAAAGTCCAGTTCAGGGAACTGAGAGGGGTTTGTAGTACATGAAGGACTTGATGTGTAACTCAGCAAAACTCCCCGAGGTCTCAGTGAGGGTTTTGGCTGAATTCATCTGTAACCCAACCCGGTTAGTATTTGGATGCAGAGTTCTCCAAGCCAGCTGAAAATGCCAGGAGTCCCAACCAGCCATCCAAAGCAGCCAGCAGAGAGAGTCCCTGAGCCCTCTGGCCTGCTCAAGCACGTCTGCCTGGGCTTCCCATCCAGGTATCCCTGCCTGGAGCCAACCCACCCTCTCCTGCCAGCAGCTTTTGCTCTGCTCTGCAGCGTGGAACCATCCTCTGCCTAACTGGATTGGAAGCCAGTTCTCCCACCTCCCAGGAGAGCACAGTAACCACCAAACCGTTCTGCTTTGCATAGAAAGATATTAAAGAGGGGGTGAGAGCAGATAGACAGACAGATTAGGGCTCCTGGCTGGGCTGCTGCTCCAGAATGTGGGAGAGTCGCCTTTCGGTTTCTCTCCTAACGAATATTCAAATGTGGAGACAAAGTGGAAGAGTTTCAGTGGGAAAGGCTGGAGGATACTTGCCCTGGCAGGGAGGGAGCCTTTGCTGTGAGGTGAGAGTGAAAATTGCCCAAGTCCCCACTCGGCATCAGGGTGTGCAGTGGTCTGCACTCGAGTCTCCTGCACTGAAGGCAAATAAAACACACGAAGTGGTGAGATCCTGCCAAAGGTGAAGGTGGTTCCAGCTCTTAATCCACGAGGTCCTCTCCAAATACCGCTGTGGAAGGAGGCCATGTGGACACATTTACTCAGAAGAACTTTAACATTCACCTTGTGGTTCTTCTTGCTGCAATACAGACCGAAATTGCAATAGAAGGGCAAGGCAGTACCAGTTCTGGTGCTTAGCACATTTTATTGGTGGAAGCACAGAATTCTGAGGAATATAGGCTCTTCCAGAACAGCTGAATGAGGGGTTCAGTGCCTTATTTCAGGATTAGTGCCTCTGAGTGTCAGTTGGGTGAACATGTCACTTCATGACCTTAATCTTTCCAGATTTTACCTAGTTTGGTCTTTTAAAATTCTTCCTGTAGCTGTTCTCCTGTGATTTTTTCTGTTCCTTATGCTGCATCAGTCATACATCAGGTTGTGGCTACTCCCCAGTGGCTTGCAGAGAACAATAACACAGGTGAGAAAATATGCCCACTCATATATTTTGATTGTTTGACTTTCCCCTATATCTCCCTGGAATATAGCTCTACCTGCGTGCTTATTTACATATTAATGTGCAAGTATTTTCAGACCCACGTATTTAGCAGAACTCAGAACCTGGGGAATAATCTGTAGATAGTACAAGTATATCATTTTGATTTACAGGCTAACATTTAAATGTTTTGAGGTCAGACCTCTGCGAGAAAATAATTCACAACTGGATCTACAGCCTGCACTGGCTGTACATTTATTGCCAACGAGCACAACACAGATTGTTTTTTACGTGCCTGCTTTTTATTGCTTTAGATGCTGTTGTAGGATAGTTCACATAAACATTTATATAGGGTTTAGAAAACAGTTGTTAGCGAGGAGGAAGCTCTTTCTGTTTACACAGCCTCGAACAAAGCCACCGCGCGGAGCTCCCTCTAATTGACATGTGGGCGGGCTTTTTTCAAGTCACTGACTGGAAGAAGTGAGTGTCTGAGATTTATTCGTGACAGGACTTAAATTACTGGTAGCCTGACACATTTGTGAACAATTACTAGACACTGAGGTGTTTCAAGTAATGGGTACTGTTTGCTCGAGGGATGGGGAAGTTTCAAAACCATTAAAACAAAACAATTTTCCATTTGATTAGCAAAAAGCAAATGCATACGTTTATTTTTTCAAAAAGGCACATGGATATTTGACTTCTTAAATTATTTTTCTCTCGACATGCACATGCTTAAAAATTCCCTTGATTTCCTAACCAGTAAGTTACCATCTATTGGTAGAAGCTCACACTCAGCTCTGAACATGAGACCTGTGAGCTTGCAGCCTCCCAAAAGGTGAATTCACAGCAGTGTCTCGATTAGAAAGGGATCTCACTGTTTAGTTGTCTGAAATGATAACAACACCTACCTTTTAAATTTTCAATTTGAAAGAAGAAAGGGGAAAGGCCCTAAAATTTTACTGGTTTATGCATTAAGTACAGCCAGCATTTATGGAGAGGTAGCCATTTGAGAGACTCCTGTCACAACAGGAATATTGCCCTGGATTATTAAATGTTTTTAGGAATCATCCTACATGTGTGTACTCACTTCTATCCATCTTCCTTCATGAACTGTGAACTGTTGAACAGGTGCTGTCTCTGCAACTTGTGTTATTCTGATGTGCTATAAAGTGAATATATTAAAACTGCATCCATCTGCTAATAACCAAAATAAAAGATTTCGATGGTGAACATAAATCAGGATTCTTGGAGGAGACTGGTTAATCCTGCTTCACTGATGGTCCAGGAGCCAGATTGTTCTTCCTGGCTGAGTCAATAAAAATGTTTATACATTTCTTAGTGCAACAGGGCCACACAGAGAGCTGAAAAAAATGTTTGTAGTAGTGGTCAGTCGGGATGGGAGCTGGGAGAGTTCCTGCACTGCTGTCCATCCAAGCACTTGGATTCACCCAGCCAGGTTGCCCAGAACTCTGACATTGATTTAACATGTTAATCTTTCACCAAATAAATTGAAATTCTGCCCTGTTTTTCAGTTATTCTTCCATCCACAAGGAAAATATGCTACTTTAAGGGAACAAAAGGCAAAATGCTTATGAAATCCCATTGTCCCTGTTAGATGTCCTCCCACTGTTTTATTGGGACTCACAATAATGTAAACAATGTAAATGTGATGGCTTTTCCCATGGGTAGTTCACTACTTCACAAAATAAGTCTTTTCCTTATAGTTACTTAATATTCCACAGGAATGAAGATGCAGCTGTGTGTTTGGCTGGCCTTCCTGAAAGCTCAGACTTGCAGATTTCAGCAAGTTCAGGTATTATCAAAACACCTGAATTTGTTGCAAAAGAACTGGACTTCCCATTGTTGACTGAGAATGGCCATCCCTCAAAGACATTGTTCTTGAGTGCTGTGAGAAAATCCCTTTCTTGTCACAGCTTCCTCTTTGACAATTTAGGAGGGGATCTGGGAAGTGGGAATTATCTGAGGTGGTTTTGGTATTGCCTTAGTATTGGAAAAATATGAAGACATGTAGCAGACACAGCTTCAGCCTTTATAAATTCCTCCCTGTGCAGTGCTTGGTGTAACACAGGTGTAACCAAGGTGGGGCACTTGGGACATGTAGGAATTGTTGGAAGTTGTCTCCTGAGGCACAAGTCAAGGAACTTGACTCCCAGTCTTACATGCTGTCTCCAGAGTTCAGTGGCCCAAATCTTTCTCTTAATGCACACCACCACTTACTTGCCTTTTACATCCGTGGAAAATAAAGACACTGTGTTTTTTTGAGGTAATTTCCAAAGTGATTTGTGTTGGCTTTGTTATAGTGAGAGGTCCTGAAGATCCGTCCCCTGTGCAGGACACTCTGCACAACATCACTCAGCTAAACCACTGCTCTTCATTTGAACCCCTGTAGAAGAGTCTATAAACCCTACAAAGGGGGAGGTTTTATTCCCTAGTTCTTGTTTTCTGTGTCAGTTCTTGATGCATTGAGTAGTAAAACAATTTGTAACATGCTGTTAGCACAAAAGAATGAAAAATAATACCAAAAATAAAACATGAAACTGCAATGAATGCAGCTATTTTTACACATTGTGTTCTGGCTCAAGGAAATTTCAGAAACTTCAGCAGAAGAACCCAAAAACACTTCAGGGTCTCAAGTCACCATGAGGGATGGTTTTCTTTTGGTTTTGCAAATTTTCTTCTGCTTCTTCTTGAGTATGTTGGGAAGAGAGAAAAAAGAGCTGCAGATGTTCCAAACTTTCTGCAGTCTCTTACAATTCTTCAGGGTGGTGTCTCTTCCATAGACTTGGTGCTGTTTTGCTCACATATTCATAAATTTTTCTCATTTGTGAGAGTCGCTGAATAGAGCATGTGAATTGTTTTACCCAGTAGGTGGTGGAGCAATAATGAAGCTTTGTGATTAAGTAGTGTTGGAACATCTTATCTGAGTGGGAGGCACCATTAGTAGTAAAAGTAATTACCTGTGTAGAGCGTGCTGATTGCACTGAGCATGTACTCCATGACACAAAGAATGTCTTCTCAACTTTAGGGACTTTAAGAGATCTCCATTTGCTGCTAATTTCACATTTTAAGTGATAGCACATAATTCCTTTAGAATTTCTTTTTTTTTGTGTCAAAATTACAAATAAACTTTGTGATAGCTTGTTCTCCTCATCAAAATTCTGTCCTTGTCATTGGAAGCTACAAAACGAGGATGAGGGAAATATCACTTGAAAGGAGTGGAGCTGTAAAGGCAGGGTTTGTTCCCAGTGTGGCACCTGGAGTCGCTCACAGCTCAGGGCTGAACTGAGGAAGGAGATTTTGGTGCCCTCACGAACCTGGAGCGCTGCTGCTCCCTCCAAGTGATGCAGGGAATGATTCCCAAACAGGACATCAGCTCTGAGCTGTGAGAAAAGGTCTCAGCTCACCAATCCCTGCTGGAACAGGGCATCTGTGGGAGGCTGTTGCCACTGATGGCATCAGCCACTCGCAGGGTTACTCTCACAGAAGCCAATCTGTAGTAGAATACACTGTGTCCTGAGGTCTGATTTCATAAGCATTCATCCATCTGCCTGACAGTTTCCAGCAACTCGGGGAATAAAATATTAAGATATGATGGAAATAAGCAGCTCTTTCTATCATAGAAAAATGGGTTTATTTTGTATTTCATCTGTAGATTGTACCTCTGGTAGTTTTTGTGTCTCGTGTAGATGTGAAATTAAACCTTTCTGCTCATCACTACAATTTTAAACCCTTCTGGCTACTTTGAAAAGCTCATAAAAAGTCCTGGGATTCAAAGAGGCCCATGACTTTTAGGATAAAAAGGAAAACTAAGAGCATTTATGGTTTGTTTTAGATTCAATGCAAAGCCTGTTGGAATCACAACACAAAGAGACTCTCACTGATTTTTGAGATTAATATCCGGGGTTTGAGCACAATGTCTGACATAAATGCAATGCTGCCACGCTCCCAAAAAGTACCTGAGCACGTTTGGAATCGTGCAAGGGTCAGGTGGCTGCGTGGGGCATCCCTTGCAGACAGGGACAGCTAATTAAGGTAATTGACAGCAGAGAAAAAGCCCTGAGAAAGGGCTGAATTTCCTCTGCTCTCTGAATTACTTTGTGTAGGCATTTCCTTTGGTTCTTTGGGAAGGATGTGAGCTCACAGTGACTGGAGACAGGCAGAAACTTTAATGAAGGTGACAATCTGTCATTGCGTTGATTGCTTACTTCTCTGTCGTGTATGATCTCTTCTGCAAAATGCCAGCATTTGTATAAGAATGGTATGGGTTTAGTCAACTTTTATCCTCAACTTCAGATATTTTCAGAAGCTTTTATTTGCCAGTTTTTCTGCTACAAATGCAGTTTCTAAATGATGCTTCTAATTTTTTGGTTTGAAGTCTGCTAAGGAAACTGTTTCTGAATTACACCGACCTGCTTTTTTTCTGAAATGTTTTCTTTTTTTGTGTGTTTTTCGGTTAATCTGTGATACAGTTTACTCATATATCAATAGAATAAACTATCTGTGACCATGTCTGAAAGTTTAAGGAGAACGTTTAGAAGCATAGAAATACTAAACTGCTGGAGCCACAACAGTGGAAATACATTTGAATAACCAGACAAAAAAAAGTAACTTGAGATTTAATTACTAAAGTAAGCCCAAATGTGAAATTTGTCATTTTTTCTTTGCAGAAGTGAATGCAGCGTTTTTCTTTGGTACTAGTTTCCATAGGCCTGGGCTTTTGATTAAAAATAAATGAAAAGTCTTAAAGAATATAATTCTAAATGAGTAAGATCGACCCAGTTTTGTGCAGAGCTGTGCAACTGCACATTTTGTGGGGGTCAGTGTTGCAGACACAAGGCTGGCTTCAAATTGGGCCTGAACTTGTTTTATTCTTCCTCATGTTGACTTAAGCAAAATAGCTGGAAAATATTTCAGCAAAGCAGCCTGAAATTTAACTGAGACCAAAATCAGGCACATTTTGCATGGAGATTATATTGCTGTAATTGCAGACAGCAATTTAATGATAAAAAAAAATTATTGTGAGTATCTGTTGTTTGTTGCTGGTGTTTACAGGAACCAACTGCCTTCAAGGACATCCAACAGACAATTCCCATCCCTTAGTGTGCCATGGAAACAATGAACAGAGATTTTACTCACAGTGAGAACAGAAGTAGATAAAATCTACAGAATTAAGCATTCTTTTAATGAATCCTACTAAAATTCAGGAATGCTCCTCTTCTGCTTGTTACCTTTCAGTATCCCTCAGGGAGATGTTTGGTAGTCCAGTGTACAGTCTTAAGCTTTAAAGCATAATAATATTAAAATATCAAATTTATTCCTCAAAGTAAGATTCCAGAACAGTTGTGTGTCCAGCTGCTAAGTGTAAATAATGACGCCTTTACCTTGTAATCAGGTGATAAATAAATAATTAGTGGCAAAATTTTGTATTGTGCAGAGATCTCATTGAAAATTGCTGACCTGCCTTCCTGATTAATCCAGTAAATTACAAATGTTCATTACACACAATGAAATTTTGGCTTTTCTGGTATATCTTCCATAATTTCTTCATTGTCTCATAATTAATTCAGAAAAATATGTTAACATTTTCACAAATGCACTGGCAGATCTTGGACTGAAATTTTCTTTTAAAATCATCTAAACTGCTGATTGTGAAATTCAACTGCAGTAGAAAGTGGAGAAATAATGTGCCCAAAATGCACCCAAGTATACAGGTAGATGGTGTCAGTCTGCACGCAAGCAGCTGGCCAGTTTTGGTCAGGAATTGTTCAGATCCAAGGAATTTAAAATGTAAGGAAGGTTCTGGAGCTCTGTACACCCACATGACCCCTGTTAGCCCCAACAAAAACATCCCACTTCATGTTTTAGGAATAGAATCCAAATTTTGAATTGATTCACATCCCTTGCTCAGACACACAGAAATGTAACTCCGAGCAAAAGCTTCCACAGGAGGGAGAGAAAAATGAAATGTGATGTTTTGGTCCAAGTGAGTTTGTTTAAGAAAGAAAAATTGAAAAAGCATTTTTGGCAGTTTAAGTGTTATGTGGGTTTACAGCCCTTTTTGGAATATGCGAGTATGTCACAATCAATATTGTTCTTGATAAAACTGAACCACAGACAACCTTCTGAAAACGAAGCAGACCCTGATCTCTGGACCAAGTAATGAAATTTGCTATGGAAAAAAGACACATCCACCTGATGTTAGTTAGTGGGGGAAATATTGACAGGAATTGTT
Organism: Climacteris rufus; assembly: GCA_013398175.1. Taxonomy (NCBI): domain Eukaryota; kingdom Metazoa; phylum Chordata; class Aves; order Passeriformes; family Climacteridae; genus Climacteris; species Climacteris rufus. The sequence goes on from VZRZ01001295.1 coordinate 51,682, forward strand.
AGCATGATGGGAAATCCAATTACTTTAAGCAGTATTTGAACATGAAGGGAACAGAAACTTGATTAGGGAAATAATTTCAGATATTCTTTTAATTCTTTCTAAATCCAAAGAGCCCTCCCCAAAATCCCAAGGACCAATCACCCCCAGAGTGCCACATCTATAGGGAGACACTGCAGTCAGGGGAGTAGAACGCAGATGTCGCCTTCCAGCTCCTGGCTTTTTCCAGGGCTTTCAGCACCTCACCCAGGGCCAGCCTTTGTTCACACTGCAAAGCCTCTCTTGAGCAATCCAGCAGGATCTGACTGCAGCCTAATGGGCTTTTCCATGTGAGCAATGGCCCCGGGGTCAGATGAACATCCTTTCCATGCCATGAACCCAGGGGTGTCCACCCTGTTCTCCTTTGGTGCCTTCCTTTGACACTGCTGGGGATAAGTGCCGTGAAGTTGTGTTTGAAGAGCGTTTGGGGTTGGGCAGTGGAGGCAAGGAGGAGAGGCCAGCTGAGCTCAGCTTTGTCCAAAGAACAGGCGATTTCTGGTCTCTGTAAGTCTGGTTTCTCACATTCCTGCAGGAAGGCAGTGGGACAGAGGAGAGTCCTGCTGGGAACAGGCACCTCTCAGGCAGGGACCTGCAGCCTCTCAGCTATCTGGGCACTGACTGCAGGAGAATTAAGCACTTGAACAGGGACAGGACCAGCAGCTGCCCAAATTCACAGAAGCCTTTAGGTCTCCTCTAGTCCAACCATCTCCTGGCTGCTGAATCAGCTCTGGGTTTTCGTGGGAGCTGCCCCTGTTAGTCCAGTCACCCATGAAAACCTGGGGGTGTTCTGGGAGAAAGGGGGGAACTACCTGGGCAGAACTGTGGCCAGCTTGCTGAATTTAGCACCCCAGCTCTTCCACGGCGTTAATATGGAGATCAGAGTCAATAAAACACATGGAGGCAAAATGTATGACTCCAATTTACATTAAGGAACTTAAAAGTTGTGAAATATGTGAAGAACAAACTGTTGTGAGAAAATAAGTGCCAGCCTTCCTGCAAATTTTATATCTGATTCTGCAAGCATGGGAAGTCTTCAGCGCTGTTCCTGACTTGGCTGCCAGTTTATGTGGGAGGGGAAACAGCCATTTTGCTCGAGGGAAATATTTTTTAAAAGTTCCATGATGAGAAGGGGTTTTGTTTGTTTGTTTGTTTTTGCTTTCCTGCATGAAATGAGTTTTGCAGTTTAAATTGCTGGTCCAAAGGCTGAATTCTGCCTCCATCAGCTTTAGCTGCCATGGTACGTGTGTGGAGATTTTGGCAAGTTCCCTTTGCCTGCATGGAGATGTGTAGACACACACACACACATTGTCTCTGTGTTTGTATAAATGTACACAAATTTCAGCTTTCATCTGGACTGCATTTCTGAAGAAAGTGTGTTTCAGACAATGCATTGTTCCAGTTTTATGGATTGCAAAGATAAAGCACAAAGCCCTACAAATTCTGGTGGAGAACACAAATCTTCCAGGCCCTCTCCCAGGCCCTGCCTCTCACGAAGTGTCTTGAACAGGGGCAGTGTTTTTAAAAAACAGCTGCCCATACAGCATTACCCACACTGAGGGCTCAGGAGTGAGTGGATTTCAGCAATGAGGGAACAAAATGAAGTGGGAGTTTTTTCAGATGTGCTTTACTGGGGTTCCATCTCCTGGGAACAGGAGGAGTTTGGGAGTTTCTGCTGAAAATCTGCCTTTTTCACGTAGGTGTTGGATTGGAAGCTGAAGCTCTGAAAATCTGGCCTTGGAGGCCTATTTTTAAAATATGGTTTCTGCTTTTTCAGACACAATTTTGTGATCCCAGCTAATTAGGAGAACAGCCATGTGGTTAGACATCTGAGTGCTAGTCTTATTGCTTGGAACAATGACCATGGGAGAAAATCTGCTCCAATGTGGTTTTGTTGTTATTTTGGTTTTTTGCTTGCAGAATAGACTGGAATCTGGTTTTCAGGCTGCACTGGGCTCCGTTTGTGCTGTTATAACAAATAAAAGAAGACTTGCTGATGGGCTCAAATAAAACTTCAATTGAAGTGACATCTATTTTTTTCAAATGTCACTTACTCCCTTCTGTATTCCCAGTGTGTTTTCCGACCTCTGTTACAGGAGAGCTGCTGTGTGATCTTCTTCAATTTACCATTCACTCATCCAAAATCAGGAACACAAAAAGCTTTTAAAATTAAAATTCAGGTTTTGAAAGCAGTGTTAGTCAACTCTCCAGATTCAAAGCTTACTTGAGGTTGGCTCTATCAAGCTCATAAAATTTAAGGTTTATATTACAAAGTGACTTTAGGAGACCTCAAGCAGCAGAGTGAAATTATGTTAAGAAATTGTATCCTCAGTTGACCTCTGTGGAATAGGGAAAAAGAAATCAAGGGCAACATTTATTCTATTTTGTAGAATTTGACTGGAAATTTGAAGGAGAAATATTCCGTCTAACCAGGGATATTGCACCAGGTACTGCAACTGATTGCCAAGCACTGATCCCTCTGATGTGTGTGTGGGTTTCGTGGTGGTTGTTCAGGGAACTGGAGCCCATGCCCATGCAGGAAAGAGAGAACAGGCAAAAAATATCACAAAATAGAGCTGCAAACTCACACGCCAAAATTAACGAGGAAATACTGCAGCTTTTCTGTGGTGCTGGTTTCTCCCAGAAAGCCACTCATTATTAGCACAGAGCAGCTATGAGGTTTCTTACTAATTGCTGATGATCTCCCAGGGTATTAGAACCCGAACCTGTTTGTGTCACCAGCCTGCTTCTCCCCCAGGTACAGCCACAAAAACAAAACACAACCCAAGAGCTTTGTGTCAGGATTACGGAAAAAGTGAATAACATTCCCTAGTAGGAGGCAGCTCTTCCATTTCAACAGCTGCTTTTATATTACCCTGTTATCATTTCTATACTACATCCTTGCTAAAAATGTCACCAGCAGTTCCTCTGTCCCATCACTGTGCTGTGATTTCCTTCCTATCGTAGTTATTCCTGGGAGTGAGTAGCATCCAGCCAGGACTGAGCCCTCCTTGTGCTCAGCAGTGTGAACACACAAGATCCAGCCTCTGTCCCGAGGAGGTCACAGGTTGTCACCAGCCCTGGGCAGGAGCAGATCCCTCACTGGAGTCCCAGGCACTCTGTGGGCACTACAGCCCGTCTTCAGTTCAAATAATGCAGCACAGCAAGAACAGAGATGGCAGCAATGGCAGATGTGTCGTGGTTTTAGGAGCCCTGGAGGTTTCAGGGAAGGAGGAGCCTAAACTGGAGTAATCCCATGTGCCCTCCTGCAGGTGGTTGGTACCAGGATGTTTAAGTGAATCCACGTAGCACAAGAGCTCCACAAGGCCTGGTGTTGGCTCTTTTTGGGTGGCAATTCCTGCTGGAAATCATGGTCAGATGGGCTCAGGGAGGTTGGGAGGGACTGTGTCAATGTGTCTGTGGGGAGGATGGAGAAGGGAAACAAATCCTTGTGGTGGCTGGTGCTGGATGTGGAGGCCACTGTTAATGCTGGTTTTTATTGGAGGTAATTTCCATTTAGGATATTGCTAATATCCTGTCAAGTGGGGAGAGTTGATTCAATGGAGCCAGCACACAGTAAAGCATGTAATGCTGGGGAAAGTGAATTTTCACTTGGTTACACAGACTCTTGTTGTGACACACTTAGCAGTCTTCCATCTCCACTGAAACCAGTAAAAACTTTCTCTTCATTATTCCCTTCATTATGTGCCAGAGAGCCAAGGGTCTGACTCAGACCCCTTGAAAGTAAATGTGAAATTTGGATTATATTCTGGGCCTCATTTAAGGTTAATGACAAGTGTAGCCCATGGCACTGAGCTGCCTTCCTTGTGTCCCCTCTCCCTGACAAGGTAAATGTTGTTCTCCCCCTTTCCTGTGCACACTGCCTCTGTGTGGTGTTTAATTCCAGGTGGTTTTAATAAAAGAAACCACCAAAAAGTGAAACAAGCAGAAGTTTTCCAAGTCTTCCATCCTCTATCTGGAGCCACTGTCACAATCCTTGTCATATTCCTCTGGCTGGACCCATTTATCTCAATGCCTTTGTCACTCCAGCTTTGCCAGCATCCATGCTGATGGCCTGGCTTGAACATCTGTATCAAGAATGTCAGGAAAACTGGTGTCAAAATTCCTTCAAAAGTAAAAATCCAGTCCCCTGTGGCTTCTCCAGACTTCCTGGAGTAGAGCAGACCTACAGTGCTTTGCATCTTTGCTTTCCATAGCTCAGTGATGGTTCCCTGCTGGAAATCATCTGGATATGAACCAGGAAAAGAGAGCAAGAGAGGTGACAGGTCAGATGTGCTTCCTCTGCTTTCCACAGGAGACTCTTCAGGGCGGGAGTGTGTAAAGGGTGTTTGATTATTTTTTTCCCCTTTATTCTGCTGTGGTGGCACTGACCTGTGTTAAATCAGACACCTACTGAAGTAGGTTTGACTGCACAGATAAGAACCCAGGCCCTCCCAGTCCTAAAGGAGTGCACAGTCTAGAAAAACTTAAAAAAAAACCCTAAGGATGGCACCTATTTTACAGATGGGGATTGAAGTTGAGATTGAGAAACTTGCTTCAGGTTTCACAGAGTATAAATACAGTGTACCAGGACAGAGATCAGAATTAAAGGGTCTCTGCCCTGACTATTACAGCTCTGCTGTGCATTCTCCCAGTGTGTTGCCTTATCCCAAAACCTCCCTCTTTTCCTAGTCCCAGAGTCCTACCCGGGATTCCAGCATGTTAGACACATCTTTTCTCACAACTCAGAGTCATGTCTAAAATAAAAAATGAGCCCTTCAAGATTAAATCCAGCACAGGATTTAGGTACTTAAAGGATTTAAGCAGTATTTTGATACTTAAATGCAAAGTTGAGACCAGTGAGATGTTGCCAAGATACTGCATTATCCCGGGAAGTGCCTGCATTCGTTTGGTTGCTCAGTTTATGATCTGAAAATGCCTTAGAAAGCTGAAATTTTTATTTCAAAACATTTGGTGACTGATTTTCTTGACAGGATTGAATATTCCTGCCCTAACTCCTCCATAAGCACCAGAGGGGTTCACGAACATCACCTGGTCAGTGTTCCCAGGGCATGGGATCCCTGACAGGACCGGGTTCAGCACAAATCCAGCAGAATGGCCTTGCCTTTGAAGCTTGGCAGCCATGAGAAAAGGTTATCAAAGCCTTTCCTCCCCTCCCAGGGTTCAGGATATCAGAGTTCTGGTGTTACAAACCCAGGGCTTCTGCTTTTGAACAGGGCACTCTGACCTGCAGCTTTCCAGCCCCGTGGAGGCCTGGGAGAAGGTACTTGCTCCCTGCTGGAGCTCTGCAGGTAGAAAGAAAATATTTAGATTAATTGGTGCAGCAGAAGCGGGGAAAAGCACACTAAAATAGGAAGATGCCTTTGTCACCTAGTTGTGACAATTTACTGATGAGGATGAATTATTGATTGCTGACCCGGCTCCTGGGACTGTTCCTAAATTTTACCTTGTGATTTCAAAAAAGGAGCCTGTAAAGTTCTGAGAGCAGACACCAGGAGCAGGATTTTCCCCTTCTGCATCCCTCAGGTCCAATTAATTTTGCATTATTCTGTGTGCAGCAAAATGGCTTTTACAGAAAAGCCCTCCCACTCCAAACCCAAAGTACCTCCAATTGTTTGGGGCATCTGTAGGAGATGAGAAGTGAACACCCCAAGGCACAGAGGGGAGTGGTTGCCGAATTTTAGGAACTCTCTAAACATGGACAAAGAGTCTAAAAAGGAGACATTGTTTATTCTGCAAGGTGGAAGTTTTTCCACAAATCAACCACATTGGTCCTTTCCTAGTGATGGGAATTTACCATTCAAAGTCCAATTTCCTTGGTGGGGAAGAGGGTCTCCTTCTTACCCCTGCATCACCTCCTCCCCTTCCCCCTGTCATAGCCAAACCCCAGACTTGTCTATCAGCCCTTTTCTGATCTCTTCTCTCCTGCTATTTTATTTTTTCACCTCATCCTTTTCATTACACTTCCTTTCTCTAGAAACATCCGTGTCAGGGTGAACAGGCCCGAGACTCACCTGCCCCGGGGGATGTGCTACCAGAAACTCCGTGTTTCTGTCCCATCCCCTGCAATTCCCACAAAATCCCAGGATATCCCTTGGAAGGGACCCACAGGGGTCTTTCCTGTGACAGACACAAAAGTTCCTCCTTCCAGGAGCAGTTCCCAGACTGGGTGCCAGCTGTGGGAAACACCACGCAAAGTGAGGTGCCTGGAAGACAAGGCTGAAGCGCCAGTCGTGGCCTGGAGCCTTTCCCAGGGACATCCTCAGCCTGAACCGATTTGGGACACTGGGTGCTCCGGCACAGCCGAGGTGACACATCCCCCAGGCCCCGTCCATGGGCCGGGAGATGTTGCAGGCTGGTTTGAGGGGTGGAAGCAGAGGTTTGTGTCTCTTCCTGCCTCGTTTTGGGCTCTTTGACGTAATGCGAAGCATTTTGCCAGTTGCGGTTTTGTGAGAACAGATTGGTAAACTCTGACTTGTTGCATCAGCCTGACAGCTGACTTCCCACACAGCTCCGTGTGTGCCGCTCCGCTGGGGCCAACGCGGAGCCGTGATTCATCCTCCCGAGCAGGTCCAGCACACCAGCAGGCCAGGAGCTGTTGTAATAGTGCTGAGGATGGCTGGGAGCGAGTTTAACGCCCTTTGGACTCACTTTAAATCTCTCTTTGTCCTCTCTGTTGCCGGGAAGTCAAAAGAATACGCTTTGTTTGAGATTTTCCAGGGGTAAAAAAAAAAAAAAAGAAAAATAAAAAAGGTTTTGGAATACCAAAGCTTCAAATAGAAGCTGATGGCTCCAGTCTGGGCACAGACAATTGAGTTTGAGGGAATTTATAGCAAGCCTATCCTTAATGTGTCCCAGGAACGACTTGATTTGCTTCTTCTATTCCCTTGCAGAAGAAACTGTGGGGATACAAATTTAATACAGTCTAGGAGCTTGTGATACAGTTTACTGTGTCCTTGGACAGCTGTAAATCCTCCTCTGATGTATTTGCTTAATATTTAGGCTTAACATGTTTTAACCACAAATCAGGCTACAATAATGAACTTGGAACCCGTCCAACCCTTATCCCAGAGTCCCCACAAACAGCTCCAGTCCCAGAGGTGAAATGATGGTGATCTACCTGTGAATATCCCCAATCCCCTCTCATTTTGTTACATGTGCTGAGAATAACAAGGCACGATAAATCAGGAGCCTGATCCTCAGCTAAAACAGGGATTTACATTCTCCTGTGCTGATTTACACCAGTGGAGGAGCTGATTCCACTGTGAACAAATATAGTGTTTTAATCTACCCATCGATCCACAGCTCAGCTAATGAAACTTTGCAGCTCTTAAAATGTCCTGGCTCCAACTTGAATGTCTCCTGCATCTGGATTTTCTCTCATCAGCACTTCAGGGCTGGTACTGCATTAAAAACTGCACACACGACTACAGTTAAGCTTTTCAATAATGAAGTCACTTTATTTATTGAGAAATGTCATCACAGGATACATGATTCTTGGCAGGGCAGCTCCTGAGCAGGAAGCCTGCAGTTCCAAAGGTATGCAGGAACATGGAGAAGGGCATATTGTTTGCCTTCGTTTTATGACAGGAAGGATATGGTTTGGTTGTGTTTTTGATGAGTTTTATTTCATTGTACACTGAGATTTTCCTAGACTTTAAGTTAAAACTTGACAAATATTTGTACCCCTCCTGTTACGTGGGTGTGGGGAGTGACTCGCTCTGTGTTTTCCACTGGTGCTTTGCAGATCCTACACAAAGATCTTTGTCCCTTTGAGCCAGCAGAGTTGCACAGACATGGGCATGGAGACTTCAGATAATTGCTGGGGTTCATAGATACTGCTCTAAGATGTGTATGAGAAAGATTCTGGTGAATTGATATTATTCCTTTTTAAATTTTAGTCTATAATCTTAGGGGTTTGTTTAAAAAAAACCAACAACTTACAGATAAATCCACGGACAGAATGAACTAGCTAAAGACATTGATGATTTCTGCTTCCTATGGCTATTTGATTGCCTAATTACAGTCATTTTGAACTGATTGTATGCTCTTTTAATTTATTTCACAGCATTTGGCTGTAAGGAAAGACCTAATGCAGGATATTTTTGACAGAGGAGAGTCAGTCTTCCTGAAAACAAATGTTCAGTCCTGTCTAATTGAGGACCTCTTGCTTAGAAGACAGGAATGAACTTAAAGCAGAAGCCTGTTTTATCTGTCAGGTAGAAAATTGAAGGTTTTGAATAAAGGCAAGTTTGGGAGCCTCTCTGGTTGGGCTGAGCACTTATCCAAGTCCTGGCTGAGCAGCTCGACCACGGCCCCTGGCTTAGGGGCTGTGATGGGATCTTGCTCTGGAGATCACCAGCCTGCCCATGCCAGCTCTCTGCTTCTGCTCCAGTCCGGGGGGAAGTCAAGAAATACAGAAATGGGATTAAAAAGGAGAAAACTGTCTTGTTTTGAACCTGCAGAGACATTTTTTCCAGCTCCACTTTGAGTTGGGGCTCAGGCCAGCTCTTCCCTCGTCCTTGTGCAGTTGTTCCTCTGGGGCATTGTTAACCCAAACTCCTCCTCCCCAAGTGTCATTTGCAAGAACATCTGACTTCCTCAGTGCCCTTCTTAATTGCTTTCTACTGAATCATCTTTGTTAATCATGGTTACATGATACAAAAATGGGACCCAAATGTTTGTCATCAGTTTTCTTTTAGGACATGAAGTTTCTGATGGTTTTACCTTCCAGATCTTGTTATTTTGGGCCATCGAGGCAAAGCACTTGTGCTGTACCAAAGAACCACAACTGTTCTCATAAGCATTGTGTATTCTGAGAAAAATGCTGTTATCAATCCAAAATACAATTGGCACTACTTTACCAGGTTATGTCAGGTTGTGAAAACAGTATCAGGAGGGGAAAAGAAAAATAAATAAGTGTGCTGTGTTTTGTTAACTCTGCGGTGCTGGGTGTTCATTCCGGCTGGAAGGATGGGGAAGGCAGGGCTTTGTTATCAGTGGGCTCACTGCTGCCTTTCAGTGGGGACTGCAACTGCTGGCCAAGAGTTTAGGGTGATTTCAGGGGGGTGATATACAAAACAACTGCTACAAACAATCAGCCAACACCAAGAGTTCCATTCAGCAAGTTGACTCCACACCTTTCAGGGTGTTTAATGCTCATTTTCACTGCATGGTTACCACAGACTTTTCAGACAAATCCTTGCAAAGTCTCTCAGGTACTTTAGTGTACTTTTCCCAGGGAAAGCTGGGATTGGATAAGGACTCACGATTGCAGAATTTGTGATGGATGTCCATAATCTTGTTTGTAAAATCCATGTTACTGGGACTCCTGGAGCTCCAGTTCTGGGCAGGGATGTGCTGGGCTGGGTGTTGTATAAACACCAACAAAACCAGTGCCTGTGGCCCCTCAATTTTACAACCGAATAGGCAGGAATTACTGAACTCTGTGAATTCCAACACAGCTTTAATTTCACTTACAGATGGTCCAGCTGGTAATGTCACACAAATGCTTGCTCAGTCCTTTCTTTTTAAGGAGTTCTACCTGAAATGATTTTGCTAAAGAGAGCACAAAAGTCTTTTCGCTCTGACATATTTTTTATAATGGGGGCTGATTCTGAAGAGCCTTGGCTTTGCTGGTAGGAAGAGCTTCATTAAGGAACTGCTTTTCCTCCAAGAAATGGCTGCAGAATTGAGTCCGATGATAGCAATAAAAATTGTTTCTGCAAAATGGTTTTGAGAGAATTTCTATTGTTTACTCTAACAAAGAGCCTCTGGAGATAGTGACCTTTGATTTCAGCAGTTATGTGACTAATCCCTTTTTACAGACAACTTTCTTTTTATCACAAACTTCAAGGAAATGCTTGACTAAGACAGGATTTGAGCCTAAGCTTCCCAAAGTTCCAGCTTTGGCCTTGTACCAGTAATTATAGGACTCAAATTGGTTTCATAAGCTTAAGCCGTTGTGTTGGTGCTAACTTTGGGCAAATATCTTCCATTTGCTTGGGCCTCACCAGCAGCAACGGAGCTCACCTTGCTCAGAGGCTGAAATGCTGGAAGTTAATTAAAAAAACCACAAAAAACAACAACAGCAACAGAATCCTGTAACTTTATTGTCCTGACAGGGACCTTCTGAAGTGCAAAAGACCAAGATCTGCTTTGGAACCCATCTGGACTCCTCTGTAGTGCTGCATTTACCAGCCTAAAGCATGTGTTGTTAATTCAGTGCGTCTTAACTCCCAGCCTCACATCTATTACGTTTAAGCTCAGCAGGAAAACATGAAAAAGCACTCTCATATTAATCAGCAGTGCCAGAAATAAACCTGGATATCAGGAATTTAAGCCTCACACTGCTCAGATGAATGCTGCAGCCTACAACATACAGCAGGGCTGCGTGTTTCTGCTCTGTGAAGGATGGATGTCAAAAATAAAGGGAAATACAGAAGAAATGCATTTACTTAAAACACTTATCCTTGTAAGAGCGCTCCATAAAATGTACATAAAAAGGTATTTTTCTCCCACAATTTAGGCAAACAGAATTTTTAGTTAGATATTATCACCTGGAGAGAGCCCAATAATAAGTAATTTAGTCTGGAGAGGGGTTTTGTACATTTCTGATTAATATTTACAAAAGGCTTTGTGTATTTTTGCTCGAGCGCTAATGAGGCAGCAGCTCAAGTTTAACAAAAAGGACACTGTAGATTGAAATATGGTATTGTGCCCATCAAAGTCTGCCTCCTCTCTGCTTGGCTTATGATGAATGCTGTTCTTTAATAGCGGGCTGGGGTTCGTGAAAAACTTATTACAGAGACTAAGAGAGAAGCCAAGAATGAAGGAATGCCTGACTGGCAGCAATCAATCACTCCCTTTTAAAGATGAACTGATCCTTCTTTTTTTAAAGTAACACTTCATAAAAAGGTCTCAAACATAAATATGCAAAGCATTAGAGCAATTACATCCTGCATGATCCCTGCAGTATTTCTGGTGCATGGCTTCACTTTGCTGTGGTGATATAATGAGTGCAGGAAAATGGCAAATCTCTCTAAAAGAAGACTGATATTTAGAGAAAAGTTCTTGCTGAAGAGTGTTAATTATCTGGAGCAGGAAAGTGAGATTATTTAGATTACTTTTAACAACATGTCTCCACATAGGCTCTATTTTAATGAAGCCGTCTTTTCTTTGTTTTTTTTTTAATAAATATTTTGATTTTTTTAATATATACTTTAAGAAAAGGCAAGTACATATAATCTATATACAGATACCAGAAGTGGACAAGGGACTGATCTATTTATTGGCCACCACATACAAATATGTTCGTCTGTATTTGCTTAATTTGCATATGCACTTTCTGCAACTGTGTCTGCAATCCCAATCATTTGACATGCAAATGAAGCCTGTAAACATACACAGCTTTAGAGAAGTTGAGTTCCCTGTATGTAGTCAGAATTATTGCTCTTCCTTCAACACAAAATCCTCTGGTTGTGACTCCCCCATGAGCAAGTTCCAGACCCTTGTTCAGTGTTTAACACCCAAATCCCCAGAACACCACGTACCAATTTCGGTGTAATTTTAGTGTTGGAAACAGCAACTGATGGAGAAGAAAATATTTTTTTTTCCAATCACCACAAAAACATTGCTCTGCACAGCAAAAGCATGGAGTTAATTTAAGAGGTGCAGCCCAGATACTGCATCCAGGTAGTAGGAATTTTTAATGACTTGTTATTTTTACCCTGTTCAGAGAATAAACTTTCTGTTCCTAAGGGTCTTTTTAAAACTCCTTTTTGAAACAGCGCTAAGAATGGCTGGACAGTTGCTGTCAAGTGTAATGGATGGTAAATTATAAAATGTTAATGAACTAGTAACTATAGAATCTAATGCTAGCTGCAAACAGGGTTGTTTAATATGGCTCAGTTGAAAAGCAGGAGCACGAAAACAGCAAAATGTCAGTAGTGAATTACCTGGTGGGTATTTGAGACCTCCAGTGGGCTCAGACTCTGTGTAAACACTGTCAGGAGAGGAGAATCAGCTCAGGTTTGTGGAGTTCAGTGAAAGTCAGAAATATTTTCTTCCTTTCAGAATAGGAAAATGACATTTGGTGCAAACGGAGGTTCTTTCCCCGAGCAGAGACAGTGTGGGTTACTCATAAAAGCATAATGGCTTTCATTCAGAGGTGCCATATGGCTGCTTATAAGATTTCTGCACAGCACTTGCTGTAGCAGTAACTAAACAAATGGCACTATAGTACAATATAATACCTGTCAAGAGCAGTGATAAAGAATGTTTTATTTCTCTGCTCTCTGTCCTCTTTTCTCCCTTCCTCCTTGGGAGCAGCTGCCTGTGCGAGGCAGCACCCACTAGATGGTACTGCCAGGCTTCTCCGAGCTGTCACTTCTCCTCAGCCTCCCTGGCCTGTGCCTGGGGCAGCCATCCCTTCATCCATCCCCTCATCCATCCCTGCATCCATTCCTGCATCCATTCCTGCATCCATCCCTGCATCCATCCCTCATCCACCCCTCATCCACCCCTCATCCACCCCTCATCCATCCCTCATCCACCCCTCATCCATCCCTGCATCCATTCCCTCATCCATCCCCTCATCCATCCCTGCATCCATCCCTGCATCCATCCCTCATCCACCCCTCATCCACCCCTCATCCATCCCCGCATCCATCCCCTCATCCATCCCTGCATCCATCCCTGCATCCATTCCTGCATCCATCCCTTCATCCATCCCCTCATCCATTCCTGCATCCATTCCTGCATCCATCCCTGCATCCATCCCTTCATCCATCCCCTCATCCATCCCCTCATCCATCCCTGCATCCATTCCTGCATCCGTTCCTGCATCCATTCCTTCATCCATCCCCTCATACATCCCCTCATCCATCCCTGCATCCATCTCCTCATCCATCCCCTCATCCATTCCTGCATCCATCCCTGCATCCATCCCTCATCCACCCCTCATCCACCCCTCATCCATCCCCGCATCCATCCCCTCATCCATCCCTGCATCCATCCCTGCATCCATTCCTGCATCCATTCCTGCATCCATTCCTGCATCCCTCCCCTCATCCACCCCATCATCCATCCCCATCACCTTCCCAGAGGAAGGGTTTCACAGCTGGACAGATGTGGCAGGAATCTCTGGGAGTCTGGGGAGTCTGGGGGACACAGTTCTCATCATTTACTCTCTCTTGAACCTGAAAAGAAAGGTCAGGTCTCCAAGTGGGGCCCAGCACTGAGGTGACACCTATGGAGAGACACCAACCATGGCCCTGAGCCCAGACTGTGTGAGAAGAGCCTTTAGCCCAGCCCAGCTGAGCTGCTGGGGGCTCAGTCTGTGTCTCTGGGAGCAGAGGGGAATCAGCACCTCTGAAAAGCAGGTGCAGACATCTCAGTGCCTCTCATCTCCTCCATGGAAAATGCTTAATTGTCTTGGCTTTCTGAGGTTAAATTAACAGATGTGTGTGAGATGCTGAATTCCTTCAGTCAAATATCAAGTCCCAGTACCACACCAGTACATTTAACTTGCATTAAGTGCTGCCTCCTCAAGCTCTCTGGGCTGGTTAACAACAGGTCTTGTTTGAATGCCTTTTAATTTTGGTAAAAGATGGCTCCACCTGCTCCACACGAGCAGAGGGATGGAAAATACTGCAATCTCTGATCACCAGATAGCCTTCATATGCTGTTTACAAAATAACACATCTTCCCCCTGCCTGTGTTTTTCCCTGTAGGATAAATGCAGGCTTATACCAGCTCTGAAATATATTGGCTCCCTGATCAGCACCCTTACACATCCACTCTATCATCTTCTCCTTTGGAATCACACTCCAGGGAAATTTGGTTTAAACCTTTCCTGATTAAAAGCCAGCGATGACCACATATGTAGCAAATGTGGGCTTTTTTTTGTATGTGCTTGTCTCGTTTCTGCAAGCACTTCCTTCACGCAGCCTAAATTCAAGATTTTGCATGATGTATTCCTCAGTCCTTCCGTCCATCTGTCCAGACAGGCAGCTTGTTTGATGAGTTAACCATTCTGAACGCTTTAATATTTATGTGACTCTTGTGCAGCTCAGCAGTTGCTTTATGTGGGATTGCATATTTGATAAGATCACAGATTCACTCTGTGCCAAAGCTGAAGTCCTACCGAGGTCTGACTGTACTTCAAATGTCAAAAAAATATGAATAGGTGGTCTTAATGTTCTCCTCTGGTGTTATATCTGTCTATAGAGAATATAGCTTACAACAGATTAGAAGCAATAGAGGACTTGACATATAGTGAGAGAGCAGTAAGAATGATGCTTGTTGACATTATCGGCTAAACCTGTAGGGGAATTTTCTTTTTTGCCTTTATTCTTTCTTCCCCTCTTGCTTTCCTTCTGTGAAATTTGCTTATTTGTTCCTGTGTGCCTTGCTCTTTCTACTTCAAGCTGCAGTTTCTCTATCTGAAATAGTGTTGTCAATCCAGGTGTTTTCAGCCCACTTCCCCATCCTTGCTTGGCACTCCTGGCTGTTCTCCCCCAGTGGCCGCCGGGGCTGCCTCTGCCTGGTGTTTAAGGAATATTTATTTGCAGAAAGCCTCTGTACCTCCAATTCATGCTTATTCTGCCAGGTTAGGAATTCACTAAAATAGGCTGTCTGTATTTCTGGGCAGCAATGTCCTGAGTCCCTCTGCACTTCAGGTTTCCTGTGCACAAAGGTCTGCAGCAAATGCAATCCTGCGCTGAGGCACTGGTGCTGATGTGCACTTGTGCTGCACTGGATGTAAACAGGCTGAGAAGCTGCACAAATGCATTTGTCTTGAAATGATCAATTCACCTCTTAAGCAAAAGGAAAAAAATCCTGATTTTCAGTCTTTTATAGCATTGTCACAAATAAAGCAATGAAAGATGGATTACTGGGGAATGAGTCATGGAAATTCCTACCCAAGTTTTGTGAAATCTGAATATGCTGTGGACCGGGGGAGAAAGAGAGGATATTTCTGCTGACATGTAATGTCTTGATCCTATCTCATTCTTCTTGTTAGGAGCAATTTCTGTGGTTGGATGCCCAAAACAGTGCTTGCAGGCACGGATTTTGTAACTTTCTTTGGGAAACTGTATCCTGACACCAGGATATGGCTCTCCACAGCACACACTGACCTGGGCACTGAGCACGTCACCTGGGTCCTGTTAACACCAGTTTATAAATGTTGCTTTCAGAGCCTGGCTCCAGAGATGACATTGTAAATGTGCAGTAGAAGCAATATTGCTTCTTGTCAGCTTTAGATTTAAAAAATACAGCACAAGACACAGCCAACCCTGGGTGAAGCCAATGCAGTGTCCATCAGTAGGGTCAGCAGTGCTTCCATCCTGTCCCTAATTCAGGGATGTTAAATGCAAAGTAAACTCATTATTTGGCCTGCAGGCACAGACAAGCCCTGGGGTTCCTTGTCTGCCTGTGCTTCTGAGTCTGGTTCTCACCTGGGGCTCTGTGTCCTGGCTGAACCTCAGCACAGGGAGTTGTTGGAATTCGTGGGCGACACACCAGGGTAATGGGAGAGCCCAGAATTTGCTCTCACAGGACACAGACAGCTTTGTGCCAGCACAGGATGCATCACCCCCAGAGCTATTAGCACACAACAGTGACCAAAAAGCTGATTTTTCCAGCGTAGAGGCTTTGCCTAGATTTGAAAAGGAAGAAGTATAATGCAGGATAGGATCCATAGATTGCTGGAGAAGAAAATTTGGGACAGTTTCAAAGGTAGACCTCTGAATGGCAGATGTGCTGTATTGTGCTGCTTCAGCTTGAGCACAATATGGCACAGGCTGGGAAACAGGAGACAGAAATATGAAGGCATATTTGATGTGCCATCATCTCAAAGGATTGTTCCTTTATCTGAGGAGAGAACTGTAATCCTGGGGAATTGTGAAGAGTTATTGGCATTCTGTAAAGTAGGAGTATGCCTAACATGCCATAACAAAAAAGGTAATGCAGAACTGTAATTAACATGATGTTATTTTTAATTCACAAAAATACTGTTTATGGAGCTGCACTGAAAGAATCTGACTCTTAATGAAGATTGATTGCAAGTCAGACTTTGCCTTTCACTCTGCTGATTTTTGTTCAGTGCAAGAAGAAAGTGAGCTGGGAGCGAGATCATTTGTTTGTGGCACAGAGTCCCTGGAGTGTCCTGGCCTCTGCCGTGGCAGCCAGGGGACTTGTGCTTCCCCCAGCTCAGGTGCTGCAGCACAGAGGGGCTGGGAAGGTTTTCTCCCTCTCCTCCCTGTGGATAACCTGCTCCTGCCACCTCCCAGCAGTTCCTGCTCCAGAGCACAGCTCCCTTGGCTGCAGCACCGCAGGGACCAGCAGTGCCCTGGGGCTGCTGTCCTCACTCAGCTGGATGGAGCTCAGGTGTTGAGGGTTCAGAGCTCAGAAGGGCTCAGCAGCTGAGTCTGAATGAACAGAGCACAGCTTTTGGCACAGGGCGTTTGCAAAGCTCTACACAAACAGAGATGCTCCCCAATTTCTGCCAGGTCACACCAGCCCCCTCAGCCTGCTCCAGTCTGTCCCAGGCAGCAGCACTTTGTGTGCTGCATTCCCTGCTGCAGCCTCCACATAGGTGTTTTGGAGAGCTCAGGGGAAAAGCCTGCAGAGCATTTTGTGACAGCAAATGACCAGGGCTCCTCAAAGCTCCCAGATGGATCTGGGTGGAATGAGCAGCCCTTTCTCACAGCTTGGCATTCTTCCTCCCATGGGCAGCATCTTCACTGACCACCCTGGTGATACGTGGTGATCTCATGGAGCTTCTCCTCATCTGCTCCAGGCCCACTTCGCTTCCCCAGCCTGTTTTGACAACAGTGAGGGATCACATGGAATTGTCCAGGGGTGTCCTTGCAGGAACAACTTAGGGAAGAAACTCATTGAAGCAGGAAGTGTTGCTCAGTTAAGCAGTGAGAGAAAAAATATGTTTTACCACAAAAGTTAAGTTTCCCTTCATGTGACAGACAAAGAAACTGAATATATTCCTGTCAATTCTTTGAAGTTTTCCAGCAAATTCCCAACACCCTTGAACTGCCATAAATAAATGTACAAATCCCATCCATTATGTGAAATACCAGGCAAGAGTCCCTTCCCAGGTTTGTAAAGCCACGTTCTAATCATATTGCAGCAGAGTTTTCATTTCACTTCACTTTACTGCTAATTAAAACTGCAATATTGTGGAGCAGTAAATTTTCCTGATGATCAAAACTGTTTGTATGTCTTGTCACATAACCTATGCATTCCCAGGAAACGAGGGAGCTTGATTCTGCCTTCAGACGAGAGGAAATTTGAAGGAAACTTGAATATCAAATGACACGAGTTAAAAAATGTGAGACATGAGATTTTCAGATCAGCAGTTGAAAGTAGAGCTGGATGAAACCATTGTATCAAACATTTCTCCCAATCTAGGGAAAGTTTTGACTGAAGCTTGTCCGTACAAAAAGTAAATTGGAGCAGAATTCTGACTTCATGAGGAAAGTGAATCTGGGTTGGAGTGATGCTGGAGACCCAGAATCTGCTTTGCACTTGGAAACAGGACTGAGCTGAGCAGTTTGTTCCCAGCCCTGCCAGGGCCACCTCGCTGCTCTGACCTGCCCTGAACTTTCAGGGTGTTTGAAGAGCAGCTCTGATCTCTGCCCTGAAAAACACCTCAGGGGAAATGCAAGAGGGGTGCAAAACCCAGGAGGATGGAAAGTCAAACAACAGCATTTATTTATTTTTTTTCCCACGGAGCCCCATAAACTGAAACTGCTGAAGTCTGCACGGAGTAATTAAAATGTTCTATACCGTGTGTTTCACAGCCTGGCTGTACTTTCCACTCTGCTGCTGGTATCTGCTAAAATCAATCCCTAAATGCTGACTACCACTCAATTTTGAGGCAGAGAAGCTTCACAGTCACATCCTGATTTGATTTTGGGGTTGTCTGGGGAGTTAAAACTGGGCCTTTTTTGGCTGGGCAGGTCTGTCGGCCCTTGTCAGGGTATCACTGCTCCTTTCCTCTCTGCAGGCTTTAGCCAGTTTACACATATTTGTACACATCCCACTTTCAGCAACTCTCAGTTTTCTCTCCAGAAGTTGTGTGTTCTCATGCTGCATTTTTTTTCACTCTGTATATTTAAGAAAAAAAAAAAAGAAGTGCCATTTTGGCAGGGTTGTAAACTACCCTCTTAAAAGCAAGGAAGAAATTTTGAATTAAGAGGAACTCAGTATGGTGTGACACTGTCCTCAATTCACCCCATTATTCCTGTGTGTTGTGGCACATATGGCATTAGTACAGTGTGTGAGATTCCCTGCAAAGCTAAGGAGAGGTAGGTTGATTTAAGGACATGGTTTCCAGCCAGATTTTCAGCTTTAACTTTAAATTTCCTTTGTGTTTGGGGAGAAGAATTTTCAAGTGGATCTTAAATGTTATTTCAAAGAGGTGGGTTTGGTTTTTGTGGTTTTCTTCTTTTTTTTCCTCAAAGCTTCAAGTGGCACTGTCTACTGGACTTTTTAGCTGCAATTATTTTAGAAAAGAGGCATCTAATAGAAGTGAAAGTGGGAGATGTCCTCCTTTTTAGGAGACTCAAGATATTTGTTTGTCTTGGTGACAGTGACAGTCTTCTATATTTTCTCCTTTCCTGACATGAGCAGAACTCCTGTGAACAGAACATGATTAGCAGGCCAAAAGATCTGTTTGGAATTCCCTGCTAATATTCATGTTGAACACAGTTTTGGCCAAAAACACCATCAGTTATTCTGCTCTTCAGGAGTTTTCTGTTGTTTTGTCAACAGTATCCTGTTTTAAAATTAATACTGTAGCATTTTACTCCAAAACATCAAAATCCTGACACTTGGAATGAGGTTTTAAAGGTTGCCCTGGTCTGAGAGAAAAAAATAGTTCAAATATAAATATCTATATTTGAAATATTTACGATGTTCAACACAGTGCTCAAAAGCAAAGTATCCATAGTAATAATCTAGTGAATAATTTCAGCATATTATTTATTTATAAATCTGAGAATATTTAAGAAAATGAAGCATTTTCAGACTGAATAAACAAACCCATTTTCAAGTAATAAATTTATTCTGACTGATCCTCCCAGCTCGAACCCAAAGGGACTGTATATCCTTGTAAGAGTCTTCCATTTCAAATCAATCTTGAAGCAGGTAAGAGTTTTATGCCATGAAATACCACCTAATGATGTGTTTAGGATACAAAAGCTAATGGAAGAGTAGCAACAGCAGCTTTAATTTGTCAACAGCTTCCCCAGGAGAGTTGCATAGGGGTTGCAGATCCCCGAGTCATTTAAATGCCTTATTTACAACTGCATTAGGCACTTGTGCACACATTCCCATCACAACGCTGCTGTTCTCATTCACAATTGTTCATTGGGATTGCCATTTTTAGGAATTTTGATCCCTGGTTCCACGGAGCTTTTGTTAATCCCAGTAATTACAGATCAGCTTTTTAGGCTTCTTAAGTGCTCCTTGGTTTTCTGGTATCTTTTGGTGCAAGTTTACAGTTACACGAAAAGGAAATGGGATATGAAAAGAGAATTCATATCTTTCTGCCTTATGTGGCACGGTGCCAGCCCCACAAAGCTCCCAGGAAGCTGCCATTCGATCCCAGCCAGATAAGAACAACAGATATGGAAAACTGAAAGCTCCCTGGACTCCAGACAAAGTTATGCAAAGCAATAAAAGAGGCAGGTGACGGTTTTTAGGACCTGGCAATGACATTGTCCATTATTGCTGGAAAGTCGTGGACAGGGTGAAAAAGGCAAGTGCTCAACAGAGCAGAGCAACCTTACACGAAAGGCAATGCCAAAAGGGATAAAATGTGTGTCAAATTGAATTTTTTAGGGGAATGGAGGGAATTGCTCACATTAAAACTGGGCTGTGAACTATGAGGGTGACACCTCATATGCAATATGAATGGAGCCTTTTAACAGCTGCACATGGTCAGAGCCTGGATTTCGATTCTCTGAGCCTGTATTTTGCTCTATATATTGGAATTCATTTATTTAAATTCTTTTTCTGTAGTTCTTTCTCCACAAAAGCGGTACCCAGAGTCCCTCTCCAAGTTAATCAGATCCCAACCAGTAGAAGGAACTGCATCCCCTCCTACCCAGGATGTGCACTGGTCCTTGTTCTCCTGCAGTGGAGCAGCTCCCGGGGGCACTGGCAGATCCAGCTCATTCCCTGGGATTTGGGGTGCTGGGAGGGCAGTGAATGCAGGATGGGGGGCAGGATGAGTTCCTGGCCTCAGTGAGGAGAAGGAGGGAGGAGGACACAGGGATTTGCCAAGGATCACCTCGACAGGAGGGGTACCCAGCCATCCCCCTGGAGAGAAGGGCACAGGGGGCACCCAGAGGAGAAACCCTCATCCCCCTCTCACAGTTCCCCTGGGTGCTTTGCCCAAAAGATGTCCCAGTAAGGAGCTGGCAATTCCAATTCCCAATTTGGGCAATTCCTCTTACATTTTGGTGTCCTGCTCATGAAGGGCTCTCAAACGGCGTTGGAAATAGGGAGGAATAGAGGAGCACAGTGAATTGGATCTTGATTTTGTGGATTAAACTTTTCATGGGGTGACATGTTGAAACATCATTTATTTAGTGAGAAGGGTTGCTTAGAAAAATATCATTTTGTGAGTTTTAAAGAGGCATCCTGTCAAAATAGTCTGTTTTCACATTGCTTAAGTAGAAACAGCTCTTGGTTTCAAAATTCAAACTAATAGGAAGAAAAACTCCTATAAAACAAATAAATGAACATGTAAAAATATCAGCACAGGGGAAAAGTGATTTGAAATGATCAAAACTAAACACTTCATTTAATAGGATCTTTTTTTAATTAGCCAATGCCATAAACTTTTCTACGTGATTTGAGAGAAGGAAATTTTTTAAATCTTGAAAGTTCTCACAGTTTCATTTCCCATCCTGAGCTAAGGCATAGCTGTACAGCACATTCCTTTATTTATCTCCCTATCCTTCTATGCAGGATAAGAAGGAATATAAATCTATAAGTGAAGAGACAGGTTAATACAAATGGTTTGAGTGAATCTCTTCTCTGATCATTTTTCCCTTCCATTGCTTGATGTCACTTTGTGAAAAATCTCACTCCACCAACAAAATGTATGGTAATAGTTCAAAACAAAATTGAAAAATTTCTAAAAGTTGAACTGGAAGCATTTTTGTCAGAGTTTATTTGGAGTATTTCATATTTTTTAAAGTCTAGAAAACTTTTATGACAAGCAGATAAATTATAAAACTCCATGAACATGGAATTAAATGGAATCTGAAAAGTGACAAACAGGGAAAAGAGAGAGCACATAATTTTAGAACACAAAAAGGTAACTAAATTTGAAAAATTGCATTAGTATATCATTTTCAGTCTGTAAGCCATTAGAGAAAAAGTGTAAATTACACCCTGTAACAAAGTAAAAATGTTTTCAATGTTTAAAGGTAATTTTGTATTACTGCTACTATTACTTAAACTCTTAGCTCTTATAAATATCTGAAGACAGGACCCCTGGTGATATTACCTGTGTCTTAGGCAGAGAGCAACAATTTCAATTCCATTCAACTACATTTGTATTTTGCCAAGTGCTATCAAGCACTGAGTTGCATAATTTGCTATCTAAGTGAAATAGATATTTTTCGTGCCTCACATTTATCACTCTCCTGTGGGCCTCGTTACTGACAATCAAATCATAAAAGATGTTCAAAATTGTCATGATGCACTTATTTTCTCATGATATTTGATACAAATAGTTTCTTCTACAAAAATGGCCTTTTTTAACCATAGGATTTGAGAGCAGTTTTTAAAGGAACAGGATGCAGTTGGGTTTAGCAGATTCTACATAGGCATTAAAAAAAAATGCTTTTGATAGCTGATTCTATTTCTAAATATATCATTTGAGTCTCATTTCTAGGAAGGGAGGAATTTATACTGAGTGTAAGCTGATAACATAGCAAAATAAAAATATAGAGGAAATTCTATTTGTAGCTGGAAGGCTTGCTTTTATTTAATTTTTTTTTTCTGTCTTTTAACATGCACTCAGACACTGTAAAAGGTAATTTTCTATATATACAACAGTAGCAGTGCAGGGAGCTCGAACATCCCTATCACCCACACTACCCCGAGTACCCTGCAGGATTTTGAGGACAATCATTGTGAGGGTTCATTGCCAACGGATCCAGCACAGAGAATTTCTCATGACCTGGAGGAGGAGGTGGATTGGGAACATTGAACATTTCAGAGGGAGCAGCAAGGCCCAAAGGATGGCTGTGTCCAGCAGGGAGGGGATGTTGGACACGGAATCCCCAGGGTACCTTCAGCTGAACTCAGGAGTGGGAGCAGCTCCGTCCCCCCACCAAGGTACCCATTCACCCACACAGCTCGTGGAGCAGCCTTGAAATCTTTCATCAGATTGTGCAGTAGACCCAACAGATCTCTCCCTGAGCAGGCAGGCTCCTTAAAAAAGCAGCGAGGGAAGCAGGATGGCAGGAGGACGCCTGCCTGCTCGGGGAGTTTGCGCTGCATTTTAAGCAAGAGACATCTTGAGGTTTGTGCTTACCCAAATCCTTCTGCTTGCAAAAGCAAAGCCCATAAACATTTGTTTAAGGCTGCCCTGACATACAGAGTATTTAAACTTTTCACTGCTGCTGCTTGTGAGACATAGCAAAATGTACATATTTTTTTCCAAGCTTTTATTCCCTCCACCCTTGCCTGTGATTTGATGTGCCAGTTAAAATGTGAGAGTCTGGCTAAGATGGAGAAAGGTGATTCGGGGTAGAAATACGGCCCCACTGACCTCCTGCAAGGGAACAGCTGATGTTACAGTAAGAAGATGCTGGATATTTATTTGTGGGGGTAGGGGAGAAATATATTTGTTAGTGAAATGGAGCTTGCTGCAGAGTGCATAAAGGTGAATTATTTGTCAGAAGACTGAAGGAGGTTTATGCAATATAGTATTATTGAGCCGGGCTATTAGCAGAGTGAATTGCTATTGTGACATGCCATTAAATTGTTTTTAGTGTCCACAAAGGTATCATTCTGGAGCAGGCTTGGTTCCTAACAAAGTTATATATTTACTGGACAGCAGCAGATCTCAGAATAAAAATAGTCTGTCTGACCATAAAGTAAAATAAGAGAGAGGAGGGTCCTGTTCTGGAAAGTTTGGCCTCTTGCTCTGCTCCCAAAAACTCCTGACCATGAGCAGATGAAACCACGAGCAGGGAATAAGGTTAGAGAAACCATAGGCACAGATAGAAACATTAG
This sequence comes from Climacteris rufus, assembly GCA_013398175.1. Lineage (NCBI taxonomy): Eukaryota > Metazoa > Chordata > Aves > Passeriformes > Climacteridae > Climacteris > Climacteris rufus. The sequence goes on from VZRZ01001295.1 coordinate 75,019, forward strand.
GAATGATCACAATACTTCAACTTTGGAAAACATATAAAACATGTAACATGGCAGCATTCAGTCAAATGCCTTTAATTTAGTCTATTTAGACCCTTGACTGAAAAAAAAAAAAAAAAGAAGAAAAATTTGCCGGGATTAGCACATTAATTTAACTATGCAAAAACAAAGGAGGAACTCTTAACTTGAGATTTCTTTAGGAAAAAAAGATAATTAAATATATTATATATATATATATATAGTTATACATATTAGATTAAATGTTTTAGAACATCAATCAGTGAAAGAAAAGTAATAAATAATGCATGGTGAAAATGTGATAATGTTTATTAAGAAGCAACAGCCTTGTCATCTTCATTTTCTTCTTCAGTGATTCTCCCCTCAAAGGGTTCACTCATTTGGGACTCCCTGCAATTTAGCCTGAGGCCACTCTCTCTAATTCTTGGTTGGAAATATACCTGCTTTGCAAAAATAAGTTAAAAGCAGAACAACCGTGCACACTGAAGGTCTCCCCATTAAGCTCCTTAAAGGCCAGAGAGTGAATTTTATGCCCTTGTTGCTGTGGAAATCTGGAGACAGACAATAGAAATCCTGAGAGAGGGAAGGAGAGGGGAGGGAAACTGTGAGAGAGGAGACCTGAGCCAAGGCTGCTCAAAACCTCTTCCTCCACCCGCTCTTCTGACCTGGGACATGTTCCTCACTACCCCTTCCTTCCCTGAGCTGCAGGAAAAGCTTGCTGGAGCTCTGGCAAGGAGCTGAGCCCTGCACCCCCAGTGACCCCCAGAGCAGCAGGGCCAAAGCTCAGCCCAGGAGCAGCTCAGCCCATCCCTGCCCACGCGTGGGACTGGCACTGCCAGCACAGGGAGGCTGAGGCTTTGCACCTCTGCGAAGGGAAGGGCTGGCACACAGCACAGAATGCTGAGAGTTATCACTCATTAAAGCAGCTTTGGAATCAGGCACCTTTGGCTTCTGCTTTCTTTGTCTAATCTTTGGTCCCCAGGCACAATAACGAGGAAATTTAGACCACCAGTTAAAGAAGTTTAGTGCTGATAATTTGCAGTACCTAAAACAATACATTGGCGTTAGTGTGCTGTGACATATAAGCTGCTTAATTAGAGTTGCCATTTAATCTGTTTCTGTTCCTTCATTTGCACTGGACTAATACAGGAGAGAAAGTTCTACCCACCGAGGTTTAACCAACAGAACGAACCTGTGTAGTGTGGAAGCTGGAGAGGGACAATGATGTGTGCAGAGAGCAGCTTCTGAATCTGTGCCTTCCCTCACAAGTGAATGCAGAGAGAGATGCAGCCCTGAACATGTGTTATTGTGCACAGATGCAGCTTCTCATTTCCAAATGTCTCCCGCCGTGGATAACATTAGCTTGCTGGTATATTTATGTTTTTGTTATTTACTGAAGCTTTCCATGGGACATGTTTCTAAATTATCCTTCTGTGGTTTATTAGAGTCTATGGGATTTTATTCATCAGCCCAGCAAGGCATTAGAAAATATAAAAAAATGTTCATTGTGTTTGTTGTGGCATAAATAGATCGACTTGGACTTGAGAGAGAGAGAGTAGGTGTGCTAGAGAGGTAAAACACAACCAGTAAAGCCCTGTATACTCTGGAGCAATGTAAAAAGGCACTGGAAGGGTAAAATTCCAGTTGCACTCCCTGTATACTCTGGAGCAATGTAAAAAGGCACTGGAAGGGTAAAATTCCAGTTGCACTCCCTGTATACTCTGGAGCAATGTAAAAAGGCACTGGAAGGGTAAAATTCCAGTTGCACTCCCTGTATACTCTGGAGCAATGTAAAAAGGCACTGGAAGGGTAAAATTCCAGTTGTACTCCCTCCAAGGCCCTTTTACTGCCCATGCAGAATTCACATGTCTTTTTCTCAATAAATGAGATAACATTCATGGTAAAAGTTACTGTACTCCCACTGTACTGGATATATGTGATAAGGGCAAGGTTCAAAGCCCAGAGTCAGGGAAGAGCTGAGTGTTTGTTTGTTCAGACACCTGAGCTCTGCTCCACTGCCCAGGTCATTAACAGAACCCTTTCCCTGCAAAACCCTGGGATAGCTGTGGGTTGGAATGGAGGGAGAGCCAACCTGGGCGTGGTTTCCATCAAGTAGATGGAGAAGCCAGAGAGGAGTTTGTGCTACAGAAGGAGCTACAAGAGCATCAGGAACAGGGAAATCAGCACAGAAGCAATTTGCAAGATGAAATTCTGGCTGTGGCCTTGGGTGCAGGGTAGGGAGAACAGCCCTGCACGTGCCTTGGACACAACCGCCTCTGTTCCCAGTGAAGTGACCCAGTCACTGGCCCGGCTCCTGACATTTTGACTCAGGAAAGATAATACAGAATTGTTTTCACTTCTGGTTTTCAGCTAATGACAGAAGCAGAAGTACCTCCAGTGCTGCAGAAGATTGTGTTCTCAGCCTAATCAGGAGTGGGAGGGCTTGAAATCCCCAACTTGTAATTTTAGCCCAACTTGCAGAATCAGGAAGATATTTTAGATGAACACATGTGAACTCCAGGCTTAGCATTTCTGAAGTTTCATCTACCACAAACAACAAAAGGCACCTCAAACACTCAGGGGAAGCAAAAGTGGATGGTCTGATATTCATCACCCCACCACTAAAGCCTCCCAAGGCCAAAAATTGCAGATAGCATAAGAGGAGGACTCAGGGCAAGAAATGCAGGATAAAGAATAGTGCAGCACTCTTCAAATGATGGATTAATTTTTCAGCATAGCTAAAATTGGTATAACCTCAGTTTCATGAGTCAGCAAGTCTGATAACATTAATATATAGTAAGAAAGGTAAGGCAACACCTGGGGATTTTTATTCAACTCAGCTAAATTTGGATACGAAACCTGCTTTTCATAATTAGAAAGTTGGTTCAGTTACCATGAACCAGGTGTGTGTTTAAATGAAAAGATCTGATCCTTGAAGGGATTAAGGGCACCTTTATCTCACTATAATAGTTAAAGTGGGCTCAAAATGGTAAAACACGTATTTAAATCCCCTTAATAATAGCAATACAGTACAAAGCATAAATTCAAATCAATACAAACATCTTTTTCCTTTCTAGACTGGAGATAAAGTTAATATTACACTTACTTTCCTTCCATATTTATGCAAATAAGCTTACCTAAAAACAACGTTAATTTTATTTCATTAAAAAGGTTAAAAAAAAAAAGTTCCTTTTATTTTCCATTCAGGACTCATTGCCTGAGATCGTGATGAAACAAATGAATCTGTTTTGTTAATTATTGATATTTAAATTGTTGAATCAGTATCTAAAACAAAGAATTCAGGTCTGCAGTTCACCGAGGAATCTCTAACAGGAAATTTCTCTTCCATTATGTATATTAGCATCCACAGCTGGGTCAGCAGATGGATGTGTCCTTGTAGGCGTTTTTCCCCATAAAACATTTGTTGAACAAAAAATAAATGTTTAAAGCAGGGTGGGCTTTACTGGAACAGATCAAAATAGACACTTTTCCTTATTGCTTTTTAAAATATGGCTTTACCTCTGTGCCAGCAGTTGCCACAGCAAGCACAGCTCCTGTTTCTCTTGCCATTCCCAAGCCTGGTCACTTTTACAGGTGTTCCTGAAACCCTTGGTCACATCACACAAATGGTTCTTCCCTGCAGTAGGAGGGTTTTTTGCAGCAGGATTTAGGATTGCTACTTAAAGTACAAACTTTGCTTGCTGCACAGAAAAGGTTATTGGTTTTGAATTTTGCTGAAGGAAACCTCTGTGCCTGGGGTGAACTGGAGCACTCAGACTTTGTGTGACTCTTGGTCACAAGAAAGCCAAAACACCTCTGTCCCTGCACACAGTGCTGTCCAGTGGAGCACATGGAATTGCCTAAAAATACAGGGAAGTACAAATCCACTCTGCTCTGCCAAAATTCAGAGTCCCCACGCTGCTGGAGCAGCATCCATGCAACTGCTGTGCTCACACTGGTGCTGTCTGAGAATCTTCCACACAATATCAGACCCAAATGACTGTTTTCAGCAGAAGCCATCAGTCCATAATTGGGGAGTTCACTTGCAGCCCCACACAGGTCAGGCAGTTCATGGGATTAACCAGCTGGATGCTCCTTCGAGGTGCCTGCCTTTGGAGAAGCTGACAACATAATTACCAGGGATGAGCAAACAGGTTTTGCCTAATTTTGAGCCCACTCAAATGACCCAATTTTGAAATTTAGCCCTGAATTTGCAACTTGCTGGATTTACGGTGCCTGTGTAATTACACTGTAATTATACATTTCCATACTTGCCATAACATCACAAGGACTAATTAGATTGGGTGAAATTTTATCCTGACTTGCACTGACTAGTAAAATACTGTTAAATAATTGATCCTATTGGTTGATTCAGTCTCATGAAAGTACTGGAAACCAGCCCATCTGAGCATAACTCGAGTTGGAGAAAATAGGAGATGAAAAAATGACTCACTGGATATAGTTTATAACATTTACCCATTATTTATTTCAGGTACTTGTTGATTTAATGGAACTCTCAGTCCTGAACCCTTTATACACAGGTTATTGACTGCCCTGGATTGCATCAAATTTTCAGTATTGGGAGGAAATTGGTCCATAGTGTGATGTTCATGTAATTGCTGAATGCACTGAGATGAGTTTGTCTTTACTATCCTTTACTGGAAAAGTTAGAGTTTGTCTTTTTATGAGTTAATTTTGTTGTAGACAACTGTCTATTAAATACAAGTTATTAACAATTGCTGTTTATGGACAATCTCATTTGGAAAGCTGCATGTTGAAAGGTTTTAACTACAATATTCCTTCTGAATGAGGTTTTTAACTGATGAGTGACTTGTTGCTGCGTGCTGCTGCTCAGTAATATAATGTCTTTCTCCTAATGTGCACTTTGGTTATGTTCATTTGATTTCTTCTGCAGACAAAAGTCTCAGAAAGAGACATATATCCCCAGCATCAATACAGTGTGTTAAAGCATCTATTACAGAAAAAATGTAACTACATTATAGTTTTAAGTGCCAATATACTGCAGACCCAAAGAAATAATTTTTATTGGTAGAAATAGGTTTTTTATGTTCCAGTAATCATTGTGGTCCTTGTGCTAGGGGACACAAGCAAAGGGAAGATTCCTGTCTCGGTAGAAAGCAGAGCAGTCTAAAAAGATTTTTTTTCCTCTCCATCAGCAAACAGATTTGTTGACAGTAAGGCTCAAAAATGTGTCATTTCTGACCAAGGTGTCATCAGGAAAATTGTGTCAGCTTCTGGTCACAAGCACACAGAAAGGAAGGGGAGGTGGGTACAGAAGAGACAGAAATGTGATGGAGGTGCAGGAATCAGGAATGGCATGGGATCACCACCAAGTCCATGTTCTGAATTCAGAAGAACAGGAACTCAAGTCTGGGGCTCCCACACCCCTGATGAGTTCTGTAATGATGCTCCAGTAGGCAGGATAAGCCCCACCACACTTCCATGGAGTGTAAAGGACAGCCCCAGCCTTTCCCCAGGAGAGAGGGGCTCCAGCTGAGTGCCCCATTCCCTGAACTGAGAGCTGGAAGAGCCACTGCCTCACTTTCCAAGGAGTTCTGTGAGAAGTGGGCCACCTCCTTCGCAGTGCAGTTTGCCAGCGAGGCTGGGAGGGATCTGTTGTAGCTCAGAGCCACCTGCAACCCTCCAGTGGCGATTGGAAACCTTTGCCCCCTCCTTGGCAAGGCTGAGAGCTGAGGTGCTGCTCCCAGCCCCGTGGCATCACTCAGACAGGCACAGGCACAGAAATCTTTCAACCTCTCTTTTCAAGTAGAAGCTCATAATCCCTTGCAAGTTGTTTTCCATCTGAAAATTCCTATTTCACCTCCAGGGTGCTGCAGATCTACCTGGTGTAACCCACACAGCTTCTGCTGGCCCACAGCAGTGTCTGGGACCTGCCCTTCCATCTGTCCCCCCGAGCTTGGTGTGATTTGGAGGACAGAGCCGTGACAATGCCATTGCTGCTGCCCCAGTGAACACTCACGGTCCCTGTGGGTTTGCAGGGACAGAGGCTGGGAGGTTCTCTGAAACCTTTCATTTGTGGCAAACTGGAATTGTGTGGCAGGCTCCTCTTGTACCACTGAATGAAAGGAGCCTGAGGGATCATTAGTATCCTTCCATCACTTCCTCATTAGTTCTTAGATAGTGTTTTAATGACAGCTTGAGAGGCTCAGCATCCTGCCCTCTTACTATTTATGATCCCCACAGTGCTAATGTGCACTTAATGAGAAATTCTTGTCTTGCTTGTAAATCCTGTAGCCGGCATTCAATTTATTGACAGATGTTTGCTTGGGCCTCTTTAAAATTACTTCATAAATCTTCCAGGATAAAAGGCCTCAAGTTTGGTTATTAAGACAGGCCCTTGTTGACAGTTTCATATTTAACTGTTTGGAACTGGACTGTCAGGGCTGTAATGGAGTGCACGGCGCAGGGTTTGCATTCTTCGGGCTCATTTACCATGTTTTCTGCACCTATCAGGTTTTTTCTTTTTGAAGTGTGTTGACTGTCCCTTATAATCCCTTTAGTTAACTTCCCTGTGACCTCTTTGTGCACCGCACTTACTCATTTAGCATATCAGCGTGTCAGCTGTGATGAAGTGTTTATGCTGATATGAGCTGAGGGCTGAGCAAGCGCTGCGTGCCAGAACCTCCTGGCTGTAATGCTGATAGGAACTGAGGGCTGAGCTTGCACTTCATGCTGGAGCCCACTGGACATGTCACAGACAGCCACAAGTTTGCTGCCTCCTTCTCCCACCCTCCTATTTTATTATTTTCTCCTCTAGGTCTGGGGCTATACCTTGTAAAACCGGGGGGAGGGCTTGTCCCAGCGGGTTGGGGCAACTGGGATTTGGAAAGAAATCCCCATGGCCCTTGAACTGCATCCCGAGCTGACTCCTGTCTCCCTGTGATCTCCAGTGCTGAGATCACATCTGTAGGAATCAGTGCCTTGTGTCTCTAATCCCTCAGCCCTGCTTTTCTAAGGAGCTGCTGTTGCATCTGTGTAGCTCTGTTTGCCACACGTTGCTCTGATGAACAAGGACCAGGCAAGAGTTTTCCACTTCTCTCAGAGTCTCACAAAGCTTTTCCAAATGTAGCTTTGAGTGACATATATTAGAGAGGTCTGATCCAAAAGCTGCATTTAGAGTGTGCAATGACAGCTTTTCAGGCCATTATTTTACAAGATACTTTTTTTGTCCTCATAGTGAACAGAAAAGATTAAAAATTTAGTGAGCTGCTAGAAGATTGGGATAATTCAAATAGCTATTAAACCCATGACATCAGCCAAATTCACTCCACTTAAGTCCGTCAAAAACCATTCAGATCAGACATTGGAGGGTAATGAGCATCTCAGCTAAAAATAAAATGTTTGGGCTTTTTTTTGCTTACTTGGTGGTGCCATGTTGCATTACATTGCTTGAGGAGTGTCACATCACATCGTGTTGCTTCTGTGGGATCCTCTGCTGACATGACATAACGCTTTTTATACTTGCAAAATATTTTTGATGGGATCCCTGCCATTTAGTTACTTTTGTTTAGCCATAAAGTGTAGTAAAATTCACAAATCTAAGTGTTAATCCAAGTGAACAAATAGTTTGCTATGTGCAAGTGGAGCCAGCTAATTCCATGTATATTTATGAACATGAAGAGACTGGACTTTACCAAGCTTTAAAGTCTACTAAGGTCGAGCCAGTGTTCACCTGAGGAACTCACCAAGGCATGAAGAGTCCTGTTAAATCTGTGTTAGGATGATGGAACACATCTCTGCTTTTCCCTGAGCAGGAGCCAGAAAAGCCTCTCCAAGAGAAGTCAGACCCCACAGTGTGTTCTGCATTCTCAGCTTGCAATTCAGATGAAGTCAAAGCCATATTAAGCAGGAAAGGATACCAAAGGCAGGAGGCACTGAAATGAGGCATTAAAGAGAAAGAAAAAGCAGGTGAAGTTATTTTTTAACAATTTTACTGGTACACCTGACATCAGTGACTGCTGAAAGGCTGGGCAGGCACTGACTAGGCTGTGAATACACCCATGTAAGAGTTTAGATGCTGCTTCAAATTTCAAACAGCGCCATTAGTGTGAGGTGCTCTGTCCTCCTGGAACTTCTAGGAGGATCAGAAGTGCAAGGCCCAAATGCCAGCAGTTCTGTATGGGCACTTATGGGTTCTGGAAGTGACTGAAAACAGGATAACACTGACAGGGATAAGGAGGATCCTGAAAATCCCATACAGCTGCCACCATCCTCTTCAATCTGATGAAACTTGGGCTTATCACCATCATATTTCACAGCAGCTGAAAGTGCTGAGATTGAAGGGGGACAGAGAGCAGAGAAGCACAATTACTCGGGATAAGGAGTCTGGGAACGAGAGAAGGAGCAAGCAGGCCCCCCATGTTCATGCCATTTGTCACCTATTTTGATGGCTGATGTCAGGTGCTGGCAGTGTAATGGATGACAGCAAACACGTCTCACTAAATGTCTTTGTCCCAACATGCTGCAAGGGACATGGGAAGAAATGACTATTTTGCAAAATTTTGATGTATGAGAAGTGTCCTTATTAATAGCTTGGTACTGCTCCCAGCTGGATTCAGTGGTCTCATCCCCTTGGGTTGGGGAGGAGCAGCATTGCACCCTGAAGGATTTGTGCTTAGCTGTTACTTCAAGAACAGATTTGCCAAAGAAATGCTCAAGGAGAGAACAGAGTGTTCCAGCACACACAGGTAGAAGATGGTATTTCAAACTGAGCACACTGGGCAATCTTTGCTCATGATTCATCAGTCAAAACACGTCAATTTTACCCAAAGCAGCTAAAAAAAAATCTGCAACTACTTGACAAGTACATTTTTGGTGCAGGTCCCAGTTCTTTCCCAGTTGGCCCATTGGCTTGTCTGTCAGCATCTCTTGCACATTGTGGAAAATTAACTCTGCAGCGTGTTCAGTTTGCTGTTGTCCTGTTTTTCTTTTGTGACTCCGTTACTTGGGATTCTCAAAGGTAAAAAGAGTAATGAGCCACCAAATTCTCACTAAAAGGCCATGGCAAGCAGGCATTTAAATTCCCCAAGTGCCTTTAGAAACTTTCCCTTCACAACCAGGATTGCCTTTTGGGGTTGTTTCATATTCTGCTGTAAGGCTCCAGCAGCTTCTCTCTCACTTGCTTGGTGTGGTAAATTTTATTTGCTGGCTCAGGATCTCTCTTTCATTTTTGGTCTCTCCGGAACATAATATTTTTTTAATTGTCATTACAAATTTCAGACTTTTTCTACATGGGGTTATAATTCTGCCTCAACAGATTCACAGTTTTGATCAAAGCTTAAAATATCCTTGGCTAGAACTATCCTGATGCAACAATATTGACATTACAGAATGTTTTTTTCTTGGCATTATCCGAGTTATTCTTTTTTTCTAATGTACACTGTTCTGGAGTGTGTTTTCAGGATATTCTTCAGTGCTTGCAGAAACCCCTTGTTAAATTTACAAAGTGTTATGTATTCCCTCCTGAAGGATATTTTAATTTTCTCTCCTAATGGAGAAGGATAGCAGCGGAAATTCTACTTGCGAGTTATCTTTCTTAGTGAAAAACTGCATCTGTTTCGAACTGAGCAGTGGCTGTGCAAGCCAGAAAGTCTCACTCAGCTGTATCCTCAGGAAATAGAATAAGAAAAGAAACTTTGCCCCAGGTGCTCTCATTCAGTCCCAGTGTCACTGTGAAGTTGTGTTTCTTGTGCTGGGCAAGCAGAGCGCGAGCGTTGAGCACCCCAGGGATGGATCCGTGCAGGGGGTGCCTTGGACACCTCACATTCCCTGCAGGTCTCTGTCATTCATCCCTGTGGGTCTGGTTTCTTTGTCACCAAGGTGGGTTTGCAGCTCGCTGGGTGGAGTTTAAGACTGAGGACACAGGGGCTGGAGTGGCCTCTGGCACTGGTGATCCGCTGGGGTGCTGCATTGTCCGTGCTGGAAGCGTTTGGAGCTGTTCCTCCAGCTCACCTTCACCCAGGGCTCGTGTTACTGCTCCATTTGTCATGGCAGAGATATGAAAACCTGCTTCAACCTATAAACTTGATCTTTCTTTCTGTTTGTCTGTGGCTCGTTGGACTCCCACGATTCTCTTCCCTCTTTCCTCTGGTTGGAATAGCACAGATCTGTCGGGCCAGCAATTTCACTACATCACATCTTCCATCACTGCTGGTGTGACCATTTCCTGTCTTCTACCCATAGGAGAGCTGGGTTTTCTCCACTGACATCATAGGTGGACTTGATAGCTTGAGCTGCCTGATGATTCCCATCTTTCCTCTTTCCATAGGAATCCTATTCTTAATTTATAGAAAGACAAAAATCTGTCCATGCAATGAAAATGTGCTGTGATCTATTGGGCTACCATTGATGGATGATGAAAGGCTTGATATTAATGCCCTGAATATGTATAATCCTGAGCCAGCCATGGTCTAGGGTCAGCAATCATTCAGTTCATTTTATACATTTCATCACATCGACTTAATACAGAGCATGAAACCCTGCTGGAGCCCTTAGAGCAGCCTAGATAGTGTTGGAAAATCTGAGGAATTTGCTCCAAAGTTCTCCCTAGGCTATTGCTGCTGATAATCAGCATCTAAAATGTGATGAAATTTCTTTTGTTAACTTTGCCTGCATACTTAGTTGTATTTCACATCACTTTGGACTCCTGATTAGTTTTTTTGTACACACAACTGTACACATCAAATTCAATAAATGTGCAGGAAAGGCAGCATTATCACCCAGCTCCTTTTGAAAATGCAGCCTCCAGGGATATATTTCCATTGCAGCATGTGGAGATTTTGTCACATGACATACGTTAATCTTTTCAGAACCCTACAGCTGAATCTCAGGGAGCGCTCTATAAATGTATCCCTGCCCTTCCAGAAAGACAAGCCAAAATCCTTCTTGGGCTCTGATTTTGCTGCCTCCATGGCATGGAGCCGTGTTTACCTGGGAGAGGTTTTGTAAATAAGGACAAGTTCTGTGCCTAAGGGCGGAAGAAGGGCTCGTTTATCTCTGTCTCAGGGGACCGTGGCATTGTGTTTGCTCTGTAACAAAATCCGGAACAGCCTTGGGGACACGGTCCCGCTGTGTGGGAGCGTCCAACAGTTGGCTGTGGAGAGCAAGGGTGGATTTTACACTCCTGGGAACAGCAGTGAGTTATCTGCAGAAATCTCCCCACTCAGGGATCAGACACTGTCATCCTGTCTGTGTGCAAAGTCCTGTTCCTTCACTCCTCGCGCAGTCCCCGGGAGAGCCGCCTTCCTTAGGCCTGCGAAATATTCCTTAATTACTCATCCGCCACTTGGGCTCCCATTTCCTCTCCAGCTGCTCTGGAGAAGGAGAGTGGCAGGACTTAATTCTCTTATCAAGAAGGGCATCGCAGGGTAAAAACTTCTGCACAGTTTTTGTCAGAGCTCTGAGCTTATTGTCTGCCTGCCTGGCAGAGAAGAAGTGGCTGCGTGTCTCAGGCAGCCTAAGTGATTTGCCTGCAAAAAAAATTCCTTGTGAAAACATGAGTGATTTTAAAAGAAGCTTAAGGAAGACCTGTCTGACAGAAAATGGGTTCGGAATTAAATTTCCCCATTTCTCAAGTGTTCTTAAAGCCAGGATTTCAGTTCAGCTCCATCACTGAGAGAAATTAAATCAAATGTAATTGTGGATATGTCTAATCCAGGCTCCCACCGCAGCTCCGGCAGAGTTGTCCAAGCTGCTTTCGCAGGCTGGGCGGGTGCTGGGCTGGATCACTGGAGTGACATCAGTGCAGGTATAGCTGCAAGAGCAGAATTTGCACCTTTGGGTGATGGTTTAGACACACACAAGCTGCAAAGCCACTCAGACAGCTGCAGCCCTCGCTCTGCACACTGCAGCTGCTACTTAAAAACTCCTGGTTCCTCTGCTCCTGCCTCCCTTCCTCCTCCGGGCAAGGGCCCCTGAACAGCCTCATGACAATGTCCTGGTCAGCTCTTTTCTGTTTTTAAAAAAAAAAACAAAAAAAACACCCAACCAAAAAACCAACAAAGTTGATTTCCTGTTCTGGTGAGCCATATATCACTGACGCTCCCATCTGTGCCGTTTGTCTGTGACAGAATGACAGGTGTCATTTATCATTGGAGCTTGAGGAAGCTGTGGGAAGAGGGATTGAAATTTTTTCTGGAAGCAGTCAGTGTCTACAGACTGCCAGATCATTAAAAAGGGGGCTTTCCAAAGAAAGCTGTGTGTAATGTGATTGCACTTACTGTCAATGACAGGCTGAGAGAAAGAAGAAACATCAAAAAAAGAGAGAGAGGGGGAAGGATCGAAAGGGAGAAAGGGAGAGAAATGAAGTTTCTGCCAGGGGCATTTAAAGCTACAGCACAACAAATGCAGGAATCTTTTTTTGGTTTGGTTTCAATATCTGCATACTAAGTAAGGTCTTTGGAGATTTTAGCTCAGCTTGGAGTGCCAATAAGGAAACCAAAACAGGAAACTCCTTTAACAGCACTTATTCGCATCACATATTATTTAGGGCACTGTAACAGAGTTTGTACTTTAAGGAGCGTGTCTCAAAGCACAATGACTTAAGACTGGAATAGGAGCTAGCAGAGACAGGAAAACCTATTTGGTCTGCAGCTGAAGCTCCCAATAAATCAAAGGGCAGAACTAAGACCAGATACAAGGCTCTTTTTCAAAAGGGAGACATTTACAACGTCCTGTTTGCATAAGGACATTCAGGAAAAGCAGCATAATATCTCTATTTCAGCACCACCTAGGCAGGCTCTGGTTGGGGGTTTGAGCTGAATCTTTTTTTCTTCCCATGGTAAAGAATGCTTCTCACAATTACAGCAAATTGTCCTCCTACTTGAGGTACACAAACCCCAAAATAAGACTGTTTACCGGGGAAAAAAAATTCCAACAGATATCAAACAAATGTTTTAACAGCAAAAAGAAACTGGGACAGATTTTCTATTGTTTTTTGTGTTCTCCTCAGGTGAGCTGGATATGCTTGTCCCACACTCCTTACAGAGTTCTTTCTGCAGGAGCTGCATCACAGAGCCAAATTTAATTGATGTACCACAGACAGGCTGGGGATTGCAAGGGGATTGCTCAGGGCTTGGTCACACATGGTAAAGGGCAATGCTGGTTAGCCTGGAATAAGTGATTTCAGTCCTTCCTGGTGTGTACAAAATCCCAGTGTGAGGCTCAGGGAGTTACAAACCCGGGGCCAACTCTGCAGACAAATGTGGCTGTACCAATAACCCAGGGAGCCAACGTCAGGAGTGTGAGTGCTCTGTGAGTCTGTCCCAGAGACATGACCCAGGGCATGAACTTTCTCCTCTGGGCTCTCTAAAGAGTGATGGGTTTTCCTGCAGGCTTTTGGGAAAGATTATACAGAGAGAAAAAAAAAAAAAAGGAGAGAGAAAAAAGAGGATTTTTCACAGTCCTTTGCACAGGGTGTGTAAGGAAATGGGAAATCATCTCCCTGTTTTCTGCCACCAAGCATGTCCATGTAGAGACAAGGAGAATCCAGCTGAGGTGGGTAAAAGCATCATCTATCTTACAGCTGAGGTTCTCCTGGGGAAGTGTGTTCAGTACCCAGCTCTGCCACAGGATCTATGAGTGAACAGTATCTGATTTGTCCATGTTTCCAGTTTCTGCTGTTCAGTATCTCCTACAGAGATTTGAGTTCTTTAAGATAGGAACCATCTTGTAACACCTTGAACACATCATGTCCTGCACAGGATGTCCTGCTCTGAGCTTGTGTTTCTTCCTGCAGCTGCAATACAAAGACTGTAATTATTATGGTTATGAAAAATGAACGTTCTGCCTTGTGCTTAACAGTTTAATAATTTCTAGCAGTTGCAGCTATTTACATAGGTGCTGATTTACTCCAATGTTTGCCTCTGTGGAGAGCATTCCCTGGAACCAGAGAGTTCAGAGCAATCCCACACAGAGCTAATGACTGAACATATGTAAGTGTGAGTGCTAACACTGTGCAATTGGATGATAAAGTTGTTACATGTGTTCCCATGTGAGTTTGTTTGTACACTCTTCCCAATGTGTTAAATGCCATTATATCATCCTTATCATCACCAAGCTCAGTATCATTCCTTTCTGGCACTGGAATTGCATAGCATGTGTGCACATGGATAGACATATATCTATTCACACACACATCTAAACATGTTATACATCAGATTCAAAACCGTTTTTACCAGGTGAAGACAATTTTTGCCTGGCATTTGATTTTTGCCATGCTGGACTCCAGGTATATGTGCTTTCCTGTGTGAAGGAGATCAGGTCAAAACTGCTTTAAATGTCATCTCCCTCGTGCAAAACAGAGATCCCTGTTTTCAGCAGCTACATGAAGGAAGCAGAATATAAAATCAGGCCTCAAAGTCATGTCTGTGGTTCTTTGACATTTCTTTCTGTGGGGTGACAGGGGCTGTCCCTGTCATTCTCAGCACTACACCTGTACTACTCCTGTAACACTCAGCTTGGTCTGGGGTTGAAAACTTACCTGGACATGTTTCCTGTGAGTCCAGAAAGGTGGATAATATGCCATGGACACACACATTTCAGAGGAAATTACAGGCAGGTACCAGCCTCACTTTTTAGGATATTTGCAGTAAAGTTGTATTCAAGACTTTCAGATTGAAGAGAAAAAAATGTAAGTTGTCTCTGGTGTGGTTTTGCTTTGAAAAAGGAATTGCTGCTCACAGAGATAAGGTTCTGCCTTCTGGCCAAGTGGTTACAACAGTGAGATCTGGTTAAATACCTCAGCTCAGCACAGCTGGGTTTTGAGACTAAACACTGTATTCTCTACTCAGCCAGTCCTACTCTCGTTCTACTTTGAATGTGCAGTTTGAGACCACAAAATGTAGCCCAATGTGCACAGCAAAGGCTTCTTTAGGCTAATGGTGGATAAAGAAGACCAAGGTAACATTTAGTCTCAGGAAAAGCCCAGATTGAAGAAGTTTGTAGGGCTGGAGCCACCCCACCCCAGGTGGGTCACTGTCACAGAAATGAATGGCTCTGCAGTCGCCCTGCTGCTGGCACCTGCAGGTTTGCTTGGTCTGTCAGCAGTTATCCCCAGCTACAGACTTCTTCAATAAAACCTGTGCCCAATGTTGTCTGAACAAACCTGGACCTAATAGTGGTACAACCTTAAAACCAGTTGGAACACAATCCTTCAGGTAAATATCTCATATTTGGAACTGCATTCTTTTCTGTTTCCTGGTAACACGTTGGTGTTGCAGAGGACATTTGGTTCACAGCAGATTTCTCAGCAATAGCTCAGCAGTCAAGAATTTCACAAAATAAGGCCATAGAAATCTTATTTTTGTTGGTAAGATTCTGGATTACTTGTATGGATAAAATTACCCGTTAAGAAAGATCAGTAAAATTTAAGATCTATAATAAAAATTGTCACATACATGTTGATTCTTTAAAATTAGGAGAAATGATACCATAATGTGTGATAGTCTTCTGGCTTTTGGTCTTTATTTAATTTCTGTTGACTAGAGAAAATGATTTAAACTGTAAAGGGGAAAGAGGGGAATCCATCAATATGTACATTGTTTTTCTCCAGAGATTAAATAAAAGATTGTGCATGTATTTACATTTTTTCTTCCTTAGTATATACTGTCCAGTTATATTTGGAATGGGCCTTCAGAAAAGCTGCAGAGGAGTTAATGAGAATAGGATGTTTGTACAATTCAGTAAATAGTGTTTTATATTTCTGGGAGCAGTGATCATATATCTGGACTCTCTCTTTCTAGGCTAGCTGCTCACTTGGACTCCCCCTTTGGGTTCAACCTCTGGCAAGAGTTCAAGGAGCAGGGAAAGCAGCTGAGGGTCTGGTGCAGTGGGTGAGATCCAAGAAAGCTCTTAGATGCTCCCTGCAGCTGACATGGATTTCAGGAGCCTGAGCTGGAGGGCGAGGGAGCAGAGGGGAAGCTGTGCTGCCCTGCATGTCCAGAGCCCCCAGGAGCCAAAGTTTGAGCCAGGATGTGCAGGATGGTCCCACAGAGGGGAAGCTATGCTGCCCTGCATGTCCAGAGCCCCCAGGAGCCAAAGTTTGAGCCAGGATGTGCAGGATGGTCCCACAGAGGGGAAGCTATGCTGCCCTGCATGTCCAGAGCCCCCAGGAGCCAAAGTTTGAGCCAGGATGTGCAGGATGGTCCCACAGAGGGGTCATGTGTTCCCCAGAACGTGTTCCCTCAGTGTGCTGATGCACAGGGAAACCAGAACTCAGCTGTGTGAAACTCTCTTTCTGCCCCTCTCCATCAGGCAGTATCTGAGATGATACTTTTCTCTCTCTCTCTCACACTCTCTTGGTCTCTCTTTTTGCCTAAACTCCGTAGGGCAGATGTAAAGGTCAAGTCAATTGATTTGTCTGGGTAGCAGGGCACTCTCAGTGGAGATGCAATTCACAGTTTCATAAAGTCTGGTGGTATTGGCTTGACTCAATGTTTTTGAGGAGAATCTATAGTTAGGCAGACCTCCATCATTGTTGAGAGCATCTCTGTAATTTGTCTTGAAACGATTATATTTCAAGTTTCTTGCTATAACAACTTAGAAATGCTGGTAGGTGTGTTGGGGAAAAGAAAACACTAAATACATAATCCATGTTCCCTCTCTGTGTAACTATGAAATGCATCTTGTTCACTTTTATCTTTGTCACAGAATGATTGACATGTAATATCTCAGCTTGACACTTTGATATTGGTGATCAGAGCAATTTGTTTCAACCTGCATACTAAACCCTCAAGGTTAGGATATTCCTAAAATATAAGCATAAAGGATGGATTACTGCTATCATTCCCTAGTTTATAATCTGTTCTTATCAGCAAAGGGCTGATATTGTAAAAGAGCTGATTTCTTTCTCTAAGTAATTTCTGTGTCCATTTTAACTGTACATTTCTTTTACTCTTGTAACACTGAGTTATTCCAAGACTGTTCATAAATACAGAGATGGCTGAAGTAAACTGGGTATATCCATGAGCTCCTGTGTGCTTCCTGATGTACAATATAGGATGGGACTGGTTTGGCAGAAGACAAATCACGTTGTCAAACTGATGAGAACAGTTTGCTTCTCAAGGAGAACATCGGTGCTCCTTTTCTATTTTGTCACAGGGCATTGTTCCTGTATTCTTCATCTTTCTACATTGCCAAATACACCCAGATGAATCATTTGGATACCTGAAAAGTAATGTGTAACATCCTTCTTTATTGACTGGCATTCATAATTTCCTTGGTAAATGCTTTTGGTCTCCTTCCAGCAGTCACATGAGGCTTTAGGAGGCGTCAGAGAGGCTGGAGGAGGGTTTGTGAAGCTGAGGTTGAGTTGGAAGGGACCTTAAATATAATCCCTTCTCACCCCCTGGCATGGCAGGGATACCTTCCACTGTCCCAGGCTGCTCCAAGCCCCGTCCAACCCGGCCTTGGGCACTGCCAGGGATGGGGCAGGCACAGCTTCTCTGGGCACCCTGTGCCAGGGCCTCCCCACCCTCACAGGGGAGAGTTTCTTCCTAAAATCCACACTGAAGTCAATCCACACTTTTCTGTGGAGCTGACATCATCATCTTCCTCATCTGCCACTGAGGAACCTTCTGTGTCTCAGTCTGTAAAAGCTTTTGCTGTTTCCCTTCTTCCCTTGGATCCTATTTAATACTGAAGCCTGATTAATCAAAGTCCCTGGGCTGCCGTGGATCAGCTCTGGGGTGCTGCAGCCACACTGCCTGGACCCATTTCAGCACTGGGATGGTCTCTGTGCTGGGCAGGATGAGGGACAAACTGGGACCGTGGTGGGGCAGCCACGGAAATGCTGCTGTGTGTCTGGGGGGGGTCTTGTTCCCAGTCCTGGCACGGACACCACTTACAGCCAGCTCCTCCCTTTGGGATATTTCTCTGCTGCTAAAATTAGACAACTCTGCCTTCTGGTTGGGAAGGAGGGCCAGACTTGTCAAATACAAGGTAGTTTGTGAGTGTAGCACTATTATTTACATTTACATTTTTAGCAGTTTTCTGGTGCTTGTTCAGATTCGAAGCCAAGAGTTCTCTGAGTTCCCCTTTCCTGCAGATACCCGAGCACACACCTTCCCACACTGAGTCACAAAAGAGAGGGTTTCTCCTGGTGTCCTCAGCCAGAATTCATTCTGGCCTGCCTGATGTGGATGTAGTACACATGGAGGGCAGAAGATTTTGTTCCCATCCAGCTGCTTCCCTTATATTGCAATGTGTAAGAAAATAGTGCTGCAAACACTGTTTGCACCCCTCCCCATCACAGCATTTCACTTGTGCTTAGCAAGATGCTCCAAGATCCTCCCGAGTTGAAGGTGCTATTTAAATGTAAATTATTATTTACAATATCTTATGCTTGATATAAGTTTTGGGGAAGTTTCATCTTTACACTTGTTTGCAGCAGCAAATCCTTTCAGAGCTATAATTTATATGCAAAGGTTTTCCCTGTCCTATCACACATTTTCCAATATATTTTGATGAAGTCTGAATAGTTCAAATTGAGCTCTAGCATTGTGCATTTTATTTATTTCCTATCTCATTTGTATTAAGTTTTGTCATAGGTTAGGGCTTGCTTTTATATTCCAGTAAGAGAGGATATAGAATATGTGATTATTCAAGGTCTTTGTTATTTATATATCCTGCATCCCGTGTGTGCTGCTCTGGTGTCCAAGTGAAATGCAGGATTCTATTTTAATTCTCCTGACTGTATGTGATCATTAACAGCCACTGCACCCGGTAAAAAATAAAAATGCAATTCCAAGAAGTGTGCATATAAATAAATATAAGTGAGCACATAAAAGAATGAATGAGATAAATTGGTTCTTTTCAAATAT
Organism: Climacteris rufus; assembly: GCA_013398175.1. NCBI lineage: Eukaryota > Metazoa > Chordata > Aves > Passeriformes > Climacteridae > Climacteris > Climacteris rufus. The sequence goes on from VZRZ01001295.1 coordinate 93,894, forward strand.
CAAACTTATCTTCACTTTAAGGGAGGCATCCTCTGTGCTGCCTCTGCTCCAAATGGCACTTAAAAAAAAATTAAACATAACAATAAAAAAGAATTCATTGCTTTTAATAACATTTGCAGCCAGGTGCTGAGGGTGGGCTTCCTTTTTCCATTGTTTTTTTTTTTCCCCGCTCAGATTGCAATGTTGAAAATCGCAGGGAAGGGCAGAACGCTGCCGTTTGTGCAGCTCTCTGCATTTCGGGCAGGCTGGCTCTGTGTGTGTGTGAGGCTCTGGAACCGAGCGGTCCCCGCTCCCTTCCCGCAGCTTTGCAAGGACAACCCTCGCCCCCTTCCGTCCATCCCGGGCTGGGATGCTCCGCTGGCACCGCTCCGTGCATCCCCAGCCCAAAGCCACCGCAGCAGCCAGAGGTGCGGATGAAAAGCAACAGTCCATCAGTCCGACCTGGAGAAGCTCTGGAAGCTGCTCCAAGAATTTTCATTCCTCCTTTCCCTCTTCTTATCTCCGGTACTCTTCTTATCACCTGGGCAAGCAGAGACCTCAGCCTTCCTCTGCTCCGCTCGCCTCAGCGCTGCCTGCAGTGCTCACTAACACATGGGGGTCTGAGGCAGCTCTTCTGAGGTTAAAATAGAATAGAATATATAGAAATATAGTACAGTTTATTTACACATATAGCAGTTTATTTCACTAGTATATATATAAATTTACTAGTAAAATAAACTAGTGAAGTCTGCTTTTCTTTGGGGACAACCAAACAGAGGGGAGTTGTGTTCTTCTGCACACACAAACTGTTTTTCTGTCTCTGTGGCACATAGATGTACAAATCTATATATTTTTTTATTTAGTTACTAATAATGAAGTTAGGGAAAAAGCAAGTGGAAATTCAGTAAATTTAATAGAAATATTTGGAGTCACTGATGTGCTGTGTCTGGACTAAGGGTGGAATCCAAAAGAGCTGTAAAATGAGCTCTTACAAATGCACCCATCCTGGGTTACAGGAGCAGCAGAGCTTTACATCCTTCAAGAAGGAGGGAGTCCTGACTGAGGAGGTGGTAGGAAGCATATTAATCCCCATTTTGACCATTAGTAATTATTAAGTATTACTTCAGATTCGGCCTGAATTTCAAGTGAGCTTTCACGTTATTGATGTCTTGTACTGCGCTGCTGTAACTGGCTTTAATTCTGTGTGACAGGACAGTTTGTCCTTCCTTCTTGCAAAGCTGGGCTCTCCCACCTGTGTTGTGCTTTGCTGGGTTTCTCTGTTTAGGTTTCAGGGTCTGCATTTCTTAGCCCAGAGAGGAAAGCTGGCCTGGTGATTGGAGTGGGAGCTTCACATGGGAACACTCTGGGAGTTGTGCAAAATGCTGGAGGTATGGACAGGTCACTGAGCCTTCCAGAGTTATGGAATGGCCTGGGGTGGAATGGACTCCAAATTCCCTCTGGTTCCACCCCTGCCATGGGCAGGGCCCCTTCCACTGTCCCAGGCTGCTCCAAGCCCTGTCCAACCTGGCCTTGGGCACTGCCAGGGCTGGGGCAGGCACAGCTTCTCTGGGCACCCTGTGCCAGGGCCTCCCCACCCTCCCAGGGGACAATTCCCTCCCAATATCCCATCCAACCCTGCCCCCTGGCAGTTTGAAGCCATTTCCCCTTCTCCTGTCCCTCCAACCCTTGTAAATTGTCTCTCTCCATCTTCTTCAGGTCCTGGAAAACCACAGTGAGGTCACCTCAAATCTTCTCCTCTCCAGGCTGAACAATCCCAATTCTCCCAGCCTTTCCTCATCCTACTGTCTCTCCTTCCTCTCTGTAAAACAGGAATAATTGGGCTTCCACGGCTGCCCAGGCTTGTTGGAGGAGGAATGCCTGGAGGCTGGGGGTACCCGGCAGGACAATGACAGGGCTGTAGGGAGCAGAGGTGGATTTGTTCTGCCTTCCCAGATGAAAGGTGTGCAGTGACTCCCACCCTTCCTGCTACCCACCACAGAGTCATTCTCCAGAACCACTGGGCAAAATAAAATAAAATTCTTACAGCAAGGCAATAAAAGCCTTCTCTAATGCAGCCTCTTGGGGCTGGAATGTTCATAGAATATCAGGTTTTTCAAATAATGCAATTACTGCTCAAAGAAATAAAATCCAAAAAACACCACCAAATAAATAATAATAATAAAAGCCTAAAAGATATTCCCCTTCTACCTTAAGCACAATTTTTGCTCCACCAACAGACAATGAACTCCAGTGCCTGTGAGCAGCCAGTCATCTCTGCCAGCACAGGGCTTCTGCTGTATAAAATACAGTATTTATAATGTTTCTGCAAGTGTCTCTTTGATTGCATTATTCCTTTGTCTGACCTATACTTTCAGATAAAAGTGTTTTGCTTAGAAACTACGTAATAAATCAAGTGTAGGAAACAGACACGTTCCTTTTCTATCAGGGACTAAATGTGAAAAATGGTTTCAGAGAAGCTGAGGGTAAATGATGGAGTTCTGTTACCAGTTTTGCCTTTGCTGAAACAAAGTAAAGGTAATGTACAGGAGGAATATCTCAGGGTCACTGCAGTCATATGTCAAGTGCTGGAATAGTACTTTATTTGGCAAAGAGATCAAAGAAAAGCTTTTTGTTATTTTTCTTCTGTATGTTGAGGAATGGAAGAGGTTTTCTCCCCTTTACAGTTACTAGAACTATAGTTCCCTGATCCGAGATGAGATCACCCACTCCAGGATATGGTTACATTTCAGTATTAAAAAAAAAATTACATAAGTACTAAGCATGATTTGACCTACCTTTCCTGTGTCAGACTGCTGAAATTATTTTACATTTGTATAAATCCAAGCTGCTTTGCACCTTTTTGTAGCTAAAATAAATGCTACCCTGGGAGCCAGGGGTCTCGTGGTGGACAACTTATTGCATGTTGAATGTGTCACAGTAAATCTGCAAGAGGTTTTTAAGCTGAAAAGAGAATTTTTTTTCCCTTAGAAGGCTAGAGGAAAGTAGGGAAATTAATTTTCAAAGCAGAGGAACCAGAAAAATTCCTTTTTGTATTCTCTTCTCCTTTTCTGCAAGTGCTGTGCCAAGAAAAAAAAAAATAAAACAAGTTTTAAGTGAAATAACCACTTACTGAAACACTTGCAGAGACAAATCCTGAAGTTATATAGGCTGCAGTGATTCTATTTTTCAAGCCATGCTTTCGAAGGTGTCATGATATACTGGAGTTGTCTTTAATGCTACAGTTAACATATATTAAAGAAATGCTGATGTCTTCATCCTCTGCATGTGCAGGCTTCTCTCAGACTCGCTCTCCTGGTGGGTTTGAGCTCAGGTCCTGCCTGTAGCAGGTTAATCCTTGGGAAGGGCTGTTCCTAAAGGAGAAGTGCAGGGAGGATGGGGCTGCCCTGCTCCCACTCTCTGGGACGCCTTTGGGAAGGACACACAACCCCTGTCCCTTCCAGAGGCTGTGCTGGGAGTGGATTTACCACTCCTTGGGCAAGGAGCATCCCCACAGAATTATTCACATTGTTCCATACAGCTCCTATCTCACATCTTTTGTTTTTTTCCCAAAAGCTGATGAAATTAATGAGAAGTGACAAAAGGAAAGGAGCTCAGCTAACGACGTGGCTGAGGTCAGGCTTGAGGAACGGGCACAGTGGGTTAAAACACCAACACAGTAATGTAGGTGTGAGCAAATGAACCGTCTAATAAATAATTAACAATTAATTTTCTTCTGTCTTTTATCTTTACCTCTTTTTTTTTCCCCTCTACTTTCCTACCCTGCGCTTCTGTTTTGCATTTGCCGTGTTGGCGCAATTAATTAAAAAACAAAATCAAAGCGAGGGGTTAGAAAGTTGCACTGGTGAAATCCTGCTGGAATGGAAAGTTCTGCTTCTCCGATCCTATTAGTGTGTGCTGGTGTCGAGGGCTGGCTGTGCATATTTGATGGAGCAGTGGATCCCAGCACAGCCCCGCCGCTGCCGAGCTGGAAGCTTTGTTTTAGAAATCTCCAATGCGCTGTAGCCGCAGTTTGTGTCATGTTATATTGTCATATGACAAGACATGAACCAATGTAAGCCAGCGTAATGCAGCACAATGCATTGTATGAGTTACACCTTGTCAGGTTTTTTGGCTTCAGAAAGAGCTTTTTTCCCCAAGGTAGTAAGTGATGCTAGAAAAAAATCCCCGTGTTACCTAGGAACTGACAGGTGCCCCTATTTCCTGACTATCCAAATTAAATTTAATCTGAATGTGTTTCCACACAGCAAATCTAAATGTTGCTTTACTTTTTGTCACTTCCCGATTGGAACATTAGTGGCCTGCTAATGTGATTAACTGTTTGCCTCAGGCAGCGACGGCTGGGCTTTGTCCGACTGGACAACTGATGAGCTCAGCAGAGTTTAAAGCTCCTGCCTAAGAAGGGATCAGCATCTCAAACCTGCATCCTGGCCAGGGGAGGCTCCAGCAGGGCAGAGCGGGAGAGGAGACGTCGTTGTGCTGGCACCGAGCTGGGGGGATGCACACAGGGAGCGTTTGTGGTACCTTATCACACCCTGCTTATCACAAATGCAAGAGCTCAGCAGCACCTGTGTGGTGGGCAGGTGTGCAGCTTACAGGTGTGCAAGTGTCAGGTGTACAGGTGTGCAGCTTACAGGTGTCCATATGTCCAGGTGTGCAGGTTTCCATATGTGCAGGTGTCATGTGTACAGGTATCCAGGTGTCCATGTATCCAGGTGTTCAGGTGTCCAGGTGTTCATGTATCCAGGTGTCCATGTGTCCAGGTGTCTAGGTGTCCAGGTGTCCATGTGTCCAGGTGTTCAGGTATCCAGGTGTTTAGGTGTCCATGTTTCCAGCTGTCCAGGTGTGTAGGTGTCCATGTGTGCAGGTGTCCATGTGTCCATGTGTCCAGGTGTCCATGTGTCCCTGTGTCCATGTGTCCAGCTCTTCAGGTGTCCATGTGTCCAGGTGTGTAGGTGTCCATGTGTGCAGGTGTCCATGTGTCCAGGTGTCCAGCTGTCCAGCTGTGCAGGTGTCCATGTGTCCAGGTGTTCAGGTGTTCATGTGTCCAGGTGTGCAGGCGTCCATGTGTCCAGGTGTTCAGGTGTTCATGTGTCCAGGTGTGCAGGCGTCCATGTGTCCAGGTGTTCAGGTGTTCATGTGTCCAGGTGTGCAGGTGTCCAGCTGTCCAGCTGTGCAGGTGTCCATGTGTCCATGTGTCCATGTGTGCAGGTGTCCATGTGTCCAGGTGTCCAGCTGTCCAGCTGTGCAGGTGTCCATGTGTCCATGTGTCCAGCTGTTCAGGTGTCCATGTGTCCAGGTGTCCCTGTGTCCATGTGTCCAGCTGTCCAGCTGTGCAGGTGTCCATGTGTCCAGGCAAACATCACATGGCACAGACCACTGCCACAAGTGTTACATTTTTAAGAGTATCTGCTGTGGGGCGATGTGAACTAGAAAAATAAGTCTTTATTTTGTGTATTCCTGAATTCTGGTGCCAGCTCACCCTGCCCCTGTATTGTCTAAAGCCTGCTAAAATCCCAACAATGAATCCTTTTTTGCCCAGAATGCCAAATTCCATCAGCACCATATGCAGAGCACTGCAGATAACTCCATATAGCACTGACACTCCTGTTTGGGGGGAGGAGGGGGTGGGAAGAATTATAAAACAAATTCTGTCTGCTTCTTTGAGCAGTCACAGGGAAAAATGTTACCCTCAAGTTCAAAAGTTTCCTCTAAGTAATGCTTTCAGCATTATTTCCCCCTCAGGGTAACTTTTCTAACCCTCAGGAAATGTTTATCCACGGGGTTTTGTTCTGTATACAGGGGTGTCTGAGCAGGGGGCAGAGCCAGTGAGAAAGATTCCATGGAATTACTTCAAGATTCCACAGCAATTTTTAGAGGGTTAATGTAAGGCCCATGCACACTCAGTGTGTTCTGACTCTCACTGTGTTTTCACAGGTAGCAGAAGTACTAGGCCATGTTCTTACACCCAAAAACTTCCTTCCTGGGTGGATTTTTCCCCTGGGCAGCAGGAATTCCATGGTGTGTGATACCAATTAGACTCAGTTCCTTCCTGGGTCAAGCTCTTAGCAGAGCAGATAACCTGGTGGATCTCATGGTAAATACAATCAGCAGTTGCAGTCTTATTTTCCAAGCACACTTTTTTGTCAAACTGGAATTAGGCCAGCTCCACTTAATTCACTGAAAGGTGCAGAATTTCTTCCTTTTCACCTGGTAAAAGTGAAAACTCAACAAATCCAGTGGGAACGTTTGGACTTGTTGATGTGCTGTGTCTGGACTGAGTGCCACATCCAGCCATTCCTTGGACACCTCCAGGGGTGGGGACTCCAAACCTCCCTTTCCATGGGGAAATTCCTGCTGCTGTCCAAGCTGAGCCTCCCCTGGCCCAGCCTGAGGCCGTTCCCTCTGCTCCTGTCCCTGTTCCCTGGGATAACATCCCAAATTTCCCCCTGGCTGCCCCTCCTGGCAGGAGCTGTGCAGAGCCAGCAGGGCCCCCTGAGCCTCCTTTGCTCCAGGCTGAGCCCCTTTCCCAGCTCCCTCAGGATTCTCCAGCCCCTTCCCAGCTCCATCCCCTTCCCTGGACACCTCCAGCCCCTTCCCAGCTCCATCCCCTTCCCTGGACACCTCCAGCCCCTTCCCACCTCTCTCACCATGAGGGTTCCAAAGCTGAGCCCAGGACTGGAGGTGCCCCAGCAGTGCCAGCACAGGGGGAAAAAAAGATAACGTGGAAGTTTGTGGGAAATGAACAATTATTGCTACTAAAGGCTAAAATCGTCGGTATTTATCAAAAAGCAGCAGTGCAGCACCAGGAAAACCAGGATGTCAATATTCCTTTGAGGATGCACTGGCCTGGGAGGTGACCACACTTAAGGGACAGCAAACCTGTGTCTGCCCAGTAAATACCTGTTTGTCAGCCACCTTTTCCTGTGCACTCCCCACTCTGGAAATGCAGTGCCTCTCCAACTCTCCCCTGGCAAACGCAATTTTAAAACAAAGCAGAACAAAGAAAAATGTGTTCCTGATATAATTATGCCTTCTGCAACTTAAATTCCAGGCACTCAGTTTCATCTCTTACTTAAATGTATCTGTGTATTTTAATAGGAACATTCAGCTATGCTTTTATTAATGCAAAAACATTAAAGCACTATCCCTGAATACTAAAGCCTTAAAGGGCCGTTTCAAACAGAACCTGTCATAAAATGTGCTCTCAAGCGTGTCCCCTTTAAGAGATTCAAGAATTAAATGTTCCCGTATGTGAATTTTATTTTGTACAGCACATTTGCTTTATGGCTACAATTAAGTTAGATGTGCCGATAACAATGTCTGCTTTCCATTTTAAATCGCACATTTCAGACACTGTGCATTGTTTTATTATCTAATCCACATGCTTTTAATTGCAATTATGGTCCCTTATGAGTCCCCTGGGAGGGTATGATTGCAATTAAAAATGTAATTTAAATGTTAATTAATTACATTCATTTTCTAAACTGGGAAAATTTCATTTATTATTTTCATGTGTTGTGCACTTATCCTAAATGCGTTACCTTCTAAATGTTTCTTTTTTTTCAAATTAAGTGTTATGTTTATAAAACAGGGTGTTTAATACCCTTTAAAATTTTGTTAGGATGTTTATACAAATTATTACTTTAAATTAATTGTTTCCAAGCTCCATGCACAATTTATATTTGTCATGCAAGCCAGGATAGAGTCGAGTTTTATCTTCGGTTCAAATTGTGTTCACATGAGACCCAAAAAAGTTGATCAGCAATATACACTGCTACTATGTGTACTCTTGGGCATTTTTTGTTGGCCAGAAGGGGATTTTTGGGGGTGATGCTCGATGCCTTTGCTGATTTTCTTCCTGGGATTCAGCAGGATCAGGGAAAGAGGCTGAGCTCTGCCGTCGGCAGGAGCAGCTCAAATCTCCAAGCAGGTTTTGCAACAAGTGCAACACGCAGGGACAAGCAGCTGGTTAAAAAGGAAAGGCAGAGAATCATGAATCTGGTTCCTTAGAAATGATAAAATTTTTTAAATGCCATTAAAAATAGTTATTTCTATTACCTTCCATTTAAATATCAACCTGCAGTCCTTGTGGCCAGGAAAATGAGCTCTTACATGTGAAAACTGAGATTTGTAGGGAATCTCGTGACCTTAGGAGCCAAGGATTGATGAAAAATTACCAAATATCTTCCAAATGGTGAGCAGCCAGTGTTGCTCTGTCAGAAACCACCAGTATTCCAGTGTTTGGGATAAGAAAACTCCTTGAAATCTTCCCTGCACTGTCTGGCTTTGGTGCCATCGGCACCTGCAGACGTGAGCCTGGAGGAGGGGGCTGCAGAGCAGGGCAGGAGTCACATCCAAGCACGAACCAAGTCAGGTACTAAAGGTTTTGAGTCACTGGCTTCTGTAACTAAAAACTGATTAAAGATATCCTGATCCATCCTTGTAGCTTTGCAAAATATATTCTCATTACAAATTTGTGGTCAGTTCATTAAAAAAAAAAATAGAAACTGTAATTTATTTTCTCAGAGAGCATCACAGAACAAACCAATTAAGCCAGGAAAATTTGGAATTATGATGTTCTGATAGATGAGCAGCTCCTCTGAAGAGTGAGATGAAGCTAAAGGATACAGCTGAAAGATTTTTATTTTAAATACTGCTGCCAGTTGTAGCTGTACAGACACTCTGGTGGAAAGGTTTAAACATTAAAAAAAAAGAGTCAAGTTAAACTAAACTGAAAAATATCTAATTTTCAGAGGTGCAAGGCTGTTCACACAGCCTTTTGGATTGATTTCACTAATTGCTAAAGAATTAAAAATGGAAAGCAGTTGATGTTGCATCCGTGCTGAGGGCTGCAGGTTGTTGCAGAGGAATTCATGGAGAGCAGGTACAGCCACAGGCACAGCGGGCACAGATCCGCAAGGTTTGGTGGAGCAGTTCCCAGGCAGGTGCTCACAGGAATCTCACCCAGCCCTGGAAGAGCTCTGGGTCCCCGCAGAGCTGGGATTGTCCCCTGGCACTTCCATCTGGGCTCCCCCGGCGCTGCCGTCTGTGCCCCGCACGTTTCCCTCCCCTACTGCTCCTCTCGCTGCAAAATGCTGGGAGGCAGAGGAGGCAGCTCTGCAGTCCAGGTTCTGTGTTCCCAACTGGGGCAGCAAAACTGCAAAATAAAGGGGAGAAAAGAGCAACAGCTTTGTAGCAAAACAAACAAACAAACAAACAAATAGGCTGCTTTTTCATTTGTACCGTTAATGACAAGGAAAAGATTAATTGATTCATAACTAGTAGTGAAAGTCTGAGGCTGTTTTGCCTCTTTACATAGAATTTATTTTTTGTCACTCCCCCCCACCCCAATCACAATCAATAGTTCTAAAGTGATAAAATCCTTTGAGTTTTTTCTTTTCATTGATATTTGAATGCTCCAAAAACTGCCCTCCCAGTACTGCCAGTGACATCCAGCCTGCCATGAAGTGCTGCAGGACCCCACACATCCATCACTCGTGGCACTGCCCCACTTCAGCCAAATCTCCCCCTCTGCTCTGGGGGGGCCTTGTTAGAGTTGCAGCACTCTGGAAGTTCCTGCATCTGTTCGGGATGCTGCAGTTCATTTTGTGATGAGGAGATCAAAACAATTACCTGACTCCTGATAACCCTCATTGACTATCTATTGAGAGAATCAGATCCTAAATAAATTACTATTGTACTTTTAAAGCTGTGCGTGACATGTCCCACTTACTGGGTGACCTAGATAATTTCCATAAATTAACCTCCTTTACCTTCCATTTCCTCTGCCATCCTGCGGTTCCCTTCCCACAACTGCTCCATCACCACGGAACTCATCCACTGGATGGAGAAGACAGTGATGCTGTGCTGAGTCTCAAAGTGACATTAAGAACTTACCTGCCTAAGTGTTCATTTGCATCTTGCTCACTAGACTTGTCATAGAGCAGGGGAGATAATATATTATGAGATGTGTACTGAATTAGCTGTCAATTGTAGTGAAGCTCTCCCTTAACTATGTGAGGAGAAAGCTCTTGAATGAGCCTCAATCTTGCCTTTTTTTTCAGCTGAGATGTTTCATTTTAGTCACCCAACCCCAGCCAATTTTATTAAGTCTGCTGTCAGCTGTGACCCCTGCTGAGGACTGGCAGGGCTGAAATAGTTATGCTGCCTGATGTCATTTGTGGCAGCCACAGATCCGCTCCCGCCTCGGCTCCGCGGGCTCCGTTCCGCGGCTCCCCCGACCGCAGGGACAGCAGAGGCTGGGGATGGAGAGCCAACCTGCATCCTGGGGGCTCCGTGCTGCTTCAGCAGCCAGGGAGGCTGTGTGCAGGTGGGCACGGCGTCCCTGGAAAGGCCTGGCAGCTGCTGGGCTGTGGAGCAGCCGTGGGGCCTCGGCCTGGTCTGGGCAGCGGGTCCGTGCCTGTGCTGCTGGGGAGCCAGGGCTGCTCCCAGGCCCATGGAGCATCACCCAGTGCTTCAGCACTGCTGCTTCCAGGGATTAGCTTGTCTTGGGAATTCCTCTGCTGTGCTTGACTGTCGCAGTAACGACACGAAGGAAGAAGGAGACAAGGAACATCTGTTAGCAGCAAGGAGGAAAAGAGAGGGCGAGCGAGACCTGCCTTGTTTATTATACATGCATTTAGAAATCACTGTCCATTGGAGGAATAAGTTCGTCCTCCCTCAATTACACTGGTCAAAGGAAATGTCCATCAAAGTTCTGTGCCCAGGAGAAAGGAATGTAAACGATAAGATACTGTTACAATAACATGGCTGTGTTTACATAGAAGAATGTGAGAAACTAGCTACAAAAAATGATAACATCCAGAACTGCAAAAGTCAGGGCAACACTTGGCGAGCAAAAAGAGCAAGTCTCGTTGTCTTCTTTGGGTGCAACCCTTTGCATGAGTGGGAGGTGCAGGCACAGGGCAGAGCCCCAGAACGAAACTGCAGCGTGGCCAGACTGCAGCAAACTGCTCCTTAATGGACACGGGCACAGCCACAGCCTCCCTGGGCATCCCTGCCTGCTGACTGGGATGGGGGACTTGGGGCATCCCGTGCCTTAGCCACAGGGAATGCCTTCCCATCCTGCAGAGAAGGAGAGTGTGCAAAAGGAGCAGACAGACCTAAAACTTGGAAAACCCAGTTGTAGCTGCCTGAGATCACAGTGTATTGTATTCTTTACACGCCAAAGAAAGTTTTAATCCTGGAAGAGTGATACTTTATCGTCAAGGTAACCAGAATAGGTTCACCAACAATTTACGTGGCTCTTAAGTCTATTTACATGCTTGTTTACTTGGCTTTTCTCTCCAAGGAAGAAAGTAGTTACCTTAGCAACTGCCTCCTCGCAGGGTGCTGAGGCTGCCGTGCCGGGGAGGATCCTCTGCAGGGAGCTCACAGACCCATGGGCACACCTGCCTGACCCTGGCCTGGGCACTGTGTTTGGTTTATGGGCTGAATTTGGCATCCCAGAGGAGCAGTGAGATGTGTCTGTGCCTCCTTGGCTTGGGGGAGCAGTGCCAGGACAGTGCCAAGGCGGAGATGGGGGAGCAGGAGGTGGCAGGGATGTGGCTGTGTTTGGAAGGGAGGAGAGGGGAGCTCTGCTGCACCTCAGGGTGGGTGCTGGCCCATTTTGTGTTCTAGATGTCACCAGAAAGGACCATTGCTCCAGCAGCCAACCCACCTCTGCCTTGAGATCCCACCTGTCACGGCAGAGAAAGGTTAAACCAAAGAGCTGAGCCCTAGGATGGGATGTAGGTACACACTGGTGAGGAGTCATTAAGCTCTGCATGTCAGGGGAGTTTTCTGCTTCTGTCCCCTCATCTGGAGTTTTGTGCTTCATCAGCTTCTGCCCTGCTCAGCAGCACGTGCAGAGAGCAGGGGGAACGAGATGCCAGCCATACTTTCTCCTTCCTTGCTTTTCTTTCCACAGAAGATTCTGACCTGGGCAAACTCAGCCCCCACTCGGGCTGTGTTTGTGTCTTTATTTTAATGTGTTTATGAGAGAGTTGCTTCATCAAATACCCTCATTTTATTTGCTTTCCATGCTCGTTTTATTTTAATTTGATAACTGCATAGAGACTTCAGTCTGACTGCAAGGCAACTCTTATTCTAGGAAATAATTCAATTTCCTTGAATGATCAGGGCCAGACTTTTTAGGGTAGTTACACATCTTGAGAAGAAATCCTAGTAGGATTTTCAAAAGAACCTCAGCAGATTAAAGCCTTGATTCTTTTTTAACCTGCTTAAACACTTGTAAAATTGCTGTTAAGTCTCTACCTGCTCTTCAACCTTCCTTTGAAAACTTAGTCTTTTTTTTATCTTCATTCTCCCCAATACCTTTCTCCCATTTCTCAGTACCATTTCCACCCCTTTTTCCAAAATCCTCATGTGATATCCATCTCCATTCTTGCTGTGCTCTTTAGAGATTTTAAGTAATATGACTTGGATCATTTTCATCTCTTTTAACGTTTTTGTTCATTATATTACTGTTCTATACAAACCTAATTTAGCTTGCACTTTCTTTGGAGCACAATCCTAACATGCTGTTGTCAGTCCAGTTCCTAGAAAACAGGTCTGTTGCAGTATCCATCCTGCAATATTGCAATAATTAGTGAATAATACTGATGTAATTGCTTTATACAGCTTTTTAGCCATATAAATCAGAGCCTGAGTGTGAGGCAGATTTCTACAGCAAAAGACTTATAGACCTGGAGTTCCCAAACCATTTTTCAGCCTCCCTCCAGAGGGTGACAGGTATCCTTTAGTCATGGGAAGCCCCTCTGGCAGCCTGGCACCATCCTGACCCAGCATGTCCCTGTGCTCACCCTCTCCATCAATTCCCAGAGCAGTGGGAAGAGGAGCTCCCTCCAGCAGTGCCCGGTGCAGGGAGCTCAGGGGCTGTGGTACAGCATCACACACAAATATCCATTATCCAGCAGAGGAGTTGGGTGTCCTGAACAGAGAACTCCACAAAATCTGCTGACTCCTCCACGTTCAGGGGTTAAGGGATTATTCTGGTTTGGCCTAATCTGTCCAGCAGTGCTAAAATCAATATGAAACTCCTGCTGTGAGCACACTGAGCAGAGCACACGACGCTCACGCTGCGGAGCTGGCGCTGGCAGCTGCTGCCTCTCCACGAGGAAACACCCCGAGCTGAGGGGACATGTGCAGAGCATCCTGTGCCTCCTACCCTGCTTGTCATGTTCTTCATCCAAGGCAACTCGCTCAGCGAAGCAGAAAGCAGCCTAATCCCAGCACAGAATGAAATATTTCAGAGAGGATCCCTGCAGAATAAAACAGCCACCAGCACCGCATGCAAGAGTAGAACACTGGAGACAGCGGGGTTTTCTTCCTGAAATCATGTAGCAGGTTCTCTCCTGTTTCACGCTGCCTCCAGAACAGGAGTGGGTGTGTTTTCTTACTCAGACACTAATGACAACCAATAATAAATACCATTTCCCACCCAAAACCTTCAAGGGCTTAGCCAAAGCTATTTAAAAAACTGACTCCCACTTTTCAGGATGGCAGGGAAATGAAGTGTGGCCCCAGCTATGGATTTGCTTCTGTGCCCAAACTTCATTAACTGCCAAGCCCCAGAGCCCCTCCTTTCCCACTCTCTATAAGATCTTACTATAAAAAGGGTTTTCCCTGAGCTGTGTCCCACTCACTCAGCAATGCGTGGCACTTTTTAGGGTATCCTTCAGGAACACTTGGCTCATCTCCAGCTGCTTCCTTACCTTGGTTGCTTTGTTCACACTTTCTTTTCCCTGACTCATTTTCAGTTTGAAGTTTCCAAAGCACTGCTGAGCAAACACAGCCCCTTTGCCAGATCTTTCCCTTTGTGAGCTGTAGCTGGCAATTTGGCACAAACTGACCCGGCAAAGCTGCACATCAGCTGTGAGATGGGCAGGATTCAGCCCCTGCAGCCTCCCAGTGATTCCCAGCATGGCCTGGGGGCTACACCCTGCAGGGTCCTGCAGTCAGTGCTGGATATGGCCTGGCATCTCTTTGGGACAGTTTGGTGCCAGAGTTGCCATTGGAAAATTGCTTTTGTTCCCCGGATTCCTCTGTATTAAGTGTTTTCTCTGTCAGCCTTTCCCTCTTTATGATCATTTTCCAGGGAAGTGGCTATTTCTTGTGCTACTTTGGAAAGGAATGCTGGGGGCATCTTTGTCCAGTGCAACTGAAAATGCACCTTCCACTGCAGGTGTGCAAACGGTGTCACCCATTTCCTCTGCATTACAAAGGTTTGAAACCTTTTACATTCCTATGATGAGCTCAAGCAAATTAATAACCACGAATCCTCTCCTATATGTTTTTCCTTGTGTGCTTTACTTTCACTGAGGCTGTAAAGAAAGCCCAGAGATGGCTACTCATGTCTAGAAAGAGCTCAAAAGGCATTATCCTGTTTCTGATGCTGTGGGCAACTCTATGGACAATTTCTGTGCTTCCTTGATGACAATTCCAGACCCTTCCAGACTTCCTTGGCTGTACACTTAGTGTGGACATAGCTTCTGTGTGACTTCCTCCCTTCACAAGTCACCTTCTTCTCATCTCCCTTTGCTTTTTCCTGGCCAAATGCTGTGGAAGAGGAAGAGTGATCAGTGCTTCAGACAATGGCTCTGGGGAAGTTTCTGCTGCCAGCTGTTCCAGCCCTGCCTGACCTTCACCAAGCCATTGGACTTGGCTGTGTCTCAGTCTCCCCTCAGTCTGTAAGGGGGATATGAACGTTTGCAGAGCATTTTGGATTGTTATTAATTCTTCCTAGAGTCTGTGAAATGTGGTGAACACTGCGATGCTATAAAAGAACAAAGTGTTATTGTTGAGCTGAGGAGGTGGAAGTAGCTGGCCCACGCGGTGCTGCCTCCGTCAGTCCTTCAGAGGTCCTTATCTTTCTGACCCAACACAGAATTGTCATTCTGCTTTTGCAGGGGGAGAATGGGAGTGTTTTAAATAAACCCAAGCTGGAGGAGGCCCATCAAAAGGAATGAAGCTGATGACATCTTTTCTTTTCCTGCTGCACCTCAGTGCAAGGCAGAATTTCTGCGCGCGGCGCTTCCCGGCAGCTCTGCCAGAGTCACTTGCAATCGGCCCTGTCCTCTTACCCTCCAATAAACAGGAGACACAGGGCGACTATAATGGCTTGACAATACTTGCACACCCTGGGGTTTTGCTGCTCTCATGAAGGGAAAAAGAAAAAAAAGAAGGAAAAAAAAAAAAGAATGTCATGGACAAATGAATGTTGACAGTGGCCATACCAAACAATTCAAGAAAAAATTGCAGTTTTATCCGTATTCCTGCTGCCTTTGTCAATACTTTAAAGATGGTTCTTATTTCAGAGCAGGTATTGATTGTGTATAGGTTGGGCCCCCGGTTCCATTTGTCATTTCTGATATTATGGCGTGTTATCGTTTAAAGCTGTAATGGGAGAGGTGGCTGAGCTTAAAGCAAGCTGGTTGTCTGAAGCTTTGATAAATGGCTAGATGGTCTTCGTTTCTGCAGCAGTGAGCAGTTGGCTGCTATTTGCTTTACCTTTTATCCAAGAATAACTGTGTGATGGGTTCTGGAAGTGAACAGTATCATTTTGTCAGATGTGGTTCAGAACTAGCCGGGTGGTCCCAGCAAAGCAGCTGAGGGATTTTTAACACCCGACAGGATGTGAGCAAAGGCCCGGTATAAATCTGAAACAATTCTGGCTCCACATGGCTGCCTTGGTCGAAAAGTTCTCAGAGTTGTTTTTTAAGGTGAGAGGACAGGAAATGCTGGGGGGTGGGGTGGGGAGGGGTGGTGCTCTTAAAAGCAATTCTGTTCATCTGGAAGGATCTTACCAGAAAGATCAGAAGACAATAGGTGGATTAGATTTCTTTGATGAATTTACAAACTTGCAAATTTTTTGCAGATCTAAATGAAAGGTCTGCTTTTGAGATGCAGCAAGTGGCCCCACCCCAGCCTCTGCAAAGCAGGCAGCACAATGTGCTGGGAGTCTGCAGGACTGGGGAGGCTGGGAGGTAGCACACTCTGCATTCTTTCCTTCTGCATCACCTACATTTGTCAACGTTTTGGTATGGCTTTTATGAAGCTTTTTATCACATCTCTTTGTCAAACTCACAGTGCAGGGTTGCTTTTTAGCTGGGTTCCGCTTCGTTGGAACCACCAGGAGTCTGGAAAAGGCAAGTGGTCCCTTTCCCAGTGACAGACACTGTAATGTCCTGGCTTGGCACAACCTCTTGTGTCACATTTTGGGTTCACAAAACCAAGAGGACACCTGTGGATGTTTCATGTCCTGACTCCCTTGAGTCAGGCAAGTTTAAGTTATAATTTGGGTTTAGCCTGGTGCAATACCAAGGTCTGGTTAAATTGTTAAAGCCTTTACCAAGCCAGTGTTTATCAGCAAATGGAGGCAGGGGGATGCACTGAAATTATCTTCCCTGGTTTGACAACTCAGCTGTAATAACTCCACACTCATTCCCAGCGTGGTTGTACAGGGGGTGTGTTCAGTGCCGTTTTGGAGCTCTCCTCCAGTGCTTCTGAATCAGCAGCAAAGTGTCTTTGCAGGTTGGCTCTTGAGCCTTCAGTACCTACCCTTCATTAACTTGATAATCTGTGAGACACTACTTACTGTTCCTGCCTGGAGTAGATTGAAATGGTAGCTCTTAATCCTGCCACTGAAGCTGAATTGCTCGGACAAGTAGCAGCAGATTGATTCCACCAGTTCTTTTAGAGAAATCACAAAAGGCTGCTCAACCCCCAAAATAGCTCTGGCTTCAGTGCAGCTCAGCACGGTGGCAGGGGAGCTCTGCCTTTGTGTCGTAGGAGAAAAGAACTTACCTTTTCTGGCATGGAAATAGAAACAAACAGAAAGGTTAGAAGTCACTTCTGCAATTCTTAGTCCTACAAGAAACACAAAGGTTCACCAAGCCCCTGTTTTCTGTGAGATTTCTGTTAGCTCTCAGCTTGTGATAAGCTGTATAATCTGCAGGAAAAGTTGATACGCATTTGTAGGACTGACAAGATAAAAAGGACAACAAGCAAATAGAAAAGAAACCACTAAAATGTTAAACCTATGCAGAAGATACTGGGTCTCTGTAAAGTAGGAACCACACTGAACATCCCCTCTCCCTCACGAGCCAAATTCCGTCTTTGGGGGCTCTTTGAGAAGGTTTAGCCAAGCCTGGAGCCTCTCTTTGATCGTGCCTGGAAAAGCATTGCGAGAGGAACATTTCTGAGTGCAAAAAGCAGCCTAATAAATGGGCTGTGCTCGTAGTCTGTCAGCATAACATCACCTCAGGAGACCTGGCTCCCATTTCCTAGCCCAAGCAGGATCAGATAATAGTCAGTCGTGGTGTTTTGTGTAACACCTCACACCTCCCGCTGGGCAGCGTGTGCTTTAAAGGTCACTTTGCACTCTTCACAAAACCAGAGTCCCTGGTTGTGTCCCTGGCCAAAACATCCCTGCTCAAAAATCTGTGCCTCTCCGGGCCCCAAAGATGACTGAATTTCAATGAGGCTTTATCCTTCAAAATGAAAAGTGCTGTCTAACAGTAAAATATTGTTCTATTAAATTCAGCCCATGGCAGATCCACTACTGAGGGCTATTGAGGCAAATAAGAGCAGGGTGATGGCAGTGTGTGGTCATAAAGTTGCAATATTCAAAAATGTAGAAAAAGCAGGTTGTCAGATTTCAATAAAGCAGTGGAAATGAATAGATACATCTCAGAGCTGGTTGCTTCCTAGTGGGATGGAATTTGAATAATAATATCACACTTGAACCAACATCGGGCTGGATTAATGGCTGGCAGAGGCTGAGCCCCGGCGTGGTGGGGCTGCAGCAGCAGCAGCACCACTGGAGGTGTCCTAATGACACCCAGAACACTCCTGCTTGTTTGCACACAGGCTGGCAAACACAGGGCAGGAGGAATCGGGGAATTATTGCTTTAAGCTGCAATTTTCAACAAAGAAACCTTGCCATTCCAAACTGTCTAGACCTTTAAAAATAAAAGATGTGCAGTATTTACAATGCTCTTCAGTATTCATGAGGCTTTGCTGCTTGTTGTAAGGCGAGATGAAAACAATACTCAGTAGATTTTCATAAGTGACACGCAACTGTAAGATTGATAGATGATGTGGATTTAATGTATGTGGAGTTCAGCGCCAACATAAAAGCTGTGATGTACCCAAACACGGGGTTTATTAAATCCCTGTTTCCTTAAATGATCATCCAAAGCCTTTCACCACTTTCTTCTACCAGAAAATAAAGGGGAGAAGGTAAGAAAAAGGAGAGGAGGTAGGTGAAAAAAAAACCCAAGCAAGGGATTCCCCTTAGTTTTGGTAGAGAATTACAATATCGGAACTGAAAGAGACAAATATTTAGACACTCTCTCTGCATAGAGATTAATGTGAGAGTCAGAAATACATGGAATCCACTTAAATTGATGTGATTTAGTTATGAATGGTTAAACATAAGTATTCTCTGTCAAATGCCAAAACCTATTGTATTAACTCTTCCCTCTCCCCAAGCCTTTTGTGCAGCCTCTACATCTACCAAATTCTCTCCCACACCTCCCTGTGCATCGGGGACAGGGAACAGCACAGAATCCCTGAGCTGGATCCACCAGGTGGGTCCATGGCAGCTCCTGTGCCCCGGGATAGACCTGCCCAGAGTGGGGGAGCCGGGGTACAGCAAACTGCAAACTGCAACCTGCCCTTTTCTGGAACATCTGGGGGAGCTGGGGCACAGCAAACTGCAAACTGCAACCTGCCCTTCTTTGGGGCATCTGGGGGATCTGGGGCACAGCAAACTGCAAACTGCCCTTCTCTGGAACATCTGGGGGAGCTGGGGCACAGCAAAGTGCAAACTGCCCTCCTTGGGCACATCTGGGGGAGCTGGGCACAGCAAAGTGCAAACTGCCCTTCTCTGGAGTGTTTAGGGGAACTGGGGCACAGCCAACTGCAAACTGCCCTTCTCTGGAACATCTGGGGGAGCTGGGGCACAGCAAAGTGCAAACTGCCCTTCTCTGGAACATCTGGGGGAGCTGGGGCACAGTCAACTGCAAACTGCCCTTCTCTGGAACATCTGGGGGAGCTGGGGCTTAGCAAAGTGCAAACTGCCCTTCTCTGGAGTGTTTAGGGGAACTGGGGCACAGCAAGCTGCAAACTGCCCTTCTCTGGAACATCTGGGGGAGCTGGGGCACAGCAAAGTGCAAACTGCCCTTCTCTGGAGTGTTTAGGGGAACTGGGGCACAGCAAGCTGCAAACTGCCCTCCTTGGGCACATGTGGGGAGCTGGGGCTGGAGCTGTGCCTCACCCAGAGCCAGCTCTCTCCTCACACACCCTGGTCCTGTCCAGACCTGCAGCTGAGCTGCTGTAACCTCGGCAGGCATTGCCCAGGCACCTCTGAAGCAGCACTTCACCCTTAGTCTGGCATCAAGGGAATTATCTTCCCTTCCATTCCACCTTCGCCCATCAGCTGCATTCCTGTGAATCAGGATTGACTTAGAGAGTCCCAAATCCTGCTAAAGATGATCCCTGAGTTGTTTAATTCCCACAGTCTCTAGGGGTGCAGCACACACACTCCTTGATAGCAGCGTGAGTAACATTCTCTGCCCTGCATCTACAGCACTCTGTAACAAAGGTGTATTTGCTTCTTGGTGGAACATTTCACTTGATTTCAGGGTCATTTCCTGTGACAGCTGAATGTCTGTCTTCTTTATCACCTCAAGATTTAGCGAAATGATATAATTAGTAGAGCTGTGCTCCTTAACCCAGGCAGCTGCGTTGGAAATCAGGCCACTTTAGCTCTGTTGAAAGGACCACACTGAAATCAGGCTTTCTGCTCTGGCCCAAATGTGACTTTTTTAGGCACTGGAGATGTTGCCATTGTGTTTAGCCCTTGTGTGAACCATTTACTGAGGAGGGATTAGGCAGCACTGAGTTGGATTCTGGTTTCCTGTGGTGCTCAGTGGTATTAAAAGGTGGGGTGTTGGTGCCGTGCCCTGGGGATGTGACCAGGAAACCTGGCAGAGGTGAAACTGCATCCACCCCACTTCAGTCACTATCACCCTTCTCCTGTACTTCTAAACCTGTCACTTTTTCTGTTTCCAAACAAAACTCGGAATTTCAGTTCTTCTCTCCCTGATATCCAACCTAACCCTCCCCTGACATCCTTCATGCCAATTTTTTTCACTCCAGCAATATGTTCTACTAATGAAGCTTTCTCAGGAGCTACTGGCATATTTTTGTAACACAGAGGAAGAATTTAAACCAAAAACTGAGGGAGGGACAGGGGACAGAAGTGGAAGGGAAGGAGGCAATGCAAATCCTCTTGAATTTATAAACAAGTTTAAATAAGTGACTGTGTTCTCTCCCCTTGAACTGCTGGTAAATATCTGAGGAAATTGTTTGGAAGAGAAATGTTTCTTGGAAAAATAAACTTCAGCAAATACTTAAGGAAAACAAATGGCAGATCCAATCAATCCAATATGACAACATATTTGCTTTAGAAATTTGATACTGAGCTCTATTTCATGCAATACAGGGAAAAAAACTCCTGTGTACCTGGTCCCAGTGAACCTGCATCAAAATGCTGTTGACTTGAAGAATCGTTTGCAGAAAACATTTTGAGAAATGAATACTGTGCTTAAGGAAACTTGTAAATTGTAAATCAGGTATTTTTTACAGTGTACCTGTTTGGCTTTGCTGT
Source organism: Climacteris rufus (assembly GCA_013398175.1). NCBI lineage: Eukaryota > Metazoa > Chordata > Aves > Passeriformes > Climacteridae > Climacteris > Climacteris rufus. The sequence goes on from VZRZ01001295.1 coordinate 114,592, forward strand.
CTGCACAGGGGTGCTCTTGTTTGTAAAGTCCTTAAATTTCCTGCACAGAGATAGGCACATAAAAATATTCATAATTACCTGAAGGAAGTGGGAAAGGAGTGGAGAAAAAGGAGAGCTGAGGCCAAGCAGAGGAAAGAAAGGAAATAATGTGTGCAAATAAATAAAGGGAATTTATTACAGTTGTTTTGCCTTCTAAAATATGTCTTGTTGTGCCTCCTCAGCTGCTCATGGAGTTGTTCCCTCTGGTAGAAGCTGCTTTCCTCAACCAACAAAAACCTGCTTAGTGCTGCTTGTCCTCTTTTGTTTTGTTTTTATAATTGAGTTTTGCCATGTGTGAAATCCCAGTATTTTCTTTGAACCATGAGGATTAAATGCTTGACAAATTGGAAAGATTTGGGAAAGGCGCAAGACTTTGAAAAGTTGGGAGTTCATTCCCTGCCATTTTCTCTCACGTGGGCACATGAACTTGACACATTTTCTTTTTCAAGGATTAAGCACAGTGGGGAATGAGCGTATGTAGGCCCTCTCTTCTATCAATATATTCTTTCTTTTACTATTGCATTGCTCTACATCTACTCAGTGTCTTGGAAACTGATATTTGGGATTTTCTTTTAGTTTTTGTGCAATATTAAATGGGTTGCCCTGTGCCAGCTCTAAGAGGTAAAGGTGATAGTTCTGATTTTGGGAAGGAAATAATTGAAGTGCTGCTGATGTTTGAGGATGGGCAGGTCGGGCATCCCTTTGTGTGAGCGGGCACAAGTGGCACCTGAGGTTGAGCAATGATTTCCTCTTACCGAGGGAATTTGAGCTTTCTTCTCATCTCTCCCATAAATTTGGAAACCTTGGATGGATGGGCTTCCCCACCAGCTCCAGCACCTTTGTGTGACGGGCGTATCACGATCTACACGCGTTCCCTTTTCCTGAACTCCTCATCCCAGATTTCCGCGCACAATCCCTGCATTTCTCCCTAAGGCAGAGACAAGAATAGCCCTTCCTTTGTTTTGCTTCTGAAGATTGGCATCTCTGCATCCCACAGCCAGTGCCTGAAACAGCAGAGCTCTCACCTTGCCTGGGAGTGTTGGGGACAAGGAGCTGAGACCAAGAAGGGGCGCAGAGGGGAGCTCGGGGCTCCGGCGCGAGGGGCACGGCTGGAGTTTGCTGGGTTTCCTCCACAGGTCAGCCTGTGCCAGCTGCACATCCCAGGGCTTTCCCCAGCCAGGTCACCTCTCCTGGATGTGCTCAAACTTTTATTTGTGGTTCCCGTGAGCCTCCCGGAGCCCGCGCCGAGGTGACTGCTCGGAGTTCGCTTTTTTAATTAAGGCTCTGTATGGTAACTAGTCAATGTACATTATTGGGAGAATGAATGTCAATGCCAGTGCTTTTTCTTTCTCTCCTTTATCTTTGTCAATGATTCAAAGACATGATTTATGGTTAGTCTCCGTCTTTCAGGATCATCCATCAAGCGCTGGTTTCACTACAGGGCTCCAAGTTGTAAATCATGCAGAAAGGCTGTCACTCATCTCATTTAACCCTTCGCACACGGGGATGGAGGAGGCGGGCTCTGCCTCTCACAGCTGCAAGAAATAGCAATAAAATGGCCATAAAATTGATGAAGTTAGACTAATCTACACAATTAATTGTTCCTTGTAATGCAATAATTATTATGAGGGACAATTAAAAAAAATAGGGCATAACTCCACCCTCCAAGTTCACCCTGAGAACCTGGAGGACTCCAGGGCTCCATAAAATGTGTCACTTTTTTGTTTTCCCTTTGAGCTCCTTTCAGATATTTTAATGTCCATTACAGACATGAGCTGAGCTTTGCTTTAGAATCAATCACAGGCTACTTGTGACCATGACCTTGCAGCCCCTAAAGAAGGAGTGCAAAAGCCCATTAGCAGCTGCTATTTTCAGCTCAAAATTAACAGTTCTTTTTCTTCTCTCTCCTTTTCCCCACTCCACCCCTCCCTTTTTCTTTTTTTTTTTTTTTTTTTTTTTTTTTTTTTTTTTTTTTTTTTATTTTCTTTCTCTTTTTGGACAGGAAGACAGCAAAAAACTGAAATGTGTAAGTGGCATGGGAGCTTCCACACTTAGCCTTGTCTCACGGGCTCGAGGGCTGCTGACAGCCTTGGCCAAGGGGCTGGTGGCTTCTCTGTCACCCCCTGGCAGCCCTGGCCGCTGCTCCCAGGTCACATTTAGCACCAACCTCCAGACAAAGCCTCCACCTGCTCCGAGCACAAAGCCAGGGAGACTGGCATTAAATAATGAGGTGTCTTTCTTCTTTATCTTGCGGGGTTTATTTATTTATTTTTGGGCTCAAAGTGTCGGAACTTGGTAATGGAGGGTTATTAATGAAAAATATACGTTTGGGGTCTATTTGTTTAGATTCTGCAGTGACTTGATGGCAATTTTATCCCTGAATTATGTATGGCTCTGTTTTGCCTAGGCAAGCTGATACAAACAACAAATATAGTTAGAAAAAGACATATCAGTAAATAAACTGAAAGGTTGTAAAATATGAATGTTTATCATCCAGACGGTGCCGCTTCTCTTCTTTTTTACATGAACTCTACTTGAGATGGTATTTAAGAGCTTGGGACTTCTCCTATTCCAGCAATCTCTGCAGCTTGTCACCAAAACAAATGACACCAGAGGGAACCTTGTCTTACACTGTATTCTTTTGCATGAACCTCCGTCTTCTTAAGGTGCTCATAATTTAAATTTATATCTTGATTTATTGGAAGATAAGATCCTACCCTTCTTCCCTCACAGAGCCATGCTCCTTTTAGCCCAGGCTCCTTTCCTTTTCCAGGGCACTGTTCAGCACTGTTCACCCAGCTCCAGGTGAGCAGGGAGGGCAGAGCAGGCAGAGGAGGATGGATCCCATTCCATCCCTCTGGAAGGGCACGGGGAGCTGCTGCTTCCCCATTCCCTCCTCAGTGCACAGAGCAAATTCCTGCTGTAAAGGATAACACCTGCCACTGCTGTGTGAGCAGCCCTCTCAATCTGCAAACAGGTCCTTTTCTGCATCTTCCACAGCGTCGGGTTGTGAACTTGGAAGGGAACAAATTCAATTGTCTGATGGCATCAAGAGAAACTTCTCAGGCTCCATCCAAGAGATCAGTTCTGTTCTTTAAAATATCATCCATTGCGAGCATCATGATAAATTAGCACATGTTTTATTCTGGACTAAAGTCTCATCCCACAGGGATCTCCAAGAATTTCTGCTGCTAAAATATAGCATAGAGGAAATTATAATTTTAGCATCTCTCTGCAGTCTTAATTAAGACTCTTCTTCTGATATAAAGCTGTGGTGTCTAATTACCAGAAAGCTGTCAGAAAGTAACTTTCAAAAAACCTGTGTCAAAAAAGAGTTGGGAAGACTTGAAATAATTATTGAATTACAAATTTATGGTGCTGGTGGATTTTTTTTTTCCATCTAACAGACAACATTACTACTAATTCCTCTCTCTCTCAGTATTCCACTCCATGAGATAAATTCTAATTCCAGCTCCTCTTCACTGAACAGTTGCTTTTTGTCCGGGTGACATTTGATAGGTTTGCTTGAACAAATAGGGGAAGGTTCCCTACCATTTTTTATCTTGTACATTCACAAAGTACTTAAAGTTTTCCATTCCAGTGTATTCCACATCTCAATGTCCAATTCTGGCACCAATGTGCATTTTTACCTTCAAAAGCAGCAGAAACTCTGCAGTGCAGAGTTAATCTGCAGCAGAGTCAGGAGTCCTCTTGGAGATTCATTCCTAGCTCCTGTTATTTTCCTCCAAGCCACTGGTATTGAAGACAAAATCTGCTCTTTTGTTTGCCAAGAAGTCAGCAGAGGCTGTGCTGGCTCAGGCCTGGCTGGGAAAGCCCAGGAGGCTCAGGCAGGTGAGGTGCCCATGTCAAGGGAGCAGCTTTTGTTCCCAACACATTTTGCAGCTGAACGTCCCTTTCCTGAGATTTGCATCAGGTAGAACACCTAGGCGAGGTAATGTGATGGATGCTGACAGGTACATTTGCTACAATTGATTAAACACTTTTGCCATCCTTAGGATTTCCTGTCCCTGCTCGTGCCTTGCAGAGAGAGAGGTGTGAGTGACTTTGTCACTGACATTAAACACTTGTATGTACTTGGAGCTGCAAAATGCTATCCCCAGAGTTTGTTTACTCGATCTGTATTTCCAATCAGTGCAGAAGGTTTACTAAAGCAGTTCATTACTGATTTATTTATGATGTATTTAGATAGCAAATATGGTTCTGTCAGCAGTTGCTGGCTAAACAGTGTTGACAGACATTAATAGCATATGGTATAGGAATGGAATTATGATCTTTAAGAGTCTTTGTGTCTCAACATACATTTACAGTTTGCATCTTTTCTTAGGTACAGAGACAGAGAATTTCCAAACAAGAAAACACTGTTTCTTTTTCTTTTTGTAACCTTTGGGGTTTGCTGGTGGTGACATTAAAATCTTCTGTGCCTGTTTAGCTGTTCAATTTAATGGAAGACAAATTCTCCCAAAGGTTTAATTTATTCTCACAAACTGAAATCACTGCATTCTCACCATGGGAAATGGCCTTAATTTTCCCAGCCTTCAGTATACATCAAGCATATAATTCATTTCTCCCCCCTCAATACTTCTCTCATTAGAAAACAAAGTTTTTGATATTTAAATGTTACATAGTTTAAGTTGAGAAACAGATTTCAGCCCCGTAAAGTGCATTTGCAGACATGATTGCCTCTCTGCCAGCAGTAGGTTTATGCAGGGTAGAACAGAAAAACACTTGAATTTTTGACCTTTATTTGTCTGCTTCCTCCAACACCAGCATTTCTACCAGTGTCGAGGAGTAAAAGCAAAAAATGTGGCTGCTCATAAAGGAAGGAAGAAAAGGTAATGGTGAAACCACTTTAGGGCAGTTGATGCTGGTTTAGGAGGCTGAATTGTGGTGGTAAAGGACTGGGGAAGAAGATGAATTTCATGAGAGGTTGTCTCTCAGTCACCTGAAGACAAACAAATTGGGAAATAATGTGGGAAATCATCCTTTTTTTTTAGACTAATGATAAGTGAGGAAGTGAAGTGGGAATTCACTGTTTCATTTCCAAAGTAATGGACAACACTTTGCTTTCCATAAAATGGAATTAATGCTCCCAAAAAGTCTTTGCTGGAATTAAGGGTTGGACTTGAGGACCATGGATGTCTTTTCCAACTGAAATGATTCTGTGATTCTGTGGTTTGTAGATGCCCATCAGACAAAAAGAAACAGCACTGGCAACAAGAGAGAGCCAAGAAAAATAAACATTGAGCCAATTCTTCCTCTCCCTAAATCCATTTGCTTCACAAGAATGAAACTAGTGAGAAATTCAGGTTATTGCACATGGGAAAGTTAATATAGCATTAAAATCTGAAAAATTATTAGAAATTAAACCCTTCAGAGTCAGGCTTCTCTCCTCAGTGCATGGAGCTTGATAGACCCCAAGAGCTGAGTGAAACAAGCTGACCCTGACACTTTTGGCTGCTTTTCCTCCCAATGAGTGTTTAAAGACTTGTTTGAAAGGGGCAGAGACTAAAACATGGTGAATTCTTAAATAATGGATTAAAAGCAGTTTCAGGCTTTCTGAGACTCCTTCCTTTAAACATGTTTTTCTCTCTTTGTGCAACCCACTTGCAGTCGGTGTGAGGGAACTGACTGCACAGAAGGAACAGTGAACTGGCAGTACAATAAAACTAAAATAAAATAAAATTCTAAAATTCCAAAATTCAAATACAGACCAGTCAAGTTCCAGCTGTGCATTGGTGGATATTCCAGCAATTAGCCCATGCAGACAAGGCAAACTGGGAGCTGTTCAAGACAAACCTTGTGCAGTTATTAGCCCAATCTGTGGCATGCTTTGCCTTCCTTTAAATTTTAGCATAGATTGATAAACACATTAAAAATGCATTTTTTAAGGTGTTATTGCTGGGAGAAAGAGAAAGAAAATCAGCGAGAAATGCTTTGAAAAGGAAGTATTGTTTGGATTTGAACCTCAAGGATAAAGTGAAAGTGTTTAGACAGTCTGTAATGAAGTGTTGTTGGCCTCTGGTCTGTAATAAATGCTTCAATTTTATAGCTCCAAATCAACTTTACCCATAAAATCCTAAGGGACTTTCTCTACTTAGCAAATCAAGCAGGACTTGGTGTCCACAGGCAGTGTATCCTTGTGTGTTGTCAGAAAGCTGTGCAGAACTACACTGACACAACTCCCACTGATAAAAACATCATAATTCAGAAGTTTTGTTTTCACATTATCTGCAGTTAGTCCAAAACCTGTGTTAGATAAGGTGCACAAGAGTTTTTGTCATGAATAATTGGATTCTTGGTAGTAAATGGACTTTACTGGTTTGAATCCAGGCCTCAATAAAATTATTCGGTGGGTTTCTGTTCAGGAAGCCAAGCGGTGTGTGAGTCATTGCTGTTATTACAACACTGTGCCCTTACCTCTGTGTTCTGTGTGATTCCAGTCCTGGCTCCAGGGGTCTGCATGGAAATGTGAGTGCAGATCCTGGGCCACGTTGTCCCAGCACAAACCCAGTGGGAACATGGATATAAAAGCAGTGTCCAGAATCCCCTGGGATGCTCCAGTGTCCACTCCCTGCAGCCACTCCCACCCAGCTCTCCGAGAATCTTACTGATTCTCTCCCAGTGCCCTGACAACAATCCTGCTCCGCTCATCCTCCTCATTCCCAGGAGGATTTTGAGGGAAAACCTTTTACATTCCTGTGTTGCTGCAGGGGTTAAAGCCCTGCTCACGTTGAAGGGAACCCTCTCAGCCCCGGCTCTGCTCTGCACTTGTTCAATTGATTTATTTCCTGTTGGTTGTACTTTCACTGATCACTTTCTTATTACTTTCCCCCTTCCATCCATTTCAGTTTTGTCCTCCTTTTCCAGCCATTCCTTACACCTCCCCTGCCACCTGCTCCCACCTGATGGATTGGCTGCTCAGAGTGTTGATCCTGCCCTGGCATGGGCCCTTCCCCAGGAAATAAATGATGCCACACAGACACATAATGATGCCTTAATAAACATCCCAGGTCCATTTGCTGCTCTGCCCAAGTGCAGGGTTCCAAGGATGCTGTCCCTGTTGAATGTTGATGCCTGGGAGGCAGTGAAATGGAGGAGGGAGGAATTGTAACAAAAATGGAGAATTTTGCTTTTTGTGTGCATTTAATCACTCTTCATGAAAATTCTGCACTTGCCCTTGTGATTGCTAGAACAACAATTAATGTATTTTAATTCTGTAAACATTTAAAATAGTGCTTTTCTTTTTAATGGTCTTTTTTCTTTTATTTTTTTTCTCTTTTTTATATTTGGACTTGCCTGCAGCAGCAATTCATTTTTCATTGTCAGTATTCTGAGTAATTTGGTAGAGGTCAGATGTCCTCTGTTGCTTTTCCTTCCAAGACTGAGTGAGGCCCCAGAAAAAAAAAATGTAGGAAAGTTCATAAAGTTTTTTATAAAATTTTTTGATTCTGTTTTAGAGTTGGGTAGTAGAGAGTTGGGTTGTAGTTAATCCACCCTTTCAGCTCTTTCAGGACTTCAGAGTCTGGATTTTTGATCACTGGAGTGTTTTGTGAACTCCTGCAGGCCTCAAATGCACTTATGCTAGATGTAATAAATGGCTTTTTTGTACCCAGTGAAGTCCCTGACTTCAGCAGAGGTGACATCATGGTACCTGTGCTGAAGAAGTTGTTTCTGTCAGTAAATGACCTTTCTGATTATTGGAGTTTTTTACCATAACTCAGAGTTGTTGTTTCTTGCTGAGATTCAGGAAAAGTTGAGCCTGTGCAGCTGCAGCCTCCTGTTGTTGCTGCCTCTTTTTTTCATGCTCTGTCCCGTGTGATAAATGTCAGATATCACTCAGGACAGGGCAGGAATGCAGCACTGAGACTGGGCTCATTATGATCTGTAAATGATCTGTGTACTGGCCCTGGCTCCAAACCCTTCCTTGGATCATTTGAGACCCAATTTAAAAGAACACAGCTTAATATTTGTGTTTCAATCATTTTTTTTCCCTTGAAATTTCCATTATTTTATGAATCTTGATAGATACTTGGAAACTATATTTATTTTCCATATCAGTTGGAAGTTTTTCCTTTTGACATGGATTGATTTGTTTTGCACAAGTTTCTTTGCAGAATGGAGCCAACAATATTAATTTTACTCCTGATAATTATTAGAATTCTTACTATTAAAAGGTCTTGATATCTGCAAGGAAACTGTGGGGCAGCAGCTCAGGTTGTATGGAAAGAGAGAGGAAAGTGCTGTAGAGTATCAAAACAGGGAGATTTTGGGGGAAGGAAGAACTTTATTCCAAGCTGGTAAAAGATTTTGGTAGGGCAGTGCTGGTGTTGGAGGCAGCAAATAACAAAAGAGCAAATAAATAAATAAAATCAATAAATAATGAAATAACGATGGTAATGAGATTATTCCCTCAAACTTCAGCTAAAACTGGTTTGAAGTTTGTGCTCCCAGAGCCCCCTGGGGTTGTGCCTCTCTGAGGGAGTATTTTAGGCAGGACCTTAAAGAAGTTTTTCTGTCTTTGAAAGGGATTTCAAAAGCTCACAGGCTGATCCCTCTCCCAGCTGCTGCAGCCTTGGCACTGTTGGCTGCAGTGACACAGGAAAAGCAGGATCAGACCCTCTGTGTGCCCCTTTCCCAGCAGAGAAATGTCCAAATCTTCTGGAGGTGGGTGGATATTGTCCATATTTCGTGTTCAATGCTCTTTGGGATGGCTTGTTTAGGCATCCCTCCTTCTGCAAAGGGACTCAAAATTGGTGGTGATCCCACTGTGCCCCTGCCTGTGGCAGTGCCAGCAGGAGGAAAAGCTTTTCTGCAGTGAAACTCCCTTACCTGTGGCTCTGCTCTTCCCCACAGCGTGGACTGAATTCTGGCTGTTGGGTGTTGTGACTGCACGTTTGAAGGAGATGTTTTGACCTTTCTCATCTCTGGCTGGTGTTGCAAAGACGGAGTGATGTAGAACAGAGATTTTGTGACAGAGTAATAATAAGAAAGAATCTGACTGCCAGTTGCTCATTACTGGATCTCTTTTAAATGCCAGAACCTTCTATGTTTGCCTTCAAACAACACTGAGCACCTAAATCACCATAGTAAACAGATATAGAAAGAGACAGAAAGGTTAAAAGTGTACTCATAATCTCTTGCTTTTCCTCCTAAACATGTTTGATAGCAATATTGTTTCTTAAAAACAATATGACCTCATTTGTAAAGCAATATTCATGCTAAACTAGTCAGCTGTTAAATATACCCAGCGCTGTGCATTATGATGAAGCTAAACCAGAATTTCAATTATTTTCTGGACACATTTAAAATTATAATACTTTATTGGGTTAGTGTTATAGTTCATCCAAATTACTCACAAAGTATCATATCAATCTCTTGCAACTGCTTATTGCTTACATCTCTGAGAAGTTGTGGAAGTAAGATGCTGTCGGGGGTAATGACCTTCATGCTGCCTTAGTGCTCTGATGGTTATGTGGCTATAAGTGCAGGGAAGTCTAATGGTTAAAAGTCAATATTTGCTGGCCATAATATTTGTCACCAAAGAAGCAGACTATTCATTTGGACCACCATGTGCAGCAGGATATTCCTGAAAGGAAAATAAAGAGGGGAATCAGCCACTTGATGATCTGTGTGTTCTTCACGAGGGTTCCTTTCAGGCTGTGATCCCAGCAAGGGAAAATTCACACTTCAGAATTATTTGCAGTTTTTTATTGCCTGGAATGCAAGATCAAAACAAAGCAAGAAGATGAGGAAGATAGATTTCATTATACTCCCACTTCCTACTTATGTACCTTATCTAAAGAGATGTTGAGAGAGAAATGATGCTGCAGCATTTAACCAGCCCTGAGTAACCAGCACAGATTTATGAGTATTTCTGCAAATATGGCTTAAAGCAGATCTTACTGGAGCTGCACTGGGACTGTGTATCCAAAAGGAAAATCCAAAGGCCCACTGCTCCTTAGACAAATGTTATAATAGTGCACTTTAAAAGCCATATTAATATTTTCTAAAATAGGCTCCAATACAAGATCCTGGGCAAGGCTTTATTGCAAGGACCTTGTCTTTTGTGCAGCATCTTCAGCTGTGAATGAGTTCTGGGCTTTAATAAAACATGGGAGAAGTGCTGCTGCTGGGCTCAGCTCTAACCAGCACTGGACCACCAAACTGAATCCTCAGGAAGCTCTGGGTTTTCTGTCATACTTACTGCTCTTACCGCAAAAGGGACAAATGTTTAGGAACTTTCTTGAATTGAGTCTTAACTTCTCCATGAGACTGAGTACTCCACTGGATTTAGCCAAGCTGATCTGCTTAGAATTGGAGAGGCCAACAAATGAACAGCCTTTTCAAAATAGTAATCAAATAATTTGTCACTCCCATTGTACCATTCAAGCATCAGTTATCAACAGAAAGAGCAATTTCCCAACCTAAGCACCCAAACATAACTGTGTGAAGGGCTGGTTCTGCAAGGTCCTTGCCTGTTGAACACAGCAATGAAAAGGAACAGGATTATAAAGATCTATTTTTATAATAAATATTGTGCTGAATTCTCCTCTCTGCCCAAGAGCCTCTCCAGGGAAAGTGTTGTTGGTTGATCTCTCAGGGTTTGTTGGCTGCCCTGTGTCCTCCTTCACCTGCACCCCACATGATCAAAGCCAGGGCCCAACTCTTTTCCTGGAGAAAGTGCTCTGGAGAACTGCTGTCCACGAGATAAGCCTGGGATTCAATAGAAACAACTCCAAGATTTTTTTTTTTTAGGATAACAAGCAAGTGTCCATAAACATAATCCTCATCTTCTTTCTATTTATAATTGTAGTTAATATAAATGTACTTCATTACTGGAGAGCAGTCTTCACGGCCATACAATAGCAAACAAATTCTTCAGAAGCATCTTTAATTATTCATTTGGCTGTACTATATTTTATGCTACTTTTCATAAATGTTAATCTTTATTATTGCCCTACCAGGAAAAAAAAAGAAAGGAGGAAAGAAATACCTGTTATTAAATGACCTATCAGGCTGACATGGATAAATGTTGGTAGCTATTTAATTGTTTCCCATCTGCAGTTTTATACAGTTTCTATCAAACTGAAGGGTAATTTTTTTAGTAGCTGCTTATTTTAAATGTACAAAACCCTTGTGTGTAATTCCATTAGCTGCCCTACAGCATTGCAATCTACAGTTTCCCTGAGGCTGTTGTGAAATATTGATGAAATCCTTGCTTTTGTGGCTTCCTCTGATACACTAAACATTTGTCTGATGTTAGTTGAACTTGAATGGATCTGTTCAGAGTTATATCAGTAGTGACTTCAAAGGCTGTAAGGCTGTTACAGTTTTTTTTTACAAACTGAAGTTTCAAAGCCTTACCATGTGGTACTTTAAAAAAACAAAGTTCATATCAAATGAACCAAAGTGTTAGCAATACACTGGTAACACTCATTACAATTTCAATTTCTATAGATATATATTTTTTGTGATTCTGATTGGTAGCTCATGCCATTGAAAGAGATTTAGATTGGTACTTAGGGCAACCTAGGATAATGAAAGAGGGAAAACATAATTTGAAACTTGGATTTTAAATGAAGTAATCTATAAATTTACAAAGCCACTCTGCTGTTTTCCACAACAATAAATAGGACAAGAAGAAAGGCAAAGAGAGACAAAAGTTTCAGATTTCTGTTTTCATCAGCAAAGTGATTTACACTGGTGCAATTAAAATGACTAATGAGGAAAACATATTTGCTGCTACTGTATCCCTTTAATTTTTCAGGACAAGCTGCATATTGGAGAGCAGCCTTTGTGCTGCACTAGGAATTGAATGCAGCACGTAGGGGAGGCTTGGGGATGTGTGGCTGTCTCACACCTGCCTGAAACTTCTCCTGCTGAGGCCAGGATGAGGAGTTTGTGCGAGGGAAGGGCAGGGGATGGATGGGGCAAGGAGGAGGTTGAGCTCCTTGCAGCCAAGTGGTGCAGGAGTCACAACGTTCTCCAGGAACATTTCAGCTGGAAATACAACCTGGAGGTCACCAAACACCTTCAGCTGGTTGAAACGATGGCATTGTCCGTTCCAGGAGTTTGTAGAAAATAACAAATGTTTTTAATGAGAAGTAAATGATTCACTGGCACTCGCAGCCCTCACGTGAGGAGCTGGGACTGCTGGCTCTGAACACAGTGGAATCCTTTCCTGCAGCAGCCAGGACCTGGCAGCTCACACATTCAGACTGAGTCCAGAGCATGGCAGGGATGGCTGAAGCTGCTTTTTATTCAATAACTGACTATGCAAACAACATTATCCTGAAAGAAAATTATTCAAGAAAAAAAACTCCACAGCAATTCTGTCCCTCCTCTGAACTCAGCGCAGCAGCTCACATCAGCTCACCTCTGTTTTTGCTTGTGTTGGGTTTTTTCCTGTTTGATTATTGGTTTTGAGTTTATGGGTCACTCACAATGCAGTTCCCTGCACAAATGCTCCAACCACTGATCATTTGGCTCATAACTGAGCAGGATGAAGTGCAAAACACATAATCTGTTCTCCTTTGTGCTGCTAAGGGTCCCACTGAAACTCAGAAATATTTTGCCTTCTTAACCAGTAGGAAATTGGATATTTAATAGAAAACTTTATAATACAACTCTAATTAAAGTACAACAAAATGAAAGCCTCAAATTGCTTCATTTCAGCATCACATATAAATAATAGTTATGGCTTCATGGAATTGCCTTTGTGTGTTAAAATTCAGTCAGTGTGGAAGCCACTCTTTTCTTTACTGCTACAGAAGCTGTGGATGGTAGTAGGTGTTCCTTCTCCTACTCTGCGTGAGGCAGGAAGGAATTCATGCCTTGGTATCAGCTGCTGCAGCTACTGGAAAAATAAAGTTCTAAAAAAAGAGAAAAAAAAAAGGCAAAGGAATATTGGGAAAAAATCCCTCATTTGAGGTGCCAAGTTATTTTGGACACAAAATTGCATCCATGGTGGTGATCCACACTGAGACACTGCTAACTGAGTGTGGGTGTGATGGTAAATATTATCAGCAGCAAAAAGGTGCAGAAAATGTCCCATTATCCAAAATCATGAACTGGCCTCCCAGCAAAGAGGCAACTGAGCATGTTCAGCGTTTTCTGAGGACATCTAAAACCTTCCTTAGGCTGCACAGGGCTTTAGGACTAAAGCTCAGCACCAGGACTTTCAGACCAGATGATGGAGATGTCCCTTTGTCCCTTCCATCCATCATCCAGAGCCAGGTGCTCTCTGTGCCCTCCATGGTGACAGCAGGAACCTTTCCCTGTGTTTTCTTTCCATCTCAGAGAACTTAACAGGAAGTTATTCCCATGGCACAGAAATTTTGAACATGGCCTTAAAAGCTCTGAAATTCTACAATTAAGTCCTGTATGACAAATTTCATATTTTGAGAGTTCTTTCCATGGAACTCCATTGCTTTTCCAGAGTGTTCCATTGGTTTTAATCCCATTTTATCCCATGTCTTTGATAGAGTTATGCAGTGGAGCAGGGAACAGGTTTTTCCCTCAGCTGCCAATTTCTCTCTTCAGTTGATTTTCAAACTGGGATGAAACTGTAGCTCTGAACTTCTCAAAAGAGCCAGGTTAAGATTTGTCTTTGGGCAGTTAATGCAGTTCGACATCTTGGAGAAGGAGGAATGAGAAGTGGTCATTATCCATTATCTGCTTGAAATCTCTCAGAGAAAGAAACAGCTTCTGCCAAACACAAAAAGATGTTTGAGCTGAAGCCAGACAAGAAGGAAACAAGATCACCTTCTAGCGCTGTGAGATTGCTTTTCTGATGATGTTGTTTCAAGGAAAACTGGAATATGTATGGATGAAGAAGTGCAGATGGTGCCATGGGTTTTACATGGATTAGCAGAGTTGTTCTGGACAATGATTCACTGTCCCTTCTCTTGGCACAAAGTAAATTTTCCAGTCTTGGAAAGAAACATGTATATATACATATTTTAACAAATGTTTCTCTACATGGAAAAAGAGCAAATTTGAGTGAAAATAGTATCTCCTGGTGGAAAAGTTAACAGAATGAACACTTTTTAAAAAAACCTGTATTGACACTCTACAATTCCAGGTCAGGAGTGATGGATAAGGTGGTGCCAGTTCCAGGATGTCAGTGCTGGATTCATCACCACTGGGAGCCTGGGCTGGTGCTGTCTGCAGGGAGAGGCCAGGGCTCCACAGTGCACGTGGGTGGTTTCAGACCCCTACATTCAGAGTTTTTGCAGGTGTATTCACTGGGATTCTTTTAGCTCCTCTGTGAAAATATTCTAGAAATAGCTAAGAAAATGTCCTCTTTTGAAGAATGAAGAACCAGCTGTTTATTGCAGCCCTCATCCTAGAGAAGCAGGTTTCTGAAGTTACCATGAATCCAATCACAAAGACACAGAGAGAAATTAAGAAATCAAATAATTCAGGATTGTATTTGTGATTATCACCCATATAATAATATTATCCTTACTGATGTCATGATTTTGACATATGCTGTCTGGAGATCAATCAGCACTAAACCAAAGATTGCATTTCCATTTAGGAAGCCAGAAATTGCTTCCATGCAATGCTTTGAAGCTCCTGAGTTTTGTCAAGTCTTAATGACAGTGAAATTCCAGCCCCCCACTTCTTCAGGACTGCACCTTTCCCATCTTACATCTGCCTAGGTCTGTTTAATTTCGGTGGGAAAAATTCTCATCTAGGAAAAGGAGGATTCATCTAGTTACTGAGTTTGGATTTCTTTAATTTTTTTTTTCTTTGTAAAACAGTTACACATGAGGATCTCAGAGGTTTGGAATGTCAGAATAAGCCTGGGGGAGAGCTGGTGGGAAGAGAACAGGTCACTCAACAATTTATTATATGGACATCAGTGTGACGTGCAAAATTTATGCTTCTTATTACAGACTCTGCATTTAAAGCATGTGGGTGTACAGACATAAGACACCCTTTACTTCTAAAATAAATAATGCAAAGTCCACTTAAATTAATGTTATTTCTGTTAACCAGCTACATCCCTTCATGTCCAATGAAATCTTACTAAAAAGCCCTGTTGGAAGAACACGTGCATCTCTTGTACCCGAGGTTGTCTTGTAGAACTGGTCTCCACTGTCCTTAAAATGCCCACAGCAATTTAAATCATTTACATAAACAGAAATGCTTTTACAAGTAGGATACTGAAGTGTGTTTTTAAAGCTGCCCAAACCCCTAAACCATTAAAACAGATGTGACTGATGGTTTTGTGAAATTTTCATGGTGCTTTCTGGTAAGTCAGAATCACAGAGTCACAGAATCCAGTCCCACCCCTGTGGTGGGCAGGGATGCCTTCCACTGTCCCAGGCTGCTCCCAGCCCTGTCCAGCCTGGCCTTGGGCACTTCCAGGGATCCAGGGGCAGCCACAGCTTCTCTGGGCACCCTGTGCCAGGGCCTCCCCACCCTCAAAGGGAAGAATTTCTTCTAATATCCCATCTAACCCTGCCCTCTGTCAGTTTGAAGACATTCCCCCTCATCTGTCACTCCAGTTCCTGATGAACAGCCCCTCTCTGGCTTCCTTTTATCCCCCTTGAGATACTGGAACTGGTTACTTTTACCACTTACATGAGATTGTGTCAGTATCTTACACGGACACCAAAAAAAAAGAGGATTTCTCAGCACAAGTTACTCGTCTGTAAAGGTTATAGTAAACATGTCAATGCCTAATTAAGCAGCAAATTTTATCCATATTGTGGGGGATGTGCAGCTGTCTGGTACTTCTGCTTTTCCTAGAAAAAGACAAAGGGTCTTGTGAAGAATAAGCTACTGCATGTATCTTCCAAAGGAAAAGCTTAACTCCTGGTGAAAAATGGGGTAATAACATTCAAAGAATGGGTGCTGGAATGGAGAATCCAATTTGCAGTGACCCAAAGCTGTGGGAATTCTCTTTGTTGTGTGTTTTGTGTGATTTCTTTATTGGATCCCCTCCTTATTATTGTTGTGCTCAGTGTGGTGTGCCTGGCACTGGAACACGTCCTGGAGAGAGGCTGTGTGTCACAGAGTCACTGCTCCTCACTTGGGGACCTTCTGCCACCTCCATGTCCCTGCCTTCTCCTTGGCCCTCTGGAAAACATACAACAGAGGCAAAGTGGTATCTGGTTATTAGGGCAAAAGTTTAAGGAGGACAGAAAACTGTTGAGCTCTGAGCATTGTCTTTGCTGCTGCTCCAGCCTGATCACCTGTGACTCAGCACACTGCTAAAGGGATTAGTGTTTAGTATTTAGCACTTAACATTGAATATTTAGCTTCTTTGCTGAAAGCATCTGCTGAAGAGCATGGTGTTCCTACTACTGTGTGATTTTTATTATGCTAAAATGGTGTGCAGGTCACCTGCTCAGAGCCACTGCTGTTGTCTTTGTGTCTGGTTGTGATGCTGTCTGGTACCACCCCTGGAGTAAGCCAAGCCCAGCTCTGTGTGATCTGTGCAGGTCCTAAACCCAGGGGAAGGGTGTGGGAAAGATGAATCACTTGGGTTTCTTAGGTCACATCACACGAAGAGCCATCATTTCCTTCTTCTTATGCTGCAGCTTCATCCAGGGAATGGTTCCTCCAGTTCTGGTTCATCTCTTTGGCCTGATGGCAAACGTGTTGGAAGGGATGAGATCATGCAAATAGACTAAAAAATTGAAGGTTATGTCCAGATGGTCATCAGAAATGTGGAACACCTTCTTTTGGGTTTGCTAGAAGGATATAATTTGGTCAGGAGTACCAAATTCAAGGGAGCAAAAGGAGCCAGGTTGTTAAAGAACCATAAAATGGCTTTTCTCAGATAACGGGAAGGAATTGGATTTTACGTAAATATACTCTTCATCTTAGTAATTAAATAGTTAATTGGTCAAAGAAAATCCTTCTGGATTTGTTCTACTTTTCCAGTTTAACAATTAACTTTGGTCTGTCTCTGTCACATCTTAATACTCTTCCGTAACTTCCAAGGGTTTTTGCCCTTGAAATTTATGGATTGTTTGTACTGAAGCACAATTTACTTTTATGGTACACAGTACATTACTTTGATAAACAAAAGAGTTTAACTTATGCCTATTAACACTTTCAGATGTTGTATTTTGACAAATAAATTATTTGTGTACATTCTGAAGTGCATTTTTGGGTGATCAAATGGCAAAAGGTTACTGTACCTAGATGACACTCTGAACCAGGAAGATTATGGCACTTATTTTTCTTCTCTTCCTTGCCAATTCCACCCTTTCCCTCACTGAGGCTAAAAACAATTTCATAGAATTGAAGCTTTTAGTATAAACTTTAAATTCCTACATATGAATTTTCCAACTGTCCCATTACAGGACAGTTAGAATTATACTCCCATGACAGGAAAATTATTAACTCGGGATCTCTGGCAGTTACAAAGAATTATGATCATCTGCCAACAAAATGCAGCAACCTTCACAAAAAAAGAGACATCATTTGGCTTTTTTCACTTCCAGAACTAACAGGGAATTTAGTTACAGATTAAAACCAAATCCAGTAAAGAAAATACATAGCAAAACTAGAAAGCTGGAACTGTAACATTCTCCTTTATCAGGTTATTTCATATATTGACATTACATTTCAGGTTATGTCCAAGAGGAAGATTTAAAGGAAGAGGAAGATATAAAGGAGGAGGAAGAAGATGATGATGACAACAACTCAACTGCTCAACTGCAGGGCAGCAATGACACTGGCACGGATGAGGAACATGAAGTGGGTCCTGAGCAGAAAGGGAACTTTAGTTTCCAGAATTCCCCTGTCAGTCACATATCCAACCAGGATGCAGAGAATGAATCACTACTGAGTGACGGTAGTGACCATGTGGCAGATATCAAAAACATTTGCTCTAGGGAGCCACAGGACCCCAAAAGCAGCACCCACCCCAAAGCGCAGAGCGAAGCACACGATTGCATGGACAAAATGACAGCAGTCTATGCCAACATCCTGTCGGACTCTTACTGGACAGGCTTGGGGCTGGGTTTCAAGTTGTCCAACTCTGAAAAGAGGAGTTGCGACAACAGGAACGGAGGGAACAAAGCTGATTTTGATTGGCACCAAGACGCGCTGTCCAAAAGCTTGCAGCAGAATTTACCTTCCAGGCCTGTCTCCAAGCCCAACCTGTTCAGCTCGGTGCAGCTCTACAGGCAGAGCAGCAAAATGTGCGGGACTGTGTTCACGGGCGCCAGCCGGTTCCGCTGCCGGCAGTGCAGCGCTGCCTACGACACCTTGGTGGAACTCACGGTCCACATGAACGAGACAGGGCACTACCAGGATGACAACCACAAAAAGGACAAGCACAGACCTACCAGCTACTCAAAGCCCCGGAAAAGGGCATTCCAGGACATGGACAAGGAAGATGCACAAAAAGTTCTGAAGTGTATGTTCTGTGGTGACTCTTTTGATTCCCTTCAAGATCTGAGTGTTCATATGATAAAAACAAAACATTACCAAAAAGTGCCTTTGAAGGAGCCGGTACCAACCATTTCTTCAAAAATGGTCACTCCAGCCAAGAAACGTGTGTTTGATGTGAACAGGCCTTGCTCCCCCGACTCCACGACGGGGTCTTTCTCCGACAGCTTCTCTCCTCAGAAGAACGCGAACCTGCAGCTATCATCCAACAACCGCTACGGTTACCAGAACGGGGCTAGCTACACCTGGCAGTTCGAGGCCTGCAAATCCCAGATTTTGAAGTGTATGGAATGTGGAAGCTCCCACGATACCTTGCAGCAGCTCACGACCCACATGATGGTCACTGGCCATTTCTTGAAAGTCACGAGTTCGGCTTCAAAGAAAGGAAAGCAGCTTGTTCTGGATCCTTTAGCTGTGGAAAAAATGCAATCGCTGTCTGAAGCACCAGCCAGTGACAGCCCCGTTTCAAAATCAACCAGTAAATCATCTGCAGAATGCGTAGGTCCTGCTTCTGAACTTAAAAAAGAAAGTAAAAAAGATAAAGTTGATGATGCAAACAAAGATGAGAAAGCAGTGAAAACTGAAGAGTACGACGACACTCTTCAGAAACCCCTGGATCCCACGATGAAATACCAGTACCTCCGAGAAGAAGATTTAGAAGATGGTTCAAAGGGTGGTGGGGACATTTTAAAGTCCTTGGAGAACACTGTCACAACAGCCATCAATAAAGCTCAGAACGGAGCTCCCAGCTGGAGTGCGTATCCCAGTATCCATGCAGCTTACCAGCTCTCCGAGGGAGCCAAGCCATCCTTGCCCGTGGGATCCCAGGTGCTCCAAATCAGGCCAACCATGACCAATAAATTGAGGCCCATAGCACCCAAGTGGAAGGTGATGCCTCTGGTGCCCATCTCAGCAAATGTGAGCCAGTGCACTCAAGTGAAGAAGGAGGCTGATGACAAGGAGGAGGTACAAAAGGACTACGCTAAAGAGGGTGTCCAAGCAGAGCCGGCCTCGCTCAGCCAGAGCGAGAGGGAACCTCTCCTCAAAGCTGAAGCCTCTGTGGAGCCGAAAAAGACAGAACCATGTCCCTTGAAAGAAGAAGACAAAATTAAAGAGGACAGTGGAAAAGAAAAACCGGTCCTCAAGGAAGCACCAGCAGCTTCTCTTAGTAATGGTTGTGCTGCTGCCAACCACTCCTCGGAGCTGCCCTGTGTGAACCCCCTCAGCGCGCTGCAGTCGGTCCTGAACAATCACCTGGGCAAAGCCACTGAGCCCTTACAGCCTCAATCCAACTGCAGCCCCAGCTCTAGCACAATCTCTATGTTCCACAAACCCAATCTAAATATGATGGAGAAGCCAGTTTTATCTCCTGCTCCCACCCCACCAAAGCCTGCAAGTGTATCCAGGCACTATTTGTTTGAAAACAATGATCAGCCTATTGACCTGACCAAATCCAAAGGCAAGAAAGCTGAGTCAGCTCAAGCACAATCTTGTACTTCTCCACCTCAAAAACATGCTCTGTCTGACATCGCTGACATGGTCAAAGTTCTTCCCAAAGCTACCACACCAAAACCTGCTGCATCTTCAAGGATCCCGTCTATGAAGTTGGAAATAGACGTCCGACGCTTTGAGGATGTCTCCACAGAAGTCTCCACTCTGCATAAAAGGAAGGGCAGACAGTCAAACTGGAACCCTCAGCATCTGCTCATTTTGCAAGCTCAGTTTGCTTCCAGCCTCTTCCAGACATCTGAAGGTAAATATTTATTATCAGATCTAGGCCCACAAGAGCGCATGCAGATTTCCAAATTCACTGGACTGTCGATGACCACCATCAGCCACTGGCTGGCAAATGTCAAGTATCAACTTAGGAAAACCGGAGGAACAAAGTTTTTGAAAAACATGGACAAAGGACATCCAGTCTTTTATTGCAGCGACTGTGCATCTCAGTTCCGAACCCCCTCTACTTACATTAGCCACTTAGAATCCCACCTAGGTTTCCAAATGAAAGACATGAACAGGCTGGCTGTGGAGCAGCAAACCAAGGTAGAGCAAGAAATCTCCAGAGTTTCAGTTCAAAGATCTCCTGAAACAATAGCTGGAGAAGAGGACACAGACTCTAAGTTCAAATGTAAGTTGTGCTGTCGGACATTTGCGAGCAAACATGCAGTAAAACTTCATCTAAGCAAAACACACAGCAAGTCACCAGAACACCATTCACAATTTGTAGCAGAAGTGGATGAAGAATAACTCTTAAGGTATGCATGCTCTATAGTGAGTTTTCATTTCAGCATTCTAAGGAGGCTCCGTCAGGCTCCGTGCTTTGGTAAACGTAGGAAAACAGTATAAAATGCATCGTGTATCCCGCGCCGCTCCTCTCTCGCGTGCACAGATCCATTTTATAACGTTTTCAGGAAGAGAGCTTGGTCAATGCAAACCACACTGCCCTAGAGAGAAATGTTGCTGCTTATTATTTGCAAAATAGCTCTTTGCCCATTTCTCTTTTGTTGCTAAGAATAAATCATTTCACACCCACTGCATTTCCATGTTAGAAGAAGTTAAGTGCTAATCTTTGCAGTGAGAATGGAAAAAAGCAGATAAAGAGCACTGAAGGGTTATTACCCTTTTCAGTGCTAGCACACCAATAAATCTGATTTGGATGGGGAAAAAGAAGACAATTCAAAAGTCAAATTAGCAAAATCTCAATTATGCCAAGTTTCTCATAATCTCAAACACAACCTCAAGAACCTACAAATAATTCTGAAAAGTTCCTATCTAGAAGTTCAGTTATTCTTCTGTTGCTACTTGCTTTGTAAAATATTTTAATATTTTACACTTACTTAAACACTTGCTACTGTGAGTGGCCTTTTTTGTCACATCATTTTAACCTCTCTCTCCATCATTCCTTTTTTAATCTTTAAGATGTTTGATAATATTTTGCTTCATGTTGGTGGAAGTCAATCCATAAACATCACTGACTTCGGTGCAAGTTCTCATATAACCTGGGGGAGTTAATGCTTAATTGAGATTTTTTTACAAGCTTAATATTTCCAAGACCTGTTAGTAGGATACTGCTGCGTTAGTGTTGCTATTTTTTTGCTGCAAGATACACCAGTTGCCACAACCAATGTTTATAACATGTAATGTAATATTCAGATGACACACCATTTTTGCATTTTTAATTTTACTTGATTCACAAACTTGAATATTCTTGATTTAAATAAATATGCAGAACATCAACTAAAAGTCCAAATAGAAGTTTTTTGTTCTAACGAGTTTTTTTTCAGGAAGGCTCTGTTTAGTTGTTCCCAGCAATCCCTCCAGCAGAATCAGGCTCTGCTTCTATTCACGGAACAATTGTGCGCAGATTCAGGTTTCCTCCAACGTGGTCATTACTGGAATAACATTGGGAAAATGAATTTGTCAGATGGTCAGAATTAAAGATGTGCTGTGAGTTGTCACTGATGCCACCTGCCTTTGTGGCCATCCTCTGGCTGATCGAGGGGGCAGGGGCTCAGCCCCCTTTGTGGCAAGATTTCCCATTTGTTTGCTGCAAATATTCATGAAGCTCTAGGAAACACTTTCCGTGGACAGGGCTGGCACGAGGGCTCTGCGTCACTCAAGCTCCATTAAAAAGGCTACTTTTGAATAATTTAAACCACTAATCAAGGGGTTACTTTGGGCTGGGTAACACAAGCCATTGCCATGGAGTATAACGTCAGAGTGCGAGTGCAATAAGGTTTAAGTTTTGCATACATCTTGTACTTGCTGTCTGCATTTGAGTAGATTTATGCTTTCTGCATACGTTAGCCAGCAAAATTCCATCTCACTCAAAAGGAGTTTGTTTTCTAAACAAGGCTAATACCCTAAAGTGTCTATTTTGGCATTTTAACCCAACGTTAGGACTCAACAAATAAATGTCCGTTGTTTACCTGGCCATTCCAAATCACCATCCATGAGAGAATGGGTAGGGATAAACATCCCATACTTTGTTTCCTTCCCCACCAGTTAATGATTATTAAGACTCTGCCATTCATACTTTTCACACAAGAGATATAGAGCAAAGCAATAATTTGAGTACTATCAAACAAAAGCTATCTGCCAGATATATTAATACAACAGTTATTTTGGCACATTCATGGCTTAATGCATGACAAATGTTTCAGCTTTGGTCTTAAAAGCACCGTGTTATTACTAAGAGGCAAACCAAACACCCACCGTTATAAACACATTACTATTGCTGAGGATTGGAGGAACAAATACAAAGGGGAAAAAAAAATCTCCAAGGGAAAAAAAAAAAGTGGTTTCTGCATTGTAATAACCTGCACAGAGACATATTATTCAGGTGATGTGTAACTACATAAATAAGGGACTGTCCTTCCTGCCTCTGGATACCGAGAAATTGCTGTCCTCTTAATACTCATCCATCTCTAATTTATATCAAGATGCAGGTTGTATCTTACCTTTGAAAAAATATATTTAAATTGCAATGACAGAGTGATAGCACTGTTATCTGGAGCTATAATTTCAGTTGGTATGCATGATAGCACAAATTGTCTGAAATGATGGGGTATTTGGGATAGCATTGTAAAGATTTTATTACAGTTTCGGAGCCGAAAGCCTCCCGAAGTTCTGACTAGGTTGGGAGTGGGGAGGCCAGAGTTTATTCATATGGATTCTTCAGAAATCTGCAAGGAGACTAAATCAAATAACAGGGATTTTCAGAGTTTACTTACTCTCACCATGTTATTTTTAAGATCCAGTATACATTTGAATAATAACAGAGGAGAGCACAGTATTTAGAAACTGGAAATATAAAGCTGAGATCCTTAAAACACACACATGCATTTGTGTTTCCTCCTTCTAGCCAATGTTGTAGCGAAATAGGCATAAAAATAGAGAATATATATTGAAATAAATGGAAATAAAACAGTGGAAAGAGTACTTGAAGTATAGAAATACATAAAGTACTTTATATTTCAATGGCATTTACTAGTAGAGGTTATATTGTCAAATGTTAGCTATCATTAAAAATATAAATGAATAATCTGAGTTAGTACTGTAGAAAAATGTGTTATGTATATGGATTTATTTTTAAGACCTCTGTGAGGCTGTTTATAAGAAATTTGCTATAAATTCTTCTTAAATGTAAAGATATATATATCTATTTTATATTCATCTTTGGTGTTTTCTTGAATTCTTCTAAGTGATATGGGTTTAGTAATATAAAGTAAGATTATGTGTAATATACAACAATCAGATATCTCTATTCTCTTTCATTTAACCCACTTCAAATTTGTTTTTATTGCTATTCTTCACAGAAAAACTATGAACATTAGGAAACACGGCTTTAATTAGAAGTAATTTGTATGTTGACTTGTACCTTGAAGAACATTTGTTCATTTCTTCAACTGAATTAGAATTTTTATGTTGTTCTGAGGTTAAAAGGCAGGGCAGAAGTGTATTTCTCACTTGAGATTGGCTTGAAACTGGTCATTAAAAGTGGCTCTCTGTGGCCTTACTGCAACTTTTCATAGAAATAAGCCTTGATAAAGTCAAATTAACCAACTTGATTGGGGAGATTTCTGTTTCAGAAGACCCTGATATCAAACACTCAGCTACCTGAGATGAACTAATTTGAAAGTAAGGCTGCTGCAAAACAAAAAAAAAAAAATGAGTCATAATGATAAACAGTTTTTCTCTCTGTTTCCTCCTTTGTCTTTTTTTAACCATCAAGTTTAAAGCTTCTACGGTGCTTTTTTTCTACTTTATAGGAGACAACTGACATTCTGTGGTAAATGGAAGAAAGAGCAGAGCAGAACTGAAAATCCTCTAATGCACTGACACTAACTTGCCCTCTATTGTTGAAAATGAGCAGGCAATCATGATTGTTCATCAAATGGCTCCTAATGCAGTTAAAGCATTCAGCTATAATTTCTCCTTGCATTTATAATTACTGTCATAGACTGCACACCTCAGTGAGCAGATTAAAGCTATAAACTATTTAGCCGTAGCTTTAAGATGAGGAACTTGATTTGTCTGGCAGCAGTTATTTGTTAGAGAGCTTGACACTTCACATAAAAATGACTCAACTTGATGAAGAACAATGCAGTTTAAGCAATGCAGTGATTTTAAATCAGTCATTATACCACGCCCTGTAAGAATTGCAAAGCAATTTGTTAAATGATATATAGGACACGTAGATAACTGTATGTGTTAAGTATACCAAAATAGAAGATTTTTTTCTTCTGTGGATTTTATTTTCTCATCTCTCTGCAGCAGTAGGAGCTGCTCTGATCTCGTTCCACTCTTAGCCAATATGGGTGTTACATGGTCAAGGACAATTGTGAATTAGTAGTCCAAAATTCTAGTTTAGAGAATTTAATTTGCTCTTCAACTTTCATTTCTCTTTAGCAACAAATGTTAAAACTGAGAGACCCTTTCAGGGGAGTCAGACATGCTGGGTTGTAACTGCCTGCAGTGGTGTCACCACAATTTTTTAAGCAGAATTTATCAGCCAAACCAAGGATTCTGCTTCCTGTGTCATCAGCCAGAAAAAGAGGGTTCATCCCATGGAAGTCTTGATTATTCCATTCAAATTAGACTTTTCTGACATTGTCTTTTTGTTAAATGATGGTTTTCAAAGGGACAAAAAAAAAATATCTGTGGGCAAGTTTTATTTTAAAATAGATTTGTGTTGGGATAAACAGGGTAAAATTGCTGAGCACCATGAAGGAGTTAGGAAAAGAAAGGAGGAAGGAAAAGAAAATAGGTTGGCCTTTCTGCTGAAGCAAAATCTTCAGCAAGGAAATACCTCCAACCCATCCCTCCTGCCTCAAAATAGTCCTGTTCTGGTGAAGCCTCAGTTCCCCTAATCCTCTGAAATTTATCACTCTTTCCCCAAAGTGGTAGATGCAGGTATTTTTTTTTAAATCTTCAAAATTTTAACGGATAGTGTTTTTTCAATGTAGCCATTGTCCTTGTAAACCCAATAATAGTGAATTCTTGGCTTCCCTGAGAGCAGGGTCAGGCCAGATGATCCATCAGACTGTGTCAGCACAGATGTATCAGTGCAGATTTACTGGCTTTTTATGAATACTACAGGTTGCTATTAAGATCAGTATTATTTAACATTGCATTAGCGCTTCCAACCCAGTAGGTCAACCCACATTGTTCCTGGGCTCTGTATAAACACATTGTATGTAACAGTTCCAAGGCAGGAACTCTTCTGCTCTCAAAGAAACAGCAACTTTCAACCAGATTTTAACTGACCTTGAGTGGTACCAAGCTCCTCAAGCATTCAGTATGCATAAGGACATCAAAATCTTGCCTTCTCCTTGCTGTGCCTGATATTATTAAATGCTACAGCCTTCATAATCTATAGCAGAACATTTTTACCCAGCGAGATTTCAAAAGAAGGGTACCTGAGTCTTATTTATACATTTTACACCTCAGCAATCAAATCGCAAAGATCAATAACAAAAGGAAAAGATGTGAGCAGTATCCAGCCCTCCAAAGCACCTTTCAATAAAAATAATGTAATTTAGCAGGATGATCACTCAGTGCAAATATGATGTAGCACAGATGGAAAATGAGAAAAATTATAGATATGTCTTTATGGGAGGAGGAAAGGAGGAAGAGATTTTTCACTGTTTATTGGGATAATGAACAGATAATTCATGATTATTAAGCTGTAGTCTTCAGGCCTCATTCTGCCATCTCTTCCCATCTACTCAGTGCTGAGCTGGGTGTGTTTGTGCATCCAGGCAGGGTCTGTTGTGAGGAGGGATTGGGCCTTTGCACTGCATTCCACAGAAATCCAGGCAGGATCTGTACCAGTGCAGCTCCAGCCCAGGACCCTCCCTGCCAGAGGAGGAGTGGGGTAGGACACAGCACCCAGCACAGAGCTCACGGCTTAAATGGGACAGTGCTTCTTCTCCAAGAGCATCTCACCTTCTGGAGGGGCTTCTGGGTTTCCTGCCTGGGGTAACATTAAAACACCACACCAGGCAGCAAAATCCCAGCCCCTGAGAGAGCCCAGGGGGCTGATCCTCATCCTGCCAGCTCCCTGTGCCGGGATAATCGCCTTTTCCTCAGAGCAGGAGTTGGCCAAGCTCTCGAACGTGTGAGGTGGCAGGAAGGGTTTCCTGCAAGAGGATCCTGCTCTGGGTGCAGTGTTGGCTCTGCTGGCTCTCATTCCCAGTGGATGGACAGCCAGGCTGGCTGTGGGGATGGCAGAGCCGGGCAGCCAGGAGAAGGGCACAGGGGAATGGCTGCAGTGGAGGGAAGGAAGGACACACAGGGCCAGGAGGGAACTTGTCCATTGTAGTAAATTTGCACAATCCCTTTATTAACACCAAACAGTTCCTCCTCCCCTCCAAAATCACTCCCTCCAGCACTCAGCTCTTCTGCCGGGGGTCAGCACATGCAGGAGTGGGGGAGGGAGGGATGGGGAGTGGAGGAGGTTGTCATGTCTAATGAATACCCTGAATGTATCGAGATATATATTTTTTTCATTTCAGAAAAGGTTCCATTAAGAGGGAGACAGCCCTAACATGTGCTTTGGCCCCTCATCAGATTTATGAGTATTTGCTCTGCTCTTTAATAGGAAAGTCTGCAGCAACTGCCACCTTGCCTGCTCTCCCTGAGATACACAGTGGCTTCTCGGGGAAATGCACTTCATTATTAATGTGAATTTGTACGTTTTTATGACACTGCTTGGGGGAAGGGGCAGGCAGAGATTTCCTGGTGATATATGCTCATTTCTAACCATTTATTGTCCCAGACAATCGAAGAACAATGATAAACATTGTTATAGAAAGCGGAGGGTGCCGCAGTGACATTTTTGAAAGGAAAGGAGAAGTGGCTGGAGTGGCTTTGATGTGGTTGTTCCCCTCCACTCCACCTCCTCCAGCAGCTGTGTCAGACCAAGCACAGAGTGGTCTGTGCAGGGCAGGTTCTGCCTCCCCTCACCAGCATTTCTTCTGCCCAGCCAAGACCATTTGCTTGGTGCTATTCCACAGAGGGAGTGGAAGAAGGACAAGGAATTCATCCCTTGGGAAGCCTGTGCTGCAGAGGATCCCAGGCCTGAGAGTGAATGGATTGATTCTCTCATTTCCCTGTCCCTGTAGCCCAGCCATTTCCTTTTGATTTGTTATCAAGTGACCAGCATGGGAACTGCACACAGCAGCAGCTGCGAGGCAAACAGGCCAGGAGGAGAAAGGAGGGGACACGGGCACCAAGGTGTTCTCAGCATCTTCCACTCTCCTCATGGACGAGCCACACTCACCCATAACACAACCACCAAGAGCTCCAGCAGGTGATGGAAGCAGTGGGTTTGGGCTGCATGAGAGAACCAAAAGAGTTCAGCCCCCAAGCTCACCCAAAATAGAGATGAGAAAGGCCCCGACCTCCGCATGCTCCTTCCTTCCCCATTTCTCCTGCCTCTGCAGAAGTGCTCTGCACTGTCTGGTGAAGGTTGAGGCTATGTTCCACTGCCTCAATCTCCAAACTCCCTAGGCCTAAGGGCATCCCACTTTATTCCATTCTTGTTCAGCTTTCCCTGGAATTTCCCACGATGCAATAGAAATGCCACCCTCAGAGCATTCCTCTCTCCACTCTGTGAGAAGGAGTCTCAGTATTCCTGCAGAGCTTGTACAAGCATGGACCAGTAATACAGAAGAGGCAAAGCTGCTTGTTGTGTTGCACATGAAATAATGGTTTGATCCCTTTTGGGTTTGCTTTCAGCCTTTTTAAACCTCCAAAGCACTTTGTGTGCAGACAAAAGCAGGTTTGCCCTCTCCTCTTCGAGAACTGTTGAAACTCCATGTGAAACTGCTGTTTTCAGTCATGAAAACTCACAAACACTCCCTGTTTCTGAACCCCCCAAGTTTAAACCACGAACTACACAGATGACCTGGAATTATCTATCCCAATCCATGTCAGTGGTGCCCTGGTGAGGTGCACAGCTTCCCAGCAATATCTCCATCACACCTCCACCTCTCCACTTCTCTCTTTCTTCAAACCAAGGGTTGGGAGAACCTTTCTGCCCCATTCCCTGAGTGCCTGTGGACTCTTCATTCCATGTCTGTTGTCATTTGTCTCCAAGCACAGCAGTGGCTACACCACACCCACTATTTCTGGGGGAGCAAGACAAGCTGCTGGCACTGATCACCACTGGAACTGTGTCCTTGTGGCTGCCAGCTTTCCTTACAGGGCCATTAAAGACTGACATTTCCTGTTTCCCACCTCTTGATCTACATCCCAAGGGACATCCCAGAAGAAGAGTCCCTCTGGGATATGACAATGTCACGGCTTGTTTCTGCCTGTGTTCATGTGAGGTGAACATGCTGCTCTTCCACTGGAGAACGGCAAACTCAAAACTTCCTTCGTGCTTGCCCAGCTCAGGATCAGCCTTCAGTGGAGCTCACCCTACACTTGACACGCACAGGCTGTGGGTGGGCTCCCAGTCCAGTAACTCACTTCCCTCCCTAATTCCATGGAGCCCTAATCTGTTGGCCTTGGTGTTTTTACGGTGCAAGACCCAGGTTTGTCATCCAGGGAAAAAACGATGAGGGAGGTAATTCTGTTTATTTGATCAGTGTTTTTTTAAAACGTTGTCTGTACTCCCAGGAATTATGTGGTGGCCTCCTGTAAATCACAAATGTGCAAAAAAATAACTCTCAGTGTTTTTCCGAAGAGATTAGGGTGAAAGTTCCTACATTCATATTTCACGTCTGGAAAAAAATATCAACAAGAGTGATAAGTATAGCCAGCACGAGTGTAAAAGCACACCCTGTCATTTGTTTTCCATGTGCCATATGTTTTCTGAATCCTGCACCTCCCACATACAGATCGCATGCAATAATGTGGGGTGCACACATTACTCAGGATTATTTAGTTAAGCCCTGCCTGTATGGAGGGAATTCGCTCAGAGAAAGTCAAGCCACTGTGCTTTGTTTTGCTTTTTTTGCTTATTCTGGATTCATAGAGTAGAAAATTAAAGATACCACTGTGCCAGGCGTCATGTCATTTGGTTTTAATTTAATTCATCTCTTCGATTCTCCCTGTTTCTCCTTTTCTTTGAGTATCATCAGTAGGTGGTCCGAGCATCAACCAGAAGATTTACTGGCAAGACTAAATGTATGAATGCTATGAACACATTGTTTTTCCGATATGATTTAATGACCTTTTTGGCATTCCCATGGCTGTTGAAATCTTCCATAATAATTCCCTTTGGCAGTCAGAGCTCCTGGTGATCAGGTGAAAGCTGATGCAAATGTCAAATGTCAATAAATTTGTAATCCATAAATGCAATATTTGATGCTGGAATGAGACCATTAACCAAAGTGCAGCAGGAGTCACGGAGGACAGGAGCTGCACCTTACTGTGAACAGAGCAGGCAGGAAAGGAAAGCCCCTTCCCAAACCCCTCCAAAGCCAGGCTCTTGTCCCTCTCCATGCTCCCTGTAATCCCTGCATGCTTTCTGAGCTGCTGAGCTTTGCCAGAGGAGGGTTTATGGCTTGTGTTTGGCAGAGCGAGTCGGGTGGTGCAGGTTCTGTCCCTTGTTCTGCTTTTGACTCATCCTGGGAGGTTGGGATTTAACTTCTCTGTTTCTAAAGTAGCTCTTCACAGCTCAGAGGTTTCAGAGGCTTCAGAGTTTGATCCTGGAAATGATTAGTTATGTGAGATATTCCAGTAAATTAGCAAGACCACTTATATAACTTAGGTGTTGCAGGAATGAGTCATGACTCATTTATAGTTTTAAGATGCTTGGAAAGGACGAGCCATGTGTGAAGCCTGGTTTTATACACAATAAAGACATGAGAACAATCACATCATTTCCCAGGAGATTTCCTTAAGGACCCTCCACTTTGACCTTTGGCTCTGAACAGCTCCAGTTTGTTTGACATTGAAAAAAAAGCAAATGTGTGAACACAGTGCCATGAGCATTTGCACTTTGAACATGCTGGGGCGGAACACAACTGAACTGGAAAAGGCTGCAACAGCTAATGTACTGGGAAAATAGAACAGAGGCATTTACTTAATAACTCAACTAATTCCTTTAGCTCACCTTGTAGAGATTTAACCTTTGAATGAGAGCGTCCCTAGTTCAAAATCCCATGTCTCCTCTGTCCTCGTGTTAATTTTTAAATTATATATCATTGTTGAGAGGCCCTTGTGTTGAGCATTACAGGCTATTTTTCATGTCTAAAATGGGGAATTATAACTGAACATTAGCTACTGGCTATAAATCACACAGAACAAAGTGGCATCTGCATCTAGTCAGTAACAAGAGTGGGAGAATTGTAACTTACTGAAAATGAGACAAGAGAGAGGACACAAATGTGGTAGCAGAGATAATTGTGACTTGGGAAAACTAATGGTCCTTCCAACTGTGTCACACTCTCACTCCGTCCTCTGGAGCTCCCCACAGCCAGTGCACAAGCACAGCAGGAGCTGGGGCTGTCTGGAAGGGAAAATTTGGAGCTGGAAACGATTCCAGAGCCCTCCCTGCAGTGCCACCCAGCACATCAGGTCCTGCTGGGCCAGGGCTGGGCTGGGGGAGCCTTCCCACAGCCTGCAAACAGCACTTGTCCCTTTGGCTCTCCCATCACCATGGGGGAGCAGTGACCACAGCCCCTCTCCCTGGGATGTGTTTTGGTCCCTAATTGTGGCTGCAGCCCGGGTAAGGAGGAGGCAGCAGAGGCTGTCAACAGAACAGTTGTGGAGGCTGGGTAGAGGCTGACCAGCTCCTCCTCTGCTGCTCAGCTCACAGGGCAGGAAACCCTGCTGCTCCTGTGCCTCTCTGAACCGCCCACTGATAATCTGGTGTTATCTTAAAAGACAACAAAATAAGCTGAGCACGGCCTCATTCTTGCACTTGTCTCTGCTGGCCCTTTTTTCCTTTCCTTTTTTTTTTTTTGGTTTTGTTTTGTTTTGTTTTTGTTTTAGTTCTTTCACTTTTGAGAAAGTTTCCAAGATCTCCTGTGTCCTCACTAACATAAGGAAGATCTACCTGGTGTCCTGTGTCACTGGAAATTATCTGGTGCCTTTCTCAGAGAGAGATCCTCGTGCACTCAGTGCAGCACCTTGCACAGTGCAGTGCTGTGTCTGCGGTGGGTTTTGGACCCCAAAGTATCAATGGATTCAAAAATAGCCAAGCACACACCTGCCAGGGGGCTCTCAGGATGTTTGTTGCTGCCTGTCTGTTCAGATATTCCTCATTTTGGAGGTCATACCCCTCCATCTGTACAGCACCAGCCACTGCTTCAACTGCTACTTGAACCAAATGTGCAGGAATTAGGATTAGTTCTCCCTGCAATGCAGGTCTCTCTGTAAAAAGAGCACAGACCTCCACAAGAGATTTTACTGAAATGAAAGCTTCAGGTTTCTTTCACAGCAGACAATAAAGGAAGCAGTTTTTCCAGCTAGACCAGCTCAGCATCCTGGCAGGAGGCGTTTGCTCGGGAGCTGCCAGCAGGACAGGACTACCAGGGATCCTCCTGCTGCTGGCTGGTCGAGATTGATGAAGGTCCTTTCCTGCTCCTTACTCAGTATCCCACTCTGGCAGTTGTTTCCAGGATTAAATTCAATAATCAGCACTTTATGTCCCTCACAGCTTCCTAATGACCCCTGGCCTTCTCCAGCTCTCCATCCCTCCCTGGGGGGATCAGCAGCAGTGCCCAAGCACCACTGTCCAGGAGTAGTCTCTGAGTAACAGCAATTGTCAGAGTTGCTTTGTTGATTAGGGACAAACTTAAGAACATCCTCAAAAGCTTTGCAGAGCGAGGGCCTACGTGCTCTATGTTTATTAGGCTGTTCAGCAGTAATTCAGACAGCTGAGAATTGTTGAGGACCTGGTCCATCTAATTGTGTGTCTAAATCATGGTTTCCCCGTGATTCAGAGGTGCTAATGTTGTATTCTTCACGGAGTGGCTCGGGTTATACGGTCAGAATCCTGCGGATGGTCAGTTTGTATCATAAAATTGAAAATTACAACGTGCACCATAAAGCTACTGCCTCAAATTTATTATATATTGCAGCACAACAAGCAAATTCATACTAGATGCAGTATATGCCCAGACATTAATGTGAGCAGAGGATGAAATATTCTCCTCCCAGCTCATTGGTACGTGTTCTCTTCAGAGCAGAATTGAACTGCCCAGGTTCACCAAGGAGGGGAAGGCACCAGGAGTGAGCGGTGCTGGGCTCTGGGGCATGGGAAGGACATCCCACCCCTCACGGCATGGGGCCCCAGGGCTCCTGACCTTGCAGTTCTGCTTGTGCAGGAGCTGAGCTCTCCACAAAATCTCTTTATTATTCATTATAAAGAATCCCAGCTGTGGAAAGCCAGCGCTGGGAGGAGAGAGGGGACAGGCTCTACCCAGCTCCAGTGTAAATCAGGAGCCGCTCCACCGCAGGGCTGCTGAGTTATGCTGCTGTCACTCGGCCATCAGATCAGAATCAGTCCCTTTACCTGCAAAGGATGAGTGAAATATCTCACAACTCTGTGTCCAGGGGCCTGCTGAGCTCCTCACAGAGCTGCTGTCAGCATGCCCAGGGCAGGAGCATATTTTTTTCTTGCTGTTGTACATAAGGGCTCTGCTGCAGCCGACAACATGAAATGTGTTAGTTCGGTTTGTTCAAAATGGAGTGTGTTTGTTAAGTGTTGCCTCTTTGATGTTGCGCTGCCATCTCCATCTTTGTCAGCATTGCCCATCTTTTTCAATCTAATGAACTCAAACCATCAGTGCAACTTAAGTTCGGCTGTCTGTTCTTGCATAGTTAATATTAAAAATGTACTAACAGTGTGGCTGCGAAATCAAATTATGCACATAAATATGCTGGCATAGCAGAGGAGGCGGCAGAAGCTGAAGTTAGCAACATTGATGCCAGTTCACATTTGCAAATCAACCGTCAATCTGTCATTAAACATGTTATCAAATGATGATAAGTGTATGCTTCTTGCTTGCATTGGCGCGCTTATTCCCGATGTTGATGTGCATTAATGGGATAATGTGCATTAACATAGTCTTGCTTGGATGAACACAAAACATTTTTTATCCGTCTCAGTTTGTTTCCCCCTGTGGCCCCCAAGTAAGTGTTTTGTGTTATCAAATTGCCAAAAAATGGGAAAACACATTACTTTTAATTAGCAAAAAAAATTGAGTCTTTTTTTTATTTTTGTAATTTTTATCCAGACTATCTCCTGTGTGTTGTCACTTGAGGTGGGGGGGACACAAAATAACCCATTCCACTGCCTTCTTTAAGTAAAACAATTAATGTCAGGAACTCAGAGATGACAATTATGTGCTGTCTTAATGCACTGGCCTTTCCTCTGCAGGCCCTGCTTTTGACACGAGTGATGGTTTGTGTTCAGCGATAGGAAAAGCAGGAGAGGGAAGGATCCCAGGCATTCCCAGCCATTGTGTGCCACACTCAGGCATGGCAGGCAGGCCTTGAGTTGGCTTCCCTGAACAGTTTTGCAGCCCAGGCAGCAAAGGCTGTACCTAGAGGTTAAACACCACCAAGAAGGGAGTGGATGCTCCAGGAGGGAATGAAGTGGCCAAAGGAATTTCCTGTGCATTAACCCAGCACTCAGGGCTCCATTGTGGTGCACACTGCTGGTAAAATTCCAGGGGATGATAAAAAAAGCCCTGATTGGAAAGAATAAAGCCATTAAAAGAACTGGTTATCACCCAACAATGGACTGTTCCTGCCTCCCCAGCTTGGCCAGCGCAGCGTCCTGAAGGCAGAGGGATCAGCTCCTCAGCTGCCCAGGGAATGATTTGAACGAGAAGAAATAATAGGATTTCTGTTCATTGCTTTAGAATTGAGCTGTTTACCCAGGCTTTTGGGAAAAGTTGAGGTGGAACTCCACCAGAGCAGGGAAAGCATCTTTCACACTTGCAGGATTTGAGGGTTTGCAGACTCCTTTTAAAAAGTCAGTGGAACAAAGTTCTTCCCACTCCCTGGAGAACAGCCAGTCTTTTAAACCCTTTCATATTTATGCAACAGGGGCAAAATCATGATCATTTGCCCAGGTTTTACCTTAAAAAAGTAATAGGAAAGAAAAGCAATATGAATAATATCTGGTCCTGTTCAAAATGCTGGGAATTCTTCCAGGAGTTTTACTAGGACTTTACCAGTAGTGTTATCAAATCAGGCTCCAGAGTTGCCTTAAAGGAAAATCAGTGACTTCAAGTGTTTTATTTTTAGTTTATAAGCTGGAAAATGAAACTTCTTCTAAAACTTTTATGAGAGATATCATATTATTTATGTCTTTCTAAAATAGCAACTCTTTCTCATATAATAGAAATGTTTAAAAATTGCTCTTAGTCTCTGCTTATGACTACATCTAACCTCCAAACATGGTTTGACAGTTATCTTCAATTTAAAAAAAAATAATAACTGGTAGAATAGCAAGATTATACAGACTGTGAACTTTTTGGTAAATGGGTCAAAATTTGATCACTCTTTCTTTTTTCTCTATCTAATAATGCCATTAATTTTAGGCATCCTATTCAGGTCTCTGATTTCTATTATCTGGATGATTTAAAGGAAAAAGAAAAGGGAATAATTATTGATTTTTTTTTTATATAAACTGTCTTGATTTTTTTAAAAGTCATACATTGCACTTCCTATTATTTCTAAACTGGGGGTACATGAGCGCAAGTTTCATAATCATAAAACTCTAATAGTAGTAATTGTACTCCTGTTAACCCCAGCTCCAGTGAGCCCTCACAATTCCTACTTCTAAACCAAAGAGCCTGTCTTCTAATACAAAGAGCTTGAATTTTAAGTGTATTTTCTGTTACACATCCATTACTGGCAGAATTTATCCAGCAACATTTCTCTTTTTTTACAGTTGTGTAGCTTTACGTTGCTTCTACTCCATGAGCTACCTTGAAATTAACTTGTCAAACGCTCGTCCCACTACTTAGGGAGGATTCCTCATCAGCTGAGTGGACTGGTTTGTCAGGACTTGGAGGTGTTGGCAGTGAGATGGCACTAAAAAGGCTCCTGTGAAGGCTGTGCAGGAGGGACTGTCAGGGGCTCAGTGCCTGGGAGGGACTGGTTGTGTTTGCGAAACTAAAACAGGAACTGTGTCTCAGTGTTTCACTTTCCACATTCACTTTGACCCCTTTAATACATCTCCCTCAAAGTGCTTCACCACCATGGCCCAGAGCTCTCTCTGATCCTGGGGGCAAACACCAGAACCCTGGAAAAGAGGGAAACTGAGCACCACAGAGCTGAGCCCTGGAATAATTGGCCGTGTGATGCTCCTGTGTGGGAGAAGGCTGGATCTGGATTCTGTCTGTGCAACTTCAGCCAGGCTCTGTTTTGAACAGATGCACTAATCAGGTGCATTAATTTCCCAGTTTTCATTAAGCAGTTTGGAGCAGGGAGATGTTGTTCCTCTGCACATTTCCAAGCAGATGTTGAATAAGGGCCCAGCAGTCACAGAGTTGAGCTGTTCCTCCTCCCCGTTCTCCCAGTCCTTACTCTCCGTACTGAATCTTGTTCTATTATCTTGGGCCTGGCTTTGGAGTGGTTTCAGTTTTTGAAAATGGCAAGTAATTAGTCAATATGTTTTCACCATATGTATGAAGCTCAGTAAAGAGGCAACCAATGGCCTTTGTCATGGCACAGCGAGCGCTCGTTTTCTCGGCACTTCAAGTGACGCTGAGCGTGCGGCGAGCGCCAGGGAATGTAATGAGGGATTCTACAATGAAACATTTGACATCAGCATTCACAGTTCACTAATTGGGGGTGAGGACCCTTTGGAGGTCACCTCTGTTGGTGCTGTTCACACCAGAGCTGCCTCTCCCCTGCGTGGTGCCCTGCAGGAGCAGGGACTGTGCAAAGGGGGTTGAGTTGTTGTGACTCAAAGTGGTCCCGTTTTACATCTTCTTGGCACAGATGCTGTTACAGCAAGGGAGAATTCTTGAAACCCTTTTTCTCCTTCCAGACTGGCTTTTTACTTACCCCAAGCAAGTTATTGCTTATTTTCCAGATAGAAATTTTTGCTGTAAGGCTTCCTCTCTTGCTGACTGTTAACAATATTTAAAAAGGTCAGAATCTGATCTTAACACTGCTGATATGAAGTGACATTTGCCCAAATTTTGCCATCTCCTAAGCAAAAATATGTCCAGTGTTTTCCAGAGGGACATGGGATAGACAGCAGCCTTGCCTGGGCTGTTTTCCCCTCTTGGGAACACTGTGTCTCAGTTATCTGGGGAACAGGTTTCTTCATTCCCCACTGGCTTTCTTCAGATTTACAGATGAAACATTTGAGCTCAGACTCAGTTCAGTGAGTTACAGGTTTGGGTTTTTTTAACATTTTGGGATATTTACAACAGATAATCTTCAGTAAGAATGATGACATTTTGTTTTACTGCAGCCATGATTTAAATTTATGTGGCATTTCTATTGAAGTCAATAGGACTTTTTCCTGAGTGTGTTTTGCAGGGTACAGTATCATTAAAATATGACAGTTAATAGTCTTGTTTATGTTATTATATTTAATGAATAAATATATCAGTCTGAACATCAGACTCAGCTTTGTTTATACTCTTTAATTGTAGTCTTATCTCCCCTAGAAGCATGCTATATCTTTTAATTTTATAATTATCCACTTTATTCATGTGTGACACTCCAGAACTGCTGCTTATATCCTAAGAGACATCCAAATACAAACAGATGGAAGACAGGCAACCAGTAGGAAATTCAGATCTAGATCTGAATCCAGCTCCACATTTTCAGAACACTCCACAACTTCAGCTCCAAGGTCTTGGTCTGGGCTGCTGTATAAAGGAGCAAGAGTTGCAGAATGAGTCTGATTTATTCAGCACCTTCAAACATGATCTTCCATAGGGATTTTACACAGTCCTCCAACACCTCAGTGTCCTCTGTCCTTGAAAGAATCC
This sequence comes from Climacteris rufus, assembly GCA_013398175.1. Classification (NCBI taxonomy): domain Eukaryota; kingdom Metazoa; phylum Chordata; class Aves; order Passeriformes; family Climacteridae; genus Climacteris; species Climacteris rufus. The sequence goes on from VZRZ01001295.1 coordinate 152,001, forward strand.
TGAGCTTTAAAGACAAAGAGGGAGCACTTCTCGTATGGCCATTTCTGAAGTTTTTAAAAATGGAATTCAAGATCATCACTTCACTCATAGGTTGCATCTAATTCCAAATGCTCTCATTTGGGATCTTCGGCCATAACACAATTACAGGAAAAAAAGCCAGAATGAATAAAGGTCTGATACTTCCCCTGGAAAATCTGTGTTATCTCATTATTTGTGTGAGGAGAAGCTGAGTAAAACCCTGGGGTGTTACACGTGCACGTGGGAAACAATTTTCACATGATTCTGCATGTTCTCCCTTCAACTCTTCCTGCTTGTCTGTGATGTAACACAACAAATATTTACTGCATGGTGCTGCTTCTGAAGGCAGAGCCTTCCTTCGGATGCAGCAGCCAAAGCAGGAGCAGGCTGGGAATGGGGAACACCCAGAGCCCAGGACAAGCTGCTGGGATTACAAGAGAGCAGCTGGCAAGAAGAGACAAGTGCAGCCAGGTAACATTAAAAAACACCAAAAAAAGGTTAAGTTTCCTCAGGTAATGAAAGCAATATTTTTACTTATTTTTGTTTTCTTCACAATCAGTTTATCTGCTTGCTGGGCAATATTTTAACCTCTTGGATTTGGAAAACCTCCCTCATCTATTTTGTGTTTGAACAGAACTTCCAGTCAATGCCCTCCCAAAAGTCACCTCTTAGGCAGACATGGAAGGAAGGGAAATTCTGCTTATGAGACTGACACAAAGTCAATACTTCTCCCAGTTAGCACTTGAAGAGGAAAATATCATAATATTTAAACCAGTTTTGAAAACTTTCCATGAAAAGAAGGGAAGGGAAAAAAAACCCATAAAACACTAGTTGCATACAAAGAGAGGCCAAAGAGAGTTCAGTTACCATAGAGATCATTACTGGCAATTGGTACTCAGCAGCAGATTGGGATCTGTTACAATATTTTTATTAATATTTTCTCTTAATTGTTTATTTATATATTTTGGATCCATCTCTGTGCTGGGTGCAGATTTTTCTCTTTACCTGTCACTCTTGCTGACATGGAGCAGCAGTGACTGTGGCAGAGAGGAGGCATTTCCTCACTTTCTAAACCCTGCCAGGGGTCAGGAGCACAGAAAACACCTCGGGGAGCTGTCCCTGTGCTGGGCTGTGGCTGGCAGAGGAGGGAGAGCACCTCGGACACACCGAGTGTCCTCCCCACCAGCCCTTCCCTGCTTTACTGCCACCCAGGCTGGGAGGATTTTGCAGGAACAGCAGAGAGGATGCAGGACACCTCTCCCCTTTCTGTTTTCCCTGGTGGATGTGCAAGCCTGCTCATTGAACACATGCACACTGCAGGGCTTCAGCTGGTCATTTGGGAAATACCCCGTTGTAAAGCCTTTCCCTCTCCTCTCTGTCTTCCCTTCCTGAGGATTCATCCTGTTGGGATGCCCAGCTGACAACACCCAGACTTTATAGAGCCACACACAGGGGCCAATGCCAAGGGCCTTTTTGAATCAGTCATCTTCTAAAAATTCCGGTCTTCACTTTTTTTTTTAATTTTAATTTTGATATCTATCCAATGTTAAGTGCATTTTAAAGTGCTGCTGGGTTGGGTTTTTTTTCCTGCCACACCAATTGCCTTTAGGGAGGTATTTTTTCAGGATGCCTGAGATCAGCCAGAGCCAGCTGGACTTTCATCCCTTCTCCCTCTCATCCCCAGCCTGTTGCTCCCTCCTGCATCTCGTGCAGTGCAGGGGGACAGTGGGGCAGAGCCACAGGGACACGTGGGGACTCTGGCTACAGGGGATGCTCTCAGCTGCACAGTGTGAGCCAAGTATATTAAAAAAAATAAAAAGACAGAGAGGGAGAAACATGTTTTTTTCATCTCTAATCTGCTTTAGTTATCATGATCTCAAGGGTTATTTGTAATGATAGTAGGCACTGCATTTCAGATGGAAATGTGATTTTCCAAGCTGACGGTGTCACTTTAAGTAAACAAAGTTAATTCTGCTTCCTGCTATGCAAGGCCTAATCTCATTACCCAAACCACAAGTAGCATAACAGAAAATATTCCCATCTGTCAAAAGAACTTAAAATAAAGGTGGAAATTGTTTTTATGTCTCGTCCTTCTTCTTTCCCCCAAATCCCTCACTGGACACTAATTATCACATCACATCTATTTAAACCTGTTCAGATGCCCCAGCCTCAGCCTGGGCTTCCTTTCTCATTTGATACCTGTAGGATAATGATGGGCTTGCTGCATTTTAGAGCCAAAGCATCCCCACGGCAGAGCAGCACTGCTGACAGAACTGGGGGATCCAGAGCAGGGCAAGTGCACTCCTTGCCTTGTCATTTCCACAGGTGAAAATCCAGCACAGTTCCCTGGATTTAGCTCAGTGCCAGTGCAGGATGATTTACATGGAAGGGGAATGGAGCTGCAGACTCCAGCGGGAGCTGTGCCAGCACAGCGAGCAGACCCTGGCATTCCCAGGGCTGACTTGGAGCTGAGGACAACCCAAACACGCTGCCGAGTAATTCTCAGCTCGTTTCCAACCAGCAGCCACCAATCATAAGAAGATCATTCATAAAACTCTCCAACAACAGCGTTTTTCAGCTCCTCTTCATTTGAAATGACCTTTATGTGATGATAACGTCTGCCTTGCTGAGCCTTAATTGCTTAATTAGAGAAGCAGCTTCTCTATTAGACAAACAGGTTTTTTAAAAGTGTATTTTTTTCTTGCATGGCCGAGGTTTTCTTTCATTTTAAGCTCATCAGCAGTATTCGAGAAAGTTTAAAAAGACGATTTCAAGTGGTTATAGTGTATTAGCTTATTTATGTATTAGCCATTTGAAGGCTTTGTTTTCCACTCTCTCCCTGAGAGGTATTTACAGAAGGAATCTCTCCCATTAGGCATTTCTCTGCCTTTCACTACCGTGCTTACATAGCCCTTTACAAAAAATGCTCATTTTTGCTGAACAGCTTTTAGAAATTGTGGGTGTGCTTGGGAATTTATTTACACTTAAAATTCTTAGGGCTGAGCCAAATTTCCTGCACCTGCTTCCCACATGGAGAACAGTTTGTGCCCTCGCTGGGAGCCCTGGTAAGCCCTGCCCTGAGCTTTGACTGCCGTGGTTTCTGTTTTACATGGGATTTCTGACCAGTTTTAGCCTCTTTTTGTTGTGGTGTTTTTTAGATGGAGCCAATCAATCTGTTGGTGTAGGGTTGCTCCTGCCTGTGTGGTTGTTGATGGTTTTAAAGAAGTGGATTGACTCATTTCTTCTGGAAAGCCATAAGGATTTTGCTCTAGGTTGGACTTCTGGGATGGCATTGTTATCCTAATAATGATCCTAATGTTATCCTAATAATGATCCTAATGTTATCCTAATGTGCTACACTGAAAGCAGAAGGTTCCAGAGGTGATTTGATGCTGATCAGAGATAAATTACACCAAAGCAGCATTTCTGAAGTGAGATTTGGGGCTGCAGTAGCCACGTTTGTGCAAAGCCTCTGCCAGAGCCCTCCAGCAGGAGCAGGAACATTTGGGATACCTCAGCCCTGAGAGCAGCCACAGGTCCCCTTGTGTGTTGTTCCTAAAACACTGCCTTGCTGAAAGCACAGAATATCCCCCTAAAAAGCAAAAAGGTGAGTGATAAATGTGATGACAAAAATGGACCACAAGTGACTCATTTCCAGAGTTCTGAAGGTGTTTAAGTACTGCCTTACACTTCATTCAACCTCAGTGTTCTCCAGGCGGTTCTGCTCAGACTATTCCTCTTTTTGCTAACAAAACCCCTGAGCGTGGCAGGAGTTAACTGCAAAAGGTGCTCAGGCTGCTTTTTGGGTAGTTCTGTGTGATATTTTGGGCAGGATTTCCCTGCTGGAGCTGCAAGGCCGCACAAAGCCAGGTGGCTGCGTTGGCACGAGCGGAGCCCTGCGTGGGACGGGCAGGGGAAAGCAGCGTTTGGGAGCTTGGCACGGCTCTCCCAGAGCTTCCAGGGCTTGGGGTGTGTGAGAGACGGCCTGAAAATTCCTTATCTGCCTCACGATCATCGACAGAGACTGAAACCCTAAAAGAGGACTTTTGCACTAAAAAATCCTGGCCTGGCTAAGGTGGGACGTTTGTTGCCTGCAAGGTGTGCCCGCTGGAACAGGTTCTGCCTGGGCAGAGGGGACTGCACTGAAGCGAGGAAGAATGATCAGTCCTGAACACTCCCTCCTGAACACAGCCAGCAGGCCTCACCAACAATAGTGGCAGATTTCCTCACCTCCTGGCCAGTTTCCCCCCGTTTTCAAAAAGACTATAAAAGACCTTTCTGAATTAACCCTGTGGAGATCTCCCCACGGACAACGGCGAGCCTATTGGCAGGACCACGAGGGCCTCGTCCCATCCGTCGGTAGCTATTCCCCTCTCCCCCTCTCTCTCTCTTCCTCTACTTTGTTTCTTTATTCCTCTTTCTCTCCCCCCTCTATTGCATCATTGTGTTGTTGGCTCTCAATAAGGTGCACTATTTGATTAAAGCTGAAATCCCCTTTGTGCCTTTTGCATTTTGAGATGGTTAAACGAACCATCACGACCGATGGTGACAGGGTGAGGGTGAGGGCTGCCTGCCATCCCGCTGGGGCAGAGCTCCCTGTGCTCTGCATGCCCAAGGGACACGAGTGTGCTCCTGGTGCTGCTGATCTGCAGGATGCCCCTGGCCTCCGACCTGAGCAGTTTGCCGTGTTGCACTGGGGGGTTCCAAAGTTGGGTCCTATAAGAAAAGGGAAACAAGCAGGAGAACATTTTGGGGTGAGGCAGGAGGTTTGTGTGTGGCCAAAGAAAGTACTTGCAAACAGCAAAAAATCGATGTTTCCCTAACAAAGGCCAAAAACACTTAGAAATGATCTATGCCTAATATATTTGTTGTGCCCTAAGGTCATAGAGAGATTTTTTTCTCAAGAAAAAAATGGATAAAACTTGCAGTTTTGAAAATATGTATTTTGCTTTAGGGCATTTTCAAAGGCTTTTTTATTGTGTCTACAGCCACTGGTTCACTTATATTTTTCAATTCCCATATATTTTTCATGATGTCTATTTTAATAAGTTTTGGGTCAAGCCATTGTTCTCTGTTAATAGTTTGTTACAAATAACACTGTTGGAGCCCCTCAGACATGACACCCTGGGATTTTTGAGGTGCAATCCAAGTGATGGGCAGAGTGAAGTCCTTTCCTGAGGTTCAGAGTTTTTCTTTTTTCCCCAATTCCACTCAAACCCTCTGTCAGGTGGCTGCCCCATCCCAGCTCCTTGTGAGGAAGGTTCAGGGATGAGATAAAAGAGCTGCAAAGCAAAGCTGAAGGAGCCAAAATCTCTGGATTCAGTTTCTGCCCACGCTGTTAAGGCAAATAAATATAAATGAGAGAGAGGTGCATGTGCAAACACACACAAAGGCACATGCCACGTGTGGGAGGGAGCAGAACTGGGGGCTTGCATTGCCAGAAGGAAGCATTGTCTGCAACAGGTCTCCAGAAAAGCAATTTTTTATTGAGTAGCCATAGAAAAGCAGGGCCCTCCATGATGTTCAACATGTGGTCAGGGTCTATCAAGTTTATTGAAAATGTTCATTTCCTTAAAATTAAGCAGAGTCTGGTTTCCTTTGTCAAATCCTTACATTTCTTCTGCAATTTATAGCTCAAAAATCACTGTTTTTTCCTAAATGGAAGAGGAGCCTCTGCAGGGAGCTGAGTCTGACCCTGGCCTGAGCAATGCTTTGCTAAGGCAGTGTTGCTGGCTTTATTCTTCTTTCTCCCCTTTTCTCTCTGTCTTTAGACCCTGAAACAGATGTAGAAGTTCATACTCAATCCAGGCAACCTTTGTCATAAATTAATTTCTGAGAAAAGCCTGCATTACAAAGAAATTTGGTCTGTGCTGCAGGTGGGCACTGTTGGGTTATGTCCTGATGATCAACAATCATTTGGGTGTTTAAACTAAAGGGGAAACATTTTTCTATGTCATAGGGAATGTTTCTGGGACCATAACATCCTATCAAGGTAAAATAATGTTGGTGACAAAATCTGTTTGATCAGCCAAAACTCCCAGTGAATGGGAAGAGAAAGGACCAAGCAGTGGAGCTGAAAATCAACCAGAATTTCTTCTTTTACTGCTTGTCTAAGGCTGTTCTCCATAGCTCCAGCACTAACATTCTTTTGCTGGGGATAAGAGATTAGGTCATAAGAGCTTTTCACTGTCAAGCCCACATTCCCTCACTTTTCTCAGGTTTGAAGTTTTCTGACTGTATAAAGTGAGTGATAAATTATTATAATGGTTTGTATGGCAGTGGGAACTAAGGCAGCAGAAACATCCATTCTGCTGGGTGCTTTACATACACACATTAAGAAATAATCTCTGCTCAAGATGTCCATACAATTTTATTTCTCTCTGCTGTTTCTTTTTCTTTTTTTTCAAGGACTATCTGCTTTATGGTTGCAGTTTTGAAAACTGTTACCTCGTTGAGCAGTTTAGACTAAGCACGACTCAAAGACAGCCTCTTTTTTATAACTCAATCTTCCAAAGTCTGCTATAAATGCAAATAGTGAGAGGATGCCCCAATGTTAAGATGCTGATACTTGAATAGTACAGAAAGTGTAATATGTGTGAAATAACTTTATCACAGATCATTTTGTAAGATCTCTGCAGAAGAGAAAGTTTTCCTGCATATAATTGTATAAACTCTATGAAAAATGGAGACACTTACAAGAAAAAGGAGAAAGAACAAAACTAATTACAGCTGCAGTTATTGCAGTTTTGTTCTTCCTGAGCTTTTCTGTAGAATTCCCTTCAGTGAACAAAGGAACCCAAGTGAAATGTTTGTCCGACTCTGCCTCCTGCAAACCCAAACCAGGGCACCATTTCCTGGGCTCTGTTGCTGCCCCTTTTGGCAAATACTGAATTTAGTTGTAAGCTCTGATGAAAGCCTTGCTGAGGACGAGGGTCTGATCCTTCCTCCTGTCCTTTTCCTGTGCAGGAGCCTCTCTGACCTCAGATGGTTCACCCTGACTCTGAGTGAGTGGGACTGGGACATATGGCACCATATCAAAAGATCTGTGAGATCTCTCAATAAAACAAACACGCCTTTTGAAGTTGTTTGGCTGTTTCCAGAGCAAAGCAAGAACTTCAGAAACTACTTTGACTACTGGGCCAAAAGGAATCCTTTTTTCATTCTTCTCCCTGCCCTTCCACCCTGTTCCCCTTCTCCTTTTCCCTATTTGACTTTTCTATTAAAATTTTTCCAAAGGAAGCCTTAAAGTCAGTAAAACCTTTTACTAGCACAATGATTTTGGTTAGGGGTGTAATTCTTTTTTTTTTTTTTTTAATAGCACTTCTATATTGACAGAACCTTCACCACAGGTTCAGCTGTACTAAACTAAAGTGATTTTGCTGATAAACCTTATTTCATTGAGGGACTTGGTAAAAACTGAACTGCTAAAAACATTATTTTGGCAGCACAAGCTGCATCTGTATTAGTGGGATTTGGTGGTGTAGCTGCAAAATGTAGAGTTGGCCAACAACTTAACCCTCCAAAGTGAAACCCTCCTGTGGAAATGTGCTTGCTTGGAACTTATGTGGCCTCCATATGCTGAAGAAAGGCTGCTTGTAGCATTCTAAATTCACAGGGCTAAAACAAGCCTTATAGTGATTAAATTCAACTCCCTAAGCATAACCTAGGCAACTCCCCAGCTTGATTTATGTAACTTAATCTCATCTGGTAAAAAAGTAGAGTTGTGTTAAATGGAACTGTGGCTCTGACTCTCTTCCCCTTCCTTTGATGGGAATATCATCATGAAGGTATTATTCTACTATGTCTCAATTTCCCCACGTGTGAAACAAATCTCCTGCTGTGTGTCAGTGCTGGGGAGGGTCAGGAGCTTGGCTCCAGGGCTTTTAAACATTTTGGCACCTCAGGCGTTGTCTCACCGGTTTGAGGGCTCCCTGGCCAGTTTGGACTTGTGAAACTGTAGCACCACTTACTGGTTTTGCTGGAGAAATTCCAGCCAGCAAAGCCAGGCAGCGTTGTTTATCTCCTGCTGTCATCATAACTATTTCCTGAGAGCTGGAAAGATGTACTCCTTCCTTACCCTGCTTGCTGTAGCCCAAAGGATCAAAGATAAGGATTATGATGGTTATGTTCAAGCAGAGGAGTTGTTGATTGGGATTTATCCTTTTAAATATGTGTAAGTCATACAAAGCTTTGCAGTCAGAAATATTGACTTCATTGATCCATGCCAAGAGCAGAAGAAACCCATGTGGGCTGAAGTGGAAAGGCTGTGCAAGATGCTTTTAATAAAGATGTTATCTGATAAATAAGATATTGCTTTATCCCTGACCAAGGAAAATTAGAAATCCAGACTTTAAGTACGCTGGTCAGGTCATGCCAAGTTAACTGTGGCAGCATTAGCCTTCCATGATCAATATTCAATATTAGGGCATTACACTCCTGGTTCTGGTCAAGTGAGATGGTTACAGGTCCTGGTTCTTCATTGTTTATGGGTTTTAAAAGGAGAACATCTGAATGAATCAACTTCAGGAACATAATGGACTATAAATGCAGAGAACATCACCTTCATCACTTAGGATAAAGTGGATGTGGTGTAGGTCAAGATCTTGCCTTTGGAACAGCTAAAATCCCCTGTCTGATTAGCTGGGATTGCAGAGGCTGACAGGGAGCCAAGTGGGGTTAGAGGTGTCCAGCATCACTGGGGAGGCACTGTCAGAGCAGGGACATCCCCCAAGATCTGCTGGAGAGTCTGATGGGTCAGGTTGTGTGAACAAACAAACAAACACAAGAAATCCTCCAGGAACCAGATGCCATTGTGGATGAGGATGCCATTGTGGATGAGGATGTTTTTGGGTCTGGTCCTTTGCCCTGTCCAGAGCAGTATCAGCTGGTCAGGCTGCAGATGCAAAGCAGAGGAAGGAGGGGATATCTCCAGATGCCTCCTGGTGTTGTGGACACTGGGGAAGGGGTCTGTGCAGCCACTCTGCTGTGAGGGAGAGGCTGCTCTGTGCAGCCCCTGTTGGAAAAAACTCCATCCCTACCCACAAATGCCCGTGGAGCCCCAAAGTTGTGTGTTTGGCACAGCACAGCCTCGGTCATCCCCCCATCACTGCCAACCCTGTTAGCAAAGCTCCGTGGGGAGAGCAGGGGGAGTCCTCACCCCATGGAAAAAACCCGAGCTGGAGAATCCTCCAGGGGACAATTGAGCACTATCAAACACAACTGCAGTAATACTTTACTGTCTGCTGCAGATATTGAGCCCTCATTGCAGTAATTGTCACGGTGACAGAGCTGGGAACACTTGCTGTAATTAGGACAGTTGTTTTGTCATGTGTAACGATCTGAAGAGAAGCAAGGAAAGAGGCGAACGAGCACTAATCTGCTCTGGTGTAGTGAAGGGGAACCGTGCACACACCAAACACAGCTAATATATTGGAAATTCAGATGAGCAGGCATTTTGAGGAGGTGAAGAAATAAATGGTAAAACAATACATCTATTCAGGGAAATTTATGCTCTCTTGGGTGTCTGTATCTGGAATAGCAAGTGCAGATGTTTTGCTGTAGAGTTTTTTTTTTTTTTTGAAGGTGATCCCGGTGATATCTCACAAAAATCCTCAGCCCAAACCGTGTGTGTATAGGCATATAAATATGTGTAGAATTATGTTGATATAAATACATTTAAGCAAATTTCTATAGGTGGAATATCTCTTCCTCCAGTTGCTGCTTCAGCAGCTGGAGAACATTCAGTACAGATTCAACATGTATCATTCAAAGTATTTTAATTTCTCATAAATAACCACTCCAGCCTCCTACTTTTTTCTTTTATCTTTTCCTTTCCTTTTTTTTTTTCCCCCTTAATGCAGACTAGTATTAAAAATAAGCACTCTCTTTTTATGTTGTGCTCGAAATTACCTCCTATTCTGATTCAGTGAGTCTGGAATGGCTGTTATGGTTGAGTTTTATCTGATGACAAACACCACAAACTCTTGGGAAAGGGCTACAATTTGGGATTTGGAAGACCTAGAGCTGTAGGGTAGCAAACAGCTCTTGGACATTAGGGGGTAAATATAAAAAATAATGCTCTACTGTGGACTTCTACAAAATTAAGATCATTATGAAGCCAACCGGCTCCTAGTCAGATCAAGTACCTCTCCTCGATGCCTGATCAGGAAACATTCCTCTCTCCATCACAAATTACCTGTAGGTGACCCAAAATGCTGCTGAGGAGTTAAAGGGGGATCAATTAATTTGGTAATTAAGACCTCCACCACTGCAATTGCTCTGTGGAGGGGACGCTTGGGGAAGTGCAGGACTCTTCAGGAGGAATTGTACTGGAGAGGTTAGAGACAGTAGAATAAATTCCCCTGATTGAAAATTTCCAATGTAAAACATTTTTTTTTTCCATTGAGAAATTGGATTTTCAACTCTTTTTTTCTGGTTTCCACAAAAATTTCCACATTTTGTTTCACAGCTGGAAGGAATTTGAGGCAAATAACTCTTGCCATTTAGTGTTCTTTTTTAGTGTTAAGCTAAATTTGGTGTTCATATTTTCAGGAGGTTTTTTTTAGCTTTACAGTTTTCAGTTTTCAGTGAAGCCTTTCCTTCACTACTGAGGCAAATCAGAGTTTTCCCATCTACTTCAGGAGGACCAAGATTTCACTTTTGATGTTTCCCTACAGGAAATCATTCTTGTAAGGATTTTAAATGTCCCTTAGAGCTTATCAGCCTCTAACCTGTATTTTATAAAGGTTCCAGGGAACAACAGACCATTTAGTCTGATCTTGATCCCAAGTAAAACATAATGATTAACCCAAAACCTTATTAACCGAGAATTAGAGGGTAAAACACAATTAATGACAGCCAGCAGGGAGAAATATAAATCTGGTCATACAAACATAGTGTCTTCTTGACAGGATTACATTTCTACTCCAGAAAGGGAACTGGGACAACAAAACATACCTGGATTTCTCCAGGGCATTTGACTGAGTCCAGCTGATGTCTTGCCTCATTAGGTATTTAAACATGTGTTGGGTGTTTTAAGTACTGACTCATCAGTGGATCTTTTGGTGTATTGTTCATATAAATACAGTGTTTGTACCACTGATCCAAGCAGAGGTGTGAAATACATTTGGGGAGGGTCACAGAGTGACCTGGGACTTGATGGAGCAGAGGAAAATGAGGACAAAAAGAGGAGCAAAGTGAATTTTCAGGTTTAGGGGCTTCAGCCCAACGGATTTCATTTGAATTAAAGTAAATCCTGTGGGAAGAAAGCATGAGGATTTTAGCTGTGGTTCCAAATACTCCAGGGCACGAGTGGATATACAGGTGAGGAGTCAGCTCCACTATGATTCTGTAAAAAGCAAGTTAATAATAAATTAAGTGATCAAACAAAACAAATCAAGCAAACAAGGAGCAGATTGTCTTCTTATAGGAAGCTTTAATGGGGTTCCAATGATCAATGTCCATGTTTCAGGAGTATGTGAGAATATTCTGGAGAAAAGTTAGAGGAGGCCACAAAAATGATCTGGAGGCTGGGAAATCTGCTGGGAAGCTTAAAGAACTTGACATATTGAGCTGATCAGAAACCCTGAGTGATGCTTTGATTGCTGTGTGTAGGCATCCCTACATGAGAGCCAGCTCCTCAGTCTAGCTGAGAAAGCATATTTAGCTGGATATTTATGTTGACCAAATTTAGCAGTAAAATAATAACATTATATTAAAATGAGACACAGTTCCTGCTTGTGAAGGTGATGGAAGCTCACAACAGTTTCTCAAGTGCACTCCTGAGTGCTTTCTGCTCTTCAGAACAGGATTAACTGCCCTTTGGAAGCATATATATAAAATCAAGCTGGATTATAGGGAAATTTTATTGCAAAGACAGTTTAGAACCGGTATATTGTGTGTGCTTCACATGTGTGCACGTCAGGAGGGGCATTTGAAAATGGTTTTAATTTATGTGGCCATTCTTTACCCCCAAAAAAATGCTTTCATTAGAATTTCCAGTCAAAATGTTTTATTTCTGAGATTTTTTTTTCCTCAACACTAGACTTCCGAGATTTGAATGTTTGGGTGAAAAGTAAAAAAACCACTTCTCTAGCAAACAGATTCCTTTCTACTGAGAGATTGCCTGGTTAAAAACCTAATTTCCACTGCAAAAGGTGAAAAAAAGTTTTCAAAGGAGGAAAGAAATAAATCAGACAGCTCCAGTGTCCTGCATCAGTGTGAGGCTTGCCAGCACTTCTGAGAAGGGATTGACCAAATAATTCATGACCAGGCATGTTCTCCTGACAGAGGGCACTGAATGGCTGCATGAGGGACTTTCAGGGCTGCTTTGTGTCCCCAAACACAAACACAGCTCAGCAGCATCCAGGGCTGGGGGTGCTGGGAACCTTGGCTGTTTGTGGAGTGGCTCTGAGGGAAGCTGCCCTTGATTTCGGAGCATCCTCATCCCTCAGACTGGCAGGGGAGAGCAGAGTGCTGGGAGTTTGCCTGGCAACAGAGGAGCAGCAAATGGTGTGGGGAGAGGATGCTGTGGGCACAGGGGGATGTGTGGCATGAGGGGATTGTGCTACTGGGCTGCCTGCTCAGGGCCTGGGACGTGGGGAGCTGCTCCAGCCCGGCCTTCCCCAGGGCACCTTCCCAGCCTCCTGCCCTGGAGCAGCCCCGTTCCTGCCCCACGGGCGCTGCGAGGCCTCGGGAGCACTGCCTTGGCCAAGGGACAGCAGCAGAGTGAGGGCTGAGCCTGCACAAGGGCCTGTTGGCACATTTGCAGAATAATTTTGGTGAATCCAGTTGGGTACAAGTGGTAAATGTCGCCCCTGGCTCTGTTTGCCCACTGGATTCCGTGTGCTGTTGGCATTGTGCTGTCGCGGTGTCTGTGCCCACAAACCTGATGGTTGCTTTGGACGCTTTGGTGTCATCTTCTCCCAGTGGGAATTGCCCAAGTTTTCCTGATTTGGTGGGGCACAGCATTTACCAGTGACCTGGGGCATCTCTGGTCCTTGCCCAAAATCTCCTGATGGCCACATCCCCTCTGGGGCTGCTCCCCTTGCCCGCCGTGTGCTTTGTCACTGCACGGAGTTTTGGGCTCTTTGGGACAAGAATTATCCCCATTTCCCTGAGCTCCAGCTGGGATTCCTGGGGTGTTTTGCTGCTGGGCACAGCAGCAGCTGCAGGTGCACCCCATGCAGGGGCTCCAGCAATCCAGCTCTTGTTAGGAGGCAGAGGATTTTCCTTAAACTCTGATTAACCAATTATGTTGGTCCTGATTTAAATTCTTCTGTCATCTCTTTCACCACAGGGCAGAGCAGTTTACTGAATTTAAAGAGGACTGCCACAGTTGTGTAAATGAATGAGATGTTTTCTTAAAATAACTATTTATACATGTAAATCTCTCCCTGGATCTTGGAAACACTTCCCATCTCTCCCTCTAACTCATGCAGTGGCATCTCTCTCTGTCACACCCGTCACATGGAGCCAGATTGTAAAATCCAAGGAGCAGAGGGCATGTCTTTCTTGCTTTTGTACCATGCCATGGAGTGGCTGGGAGGGTGAGGACAAGAGAATGTTTTTCTGCCAGGGACACAACAAATTAAAGAAGCTTTTCTCTAATAGAAACTAAATTGGAGGCACTCTGTTTATTTTGAGACAGCTGAGTTGGTATTTATCTGAAATTGGGGGTAGAAAATTGGTTATTTTTTTCTGTTTTAAAAGTATAGTTTAAATCCAAACAAATATTATCATGTAATGATATTCCTGGAAATTTCTGGTGCTCAATTGCTGTTTGGCATTCTGGGTTCAATGTATTGAACCCAAACCTCGAGTTGTTAACAACAAAATGAAATGAAAACTTGTAATATGAAACAAAACATTAAATTTATGACATTTCCTGTATACTTTTAAATGACCAAAACAAGTTTTCATTGATTTTTTTTCAGATATTGAAAAATTAAAGGAAAAAAAAGCTAGTAGCAACAATTAAATCTTCCAAGTTGATTTCTAAGTTACCTGGGAGAGACATGAACATTTGTAAAACTGAATTGTTCCTGTAACAAAACAGCTCCTAAGAAGGACTCATGTCCACACCCTTCACTTCTCTCTTTTCAGTATAAAAATTATTTTCCATTTTGCCTGGCTTTTAAACTTATTTTTCCAGGTTGGGAATGGAGTAAATGAAGGTGTACAAAGCAAATGTGACAAAGTTGATGCTGCCTGGTTAAAGCCTCCAAGTGAGGCCCCTGTGGACATTTAAATATATATTTGATATTTTGCTTTTCATGGAAATCATTAGATGGACAAAATGGCCCAACTCTTGCTTGCAAAAACTATCCCTTAACACACCATCCTTCATCAGGGTAGGTGGCAGGTTTGGTTTAATTCTCTATTTTCAACAGAAAGAAACTCTGATTCCAGTGTGCATTAAAGGTGGAAAGCTAATTTTTGAAGGTTCATGGTTGAAATTTATTTTAGCTTTATATTTTTCCTCCTATCATGAAGGGAAGGAGAAATAAATGAGCTTGATTCACCATTCAATTATGTTAATTTATAGCCCTTTGACCCCAGCAGTCGTGCTGACATATAAATGATGAAGCAGAACATATGATCAGATCCCTGTTACTACAAAAGAAATGTTAAGCCAAGGGTGAGCAAAACTTTTGGAGACCAGGAGTGTCCAGGTGGGAAATGCAGTTTGCCCACAGACCCCAGAAAGTGTTCTGTTCTAAGGTACTTTCTGATGATGTTTTCTGAATTTAACACTTGAGTTCTCATTTTGAAGAAAAGTTTCTAGGTGTTTAAAAAAACCAACAAACAGAAAAATCTCACTGGAAGCTAAAGCTATACATTCAATTTTAGGACAAACAGAACAATTCTTAGAAATCCAGGTGGAAACTGTTGCATTTTGAAGACCTTAATTTCTTTCTTTCTGAGCCAGATGATAATGATAATTTGGACACTGAGTGAAAGGTGCATAGCTCTGCTTGGATCCCATTTATGCCAGAACTCCTATCCCTGTCTTTGGTGAACCTGTAGCACAACCACTGTGCCATGGCTGGAGTTGGGCTGTAATTATGAAAGGTTCAGGCTGTGGCATTAATGAAGATGAGAGATGCTGTTACCAGGTGGCTGCATTAGGGCACAGTCCGTTTTCTGTCTCGTGCTGGGAATTTTCTTGGAATTCTTGGTAAACCTGGGGAGGTTTGGTGGGAAGGTGGTGTGGTGGGGATGGAGGGAGAGCAGCCAGAACACCTCGTGGTTCAGGGAAATGGACAAGCAGAGGCAGCTCTGCACCACCCCTGGCCTGGGTCACTGGTGATGGGACAGCTTGAGCACCTTGGAGCCATTTCCCGTGGGATCCACTTCCCATGGGATCCATTTCTCATGGGATCCATTTCCCATGGCATCCACTTCCCATGGGATCCATTTCCCATGGGATCCACTTCCCATGGGATCTCCAGGCTGTCCCCAGTGCCCAGGCAAGGCTGGGCTGTCCCTCCCGTGTCCCCTGAGCTGCACCTCAGAGGGACCAAAGCCCTTCCAGGTCATCTCCAGTCCTCTGTCTGTGAGCCAGGGAGCAGAACTAACAGCATCCTAGAGCCTGTTTGCTCTGGGATTCGAGCTGTGCTTTCAAATGATAAAAATCTCTTTTTTCTAGCTCCAGTGAAAACAGAGATTTCAGAGAGCTGTGAGGCCAGCCAAGTGTGCTGAAGTAGACTCTGGCTCCCACTCACTCACTGGCATTTTTTGACTGTATTGGAACCTGTTATATTAAAATGAGTCCTGGGGGCATTGGAAGCTGCAATGTATATCTTTGGGGAGGAGATTTGGCAACTTCAGATTCTCAGGGAGGATTTATAAAAGCTACAATAAACCAAAGAAAAGCTCATTAAAAACATGCTGAATTTTTTTCTTGTTCCCAGTATCCCTCTTCTCACTCCTCTGGTGTTTTAAATACCATCAGTGAGCCGAAGTTTGTAGCCAGGGAGAGAAACAAACAGCCCAGGGACAGGTCAGGCATGGAGGTGTTCATGTGCAAGGACTCAGGTGGGCACCCAGGTGCCAGTTCTGCATCAGTACCGATAAATGTGGGAGTTTGCACGTCCCTGAAGCACGTGTGCTGCATTCCGTGGGCACAGCATCTGTGTACAGATAACATTTGTTTCTCACAACACAATTTTGAACAATATTTTGGGCTGCACATCGTGGCAGGCTCAGGGTGTTGCTCTGTAACCAGAAATATCATGACAGGGTGATTTCCACCACGTCCCTGTAAGTAACAAAAGGAAAGCTGAGAGGTGCCACTAAGTAAATTAGTTCTTTTAAAGTGAGGGGGGGTTTTATAATTCCCAGAGGGACTTAAAGCTAAATTTTTGGGGATGATAGACAGTTTTTAGGATTCTTTCCTGCTGGGCAAACCCTCTTTAGTCCCTGGTGCCACCCATGGCAGTAGGACAGCACAAGCTCTGTGGGTTGTGGAGATGAGGGGAACCCAAGGACAGGAACTTCTCAGTGCCATGTTCATGATCCTGAACTGCCTGAGACCTGGAGAGCTCTGCAAGCCACCACCTCTTCCTCCCAGAGCAAACTTCAAACCTATTTTTTCTATGCTCATTTAGGCAAGGAAACCCAAGTGAGGTGATCATCAGAAAGCTTGGCTGTCTGTAACTCTCCCCCAGCCGAGGGCCTCAGGAGGGCACAGGAGGATCCAGCCAAGTCACCAGAAGTTGGCTGTTTCCTCATGTTTGAGAAAGTGTGTAATTTCTCTTAATTCTCCATGAACCTGACATCTGATAGGACATCTAATAAAGCCCATAAGTAGTATTTTATGAAGCTACACTTCCATCCTAAGCTCACCAGGGATCATTTTTCTCTTTGAAAAACAGCTCATCATTAGGAATCAAAGATGTTTGATATACAAAATAATTTCCCAAATTAGGGTTTGTCAAATGTAGGTTTGCAAATCTCTGCTGTTTTTTCTCTTTTTTTCCCTTCTCTCCCCTGCTCTCCTCTTCAGGTTGATTATATCTTGGAACTAGAGGCAAAAGAAAATTCTTGCACCCTTTCCCCTCCTTCCATCCCTCCCTGTGCCTTTCCTTATCTCACCCCGTCTCCCAGCCGAGGCTCAGCCCCACCTGAGCGGTGCCCAGAGGGCTCATCCTGCCAGGGCTGTGCTAAATCCCAGGCACTCTGCAGGGCCCAGCAGCCATCCCCAGGTGCCCAGGGGGCCGGGCTGCAGCCCAGGAGAGGGGGATGCCACCAGCTCTCCCTCCTGCCAGTGCCAGCAAACAGTTAACGGTTTAATACTTTACAAAAAAGTCAAGACAGACTTGTGATTCTTGATGTTAATGAAGGTGTCACACATTGTCTAGAGAAAGTTGTGCCTGGCAATCTTCCTTTTTTCGGATGCCTACACCACTGACATTTCATCTCGCATTCAAAGAGCACTACCTTAATGAAATGCATAATTAACATATTCTAATTGTGCTGAGCGCTGTGATGATTTTGACAGAACTCACTTTCCATGTCTAATTTGATGCTAATTTAATCTGTTCCTCTCCCGCTGACATGACCTTTCTTGATTGAGTTTCACTGAGGAAATTTTTTGATGGATTGATTTATCAGCATTGCGGAGACAACAAAGGCTCAGGGTGTACGACAGAGCCGGGGTGGGAACGGCCCCGCACACCCTGAACCCTGCAGCTCCAGTGTCCTCCTTCCAGAGCCCGCCTGCCTCAGCTACTGATGGAATCCAAGAAATGTGACATCTGTGTGTGGGTTTGATCTCTGTGATAAATACAGTAAATATCTTATTGTGCTTGTGAGTGTCTTGGAAGGGAAACTTCTCCCGTTGCTGCCGCTGTGCTGGAGGAGCAGGGCAGTGCCAGCCAGGGCAGCTGCCCCCGGGTTCTGGACCTGTTTTAATTAACCCTGGTCATTACTGGCCATCAGCAAAATGAAAAGTGCAGTGAAATGGGGTTGTAAGACGTGTCACAAAATGTAACCTACTTTTAGGAGGTTCCTTCATGCAACTTTGTCTAATGTTCCTTATGGCTGTGTGTGTTTAATATCCAGGGTGTGCATTTATAACACGCACATAGATATGCACACACATTATCTGTGCAGATATAGATACATAATTTATGGCTTGTGTATATATGATTATACCCTCATTCAAACACTGGAGAGAAGGTTTAATAATCCTCCCAATGTTGTGAAATGTATTAGCTGTATCTCCCAGCTCAGCAGGTGAGTGTGTGCCTGTGGGATATCTCAGCCATAAGTAAATCTCATGGGGAAACATTGAATTTTTTGATTGCTCCACAAAAGAGGAAATTTAGGGAGAAATTGTTCTCTGTGAGGGTGGGGAGGCCCTGGCACAGGTTGCCCAGAGAAGCTGTGACTTCTCAATCCCTGGCAGTGCCCAAGGCCAGGTTGGATGGGGCTTGGAGCAGCCTGGGACAGTGGGAGGTGTCCCTGCCCATGGCAGGGGTGGCACTGGATGGGCTTTAAGGTCCCTCCCAACCCAAACCACTCTATGATTCTATGAAAAGTTCTCTTCTGGATCAGGTGATCTGTACCTATTGCTTTGTATTGTGGCAGCTTCTTCCCACCCTCACGGTGTACCTGCCTCATTATCCAAGGTCTGTATCAGAAAAAAAGGTCCTTCCTGACCCTCCCAGTGATCTGTTCCATAGCCTGAAGCACCAGATTCAACTTTGCCTGTTACACTACAGCTGCTGCTGGTCATAAACTCCAAGTTCCTTGTACTGCAGCAGCACGTGTGTTTTTGCTGCTTTGGAAAAAGCAGAGATAGCATCTCACTTTGGAGAGCATAATAATATTTAATTGACAGTATTGTTGAGATGAATTTTATAAACACCAGTCACATTAAAACAAAAAAAGAGAAATTAAGAATTTATGTTGCATCTTGCTACAGATTTAAGAAGTTAAGACACACATGTTCACTTTCTTGAGGAGCTGATGGAATAGTTTAGTTTTTAAAATGACTTCTTGATGTAAGTCTCAGATTTTCTTATCAGTGTTTAAGCTCCACTGAGTAGACAGTACATGTTTAAGGAGAGGGGCAAAGCCAGTGCAGAGAGCAGGGAGAGGAGATTGTCCCAGCTGGGGCTGGGAACTGCTTGTGCCCTGTCCTTGTGGGGTGGGAGGACTGGTTCCAGCAGGGCTCCCATTCCATGAGCCCAGCACAAAGGAACTCATGGACAGCCCTGCAGAGCCAGGGAGGGTGGGGGTTAAAGCACCCAGCACCCCACGTGTGCTCCCCTGCCCACCCTGCAGCCCCAGCACTGCTGGACACCAGCACAGATGAACCAGTGGTCCCCATCCCTTTTCTGATGGACAAACTGGAGGTTGAACCTGCTCAAACGGGACCTGGATTTATGGATGCCAGGGAATCCCACCCATCTACACTGGGCCTGAGTTTGGTGCTCACGTGGTTGTTTGGTTTTGGTTTTGTTTGTTTGTTGGTTTTTTTAATGTGGGTGTTTTACTTTTTGAAAAGAAAACTCATTTTGCAATCAAGTCCTTCCTGTCTGATTTCAGCTCTTTGCCAGAAGAAGGGCCAATACTGATTAATTCACAGATCCCTTGCTCTCTCTCTCAAAAAAAAAGCATTTGTGTATCCATTCTGGCTAAGTCTGTTGGGCAGCTGCATCCCAAAATGTGTAAACCACGTTATAACTGTGAAACTATGAGTCATTCAGTGTTATTTACCATTGATACTGGCAGGCAGCCTGATCTGTTCCTGTAATTATGTCTCTGTCTCTACCAGTGAGATCAAAAGTACAGAAATTCCAAGTAATAGGAGTACAACAATATCAGTGGGGTGAAACTGAGCATCTGGATCAGAGAAAGAGATATTGAGTGCACAGTGTTGCAGGAGATCAAAGAGGCAACTAAATCTAATAAAACAGTAATAATTGGTAAGCTCACTTCCAACATATGGAACATCAGAATTTGGTATTAAAATGTTATTTCTGAAGAACTTTAAAAAATTGGAACAGATAGTTTGAGGACATAGAAGACTTGTGTGCATTCTGCTCTAGGCTCAGTATTTCTGAAAAGAAATCAGATGCCTTCATCCATATTTAGGAAACTAATTTAAGAACTTTTTTTTTTTAAAAAAAAAGAGTCCTAAAGAAATCTTACCAGGATACTTTCATCTGTGGTCACCTGGGTGCTTCTGGTTATTTTCCTGATGAACTCAACTGGAAAGAAGGGAGTGGAATTGAGTTTGCAGCCATGCCTGTTCATCAAATGCTCTTTTTCATTAGAACAGTTCACTTCAATAAAATCCTGGGCACGTTTGATAAGACAGTATTCAAGGAACAAAGCTGTTAGGAAATGACTTGCTCATAAGTTTCAGCAATAATTTTTGGCCTTAGAATATTACTTGGTGTTTTTCATTGTCAGTGGAAAATGAAAATGTAGCATTTCAATTGTGAGCCATTAGAAATGGAGCGAGGCCCCCTGTTCTGTGCACTTCATCTACAAATTGCACCAGAATACTTGGGTGAACTTTTGATCTGCCAATGCTCACAGGGGAAAAAAAACAACAACATTCCAAGAAAATGCCCATTAATTTGAATGATTGAATATTCAAGGAGAAGGTTTCTCCTTATCAAGGTTTCCACAGAAGGAAAGTGAGAATTAGTAAAATGTGGTTAATATAAATAGAACCTGACTGCTGTATGAAGGGAAGCTTTTAGCACTGAATGCTCTGCAGATGGATGCATCTTCTTGCAAAATGGCTGAGGACAGAAATATTTGGAGCATGGGAAGGGAAAATGTAAGATATAGATATAGATAGATGCAGTGAGTCATCCTTGTAACTGCATCTGTATCGCCGTATCTCCATTGTTCAGGTTTGCTACTGATGGAACTATAAACCCATGATTTATATCTGTGGAAAGGTTATTTAGTATGTAGGCTTTGCACAATATGGTTTGTGAGAGAACAAGTGTGGAGAGACATCCTGGGAGTTAGATAAAATACTGGCTAAAATAGAAACAGAAACGTGGCGTGGTTTTCAAGGGACTCTTTGCTATGGTGCTGTTTGCATGAGTATTTAGTATTGTCTATTTTTTGATCAGCTCTCTGACATCTTAGGAATGATAGTTATGACTCACATAACCTCGATTCTTCTTCTAAGAGAACATCATAGGAAATATTTCCACAGTAGCCTTAAGGGATCGCTGGTAACACAGAGTTTGTGGCTTCCATCAGGTGATGGGCTCATCAAATATTAAAGCACTTTGCATTCTTCTTTCTTCCAAAACTGAAAAAGCTTTTGGGAAAACCATTTTGGCCTTGAATGTGCTCAGGTCTGTCCTTTATTTTGGGATGTTTTGAAGGATGAACTCACAGCTCTTTATTCATGGCAAAGAATGAACCCCAGTATGACGGGATTGTGTGAGCGGCGCATTTGGACTTAAATTAAGAATTCGACCCCACGTCTGTAAAAATGAGCTGTAAATGTACATTCTGCACAGCCCCTGGACTTCAAAAGCAAAAGGAGCAGCTGTCTGGGTCCGTGATCAGTGTCACCATCCCCAAGAATTGCCACTTTTGAGAAATCCACAACCATACACATGTTTATATATGTATAGGTATATAAAACATAATATATACCCAATTCCACTCCCAGCCATGGAATCAACAACAAAACAAACAAACGAAAACTTGCAATGCAGAAATATCTGTAGCAAGCCTTTTTTCTGAGGAAATATTATTGAGGTGCTGAACAACATTTGATCACTTGCAACCCTTTCAACTGACGTTCTATTATTCACATGTCTCTTTCATTATGCAACAGATGGTGAGTCCTGTCGCTGATTTTTTTTCTTCAGATTCACAAAACTTCAATGGATCGTAATATGACCCTAAAAATGAGTAGAAAAAGAAAATGCTTGTTAAGGTTTTATCTTTGATAATAATCCATTGACAGAGAATAGCAGCTGACCTCCTATAAACCAAAAAAAGACACATTTGCCTTATTTTATGAAGAGCATTTGTCTAAAACATTTGACTGAGCTGCAGAATGTGGCCTTCAGCTGAAATGAAAGATGGTCCTTCTGTTGCTACACAAAGCCATATTTGCTGCTGCAAAGTGCAAAAGGATAGGCTGACAAATTGATAGTATGTCAGGAGCAAACTCGTCCTCGTCTTCACAAACATCTGCATATTTGTGAAGATTCTGACTGAGAAATATTTTATTTAGTGGCTTCATTTGGCAAATTTAAGATAGTCACCATGCTGAGGTCTTAAAATTGTTAGAAATGTCTTTAAATACAATCTCTCTGTCTGCTTTCTGGCCACTTATTAATAGACATTTCTCAGTGCTAAAAGATGGGGGGGAGTCTTGGAGCAATTAAAAGCTGTGCTCCATATGCCTTTGATGTTTTTTTATCTCATCCTAGACTAGCTAGATCCTGAATTCTTATGCCATGAGTTATTAGATTGGAGAGTTTGCAGTAGTAAGTTAAATAATAAAATGCTTGTATGTTACTCCTCCTACTGATAGACCAAAATAATTTCCAAACACAGAGCTCAGCCTGGCAAAGCCCTGCATTCCTGATTAACCTAAAGCACACAAATGTTCCCCCTGCAGCTTGGCAGGTGGGTCTTCACCTCTTCATGTCATGAGATGTGCTGCTGAAACGTTGCCAGCTTGGGGGTGAAAAGCCCCATGGGATGGCTTTGAGATGGGTCATCCATGCCTTTAACCTCTAGGGACTTCGTCTGGGTCCTTGGATGAGAGTCCAGGCTCTGTCTGCAACCAGGAGAGCAAAGTAGAAACGCTCAGTGGGGTATTCAGAACTTCCCTGCTTTAGTTCCAGGGGAAACCTGAGCTGTTAAACTCAGTACACTTGGAGCAATGCTGGTATGTAGCTTCAGCCTGTAGGAAAACTTGGATAGTTATTTTGTAGAATGGCACTAATATAAATAACACGGAATATTTTATCAGTGAATCATTTCTTCTTTTGTATTTTGTTTTCTCTGCTGATAAGGGTTGTAGGAATTCAAGTTTAGGTTCTTGTCCTGTAAAAAAGGTGCATGAGCATACTCAGATTGAGCTATTTGTTTGTCTTTTAAATCAAATTCCTGGCTGAATCAAGCCAAGCCAAGACATGAGGGTTTTTTAAACTGTTTGCTTGCTTTCAGGCATAACCTAATTGATAACACAATATCATTCTTGTGCAATAAAGAAAAGCTGATAGACCAGATCCTCTCTGCTATAAGCCAGCATAAAGCTTTTCCATTTTAACCAGCTAAGAATCTCCTTGAACACACATATTTTTGGCAGGACTGGCTCTTTAGACACTATTATAAGTTGGTCTTTCACATTTTTGCAGAAAGTCTTTCAGGCTCTGCCTCTCCGAGTTAGGCAAGCACGGAGGAATCGACACGAGTCGAACTAAACAAAAAACTCAGCCCCAGTGCCTGCTTCTTGCCAAGAACAGTGCCCCAGAACTCGAGCACTGCTGTGTTTACTGGCCCTTTCATAACACTGTCAGTATCGAGGAGTTGGTAAATAGAGAACTCATCCAGGAGGCTGTCAAATCCTTCTGCACTGCTGCACACCCCAAGATGATATGCTAACTCTCTACCATTTTGCCAGCAAGCCTGACTTTAGAGGCTGGGTCAAGAGCGAGTGACACTTTTCCAGTAGTCTCTCCTTCAGGGGAAATGATGTTATCCACTGATTTTTCCTCAGTATGGATGTGCAGAGGGAGCTGTTTGATGTTTGGAATTTTGCGCTCGTTAAGTATCCCGAAGTTTCCTCATAGCATCACCTCCTACTCGCTGCTAATTCTCGGTCACACTTTAATATTTCTCATTCATGCCTTGGAAGCACTTTGCAAACATTCCTGAACCAAGCCTATACTATTTGTGTGACAGTCACCTTCTAGAAAGCTTCTCAAAGAAACCAGCCCCTGCCCTAAGGAGCCCTGGGTCAGCCCAGCAAGGCAGAGAGTGGGCAGAGCTCGGAGTGGGTGGTTTGACAGGAACATGCTGGAAATCAGCCGTGGGATGAGGAGCAGACCCCAGATCTGTTGTCGTAGGTGGGCACTTGCTCCCAGAGCCCGGGGTTTCCTTGGCAGCTGGTGCTGCTTGTTTTGAAGATTGCTACCATTTCATTGCAGTGATCAAGTACACCAGAGACAGGTTTAATTTTTGTCCTGTAACTCTTGGCAAATTAGATCCAAATGACAAGCCGGGGTTTGTACTCCGACACTGGGTTGCTGCTTGCATACAATAAATGGCATTTTTTTTGTCATATTACAAGGAAATCTCTCATATCCTTTAATACAAGAATATTAGAATGCTGGTAGGTGTTCTGCCTTGTTCAGGCAGTTATTTGATCCGTTGACAGATTTGGGGTGTGATGCCTCATGATGGGCACTGTCAACCTGCTGGACAGTTCAACAGATTCTGAAAAGGATTCTGTGAGAAAAAGTGCATAAACCACAGTTTTAGTTCCCTGTTCCAAGTCTTCTCACTGATTTTCTCATCCTACATGTCAGGGAAAGTAGTGAGGTACAGCATGAGTGACTGTGAATAATTTCCACCATTCTGAAAAGGAAAAAAATAGAAAAAAAAGAGGGACATGTACTGTGGCAGCCCAGGTGAATTTGACATTCCTGCAGATGTGCAATAACATAATCTGCTGCTTTTCCCGAGTTCCTCTCCTACAAGGCTTTGTTGGCATGATTAGCCTCCTTAGTAGCATCCTCCAGAGGGAATTCTACAGAG
The DNA here is from genome assembly GCA_013398175.1 of Climacteris rufus. Classification (NCBI taxonomy): domain Eukaryota; kingdom Metazoa; phylum Chordata; class Aves; order Passeriformes; family Climacteridae; genus Climacteris; species Climacteris rufus. The sequence continues at coordinate 176,790 of VZRZ01001295.1, forward strand.
ATGAAATACAAAAACTGCTTTAAAATGATAAGTCACAAATAGGATCTGCCACAAGGCATTATAAACAAAACTAGACACAAGAGACTCATAAAAAAATTAAAGTCTAAAGTAACTGAGAAAAACCCCAAATCTTCCTGCCTACAATCTCATTTGCACACCTGAGTTGTTTGTGCCGCTTCCAGGCTACAACAAGCACAAAGGCAGTAAAAAGGAGCAGTGAAATGACCAACACAATGGCCATTGATTCAGGCATTAATTTAGCACAGTTTTCATACCCACTAACGGGGAGGGTGTTCCCAGCTCTCTTTTGCAAGGCTTGTAGTTTTGCTGCCCGTGTGTGTTGCTGCAAATTTGATCTTGTAAGAAAAAGGGAGACGCTGGGGGGAGGGAGAATAATTGAACAAAGCATTTTCTTAAGTTTTAAGGACTGCAATTGCCTACCTACTGATATCATCTGGATAAAGCTGATCAATGTATTGAGCATGTTACCAATAGCCCTGAGATATGAGGGTGATTTATTTCTCCCAACACGTTCATTTCATGATACTGCAACATGAAACTGACCTAAAAATGTACAGTGATATTTCAGCATATATGGTCTCTTTTCTGATTTTTTGAATAATATTTTTAGACTTCTTTTCCAATCTTGGGATTATTTTTTACTATGTTTTTTAACTTGGTCATCTTTTTGCCCTTCTCAGAGCAAATAGGGCATTAGAGACTTTACCTTCACATTCAAGTGGTTGGTTCAGATGGGAGTGTCATGGCAGGAGTTAAAGCTGATCAGCTTCATTGGGAAGTTCTTCTTGGTACATTTTAAATTCCAGTTCTAGGTGCCCAACCTTGTCCAGTCCAGTGACTGTCTCAATCTTGAGTTTTTGCTGTAGCTGTGCTGAGGAAAAGGCTGGACTGTGCAGGGCTTGTTAAACCCACATCAGGACTGGCCAGGAAACAACAGTTCCACTTTGTGAAAAACTTCAGCATCTTATTCATCATTTTCAGTGTGAGAAACCATGAAAAAAACTCGTAGTGGGGACACAGAAGCACAAGAAAAGCTGAAATGGCCCAGTGGTTAAATTTGGGATGGTCACACCAACACTTATCCTCTGATTTCAGCAGAGGTCTGAGCCTCGGGCTGTTGTGGTTTACCACGCTCTGTAATCAGTCAGCTCACTTGTGGTCTCTGCACTGTACTTTTGTCTGACCTGAAAATTGCTAATTGCAATGGAAATGTCATCGAGGAGCAAGAGATACATTTCCAACAGCCTGGTTTTCTTTCGGAGAAACACAATTGTAGTGGACAGTGTTGGATGTCAGAAATCAAGACCCTGCAGTTCAGAGGAAGGCTCATTATGTTGGTAACAAATACCTGGGGAGGCGTTGTCAATAACAGGCTGGGAGATGTCTTAAGCCCACTGAGCAAGAACTGCTATACAAATAGAAATTTACAAAATATTACTCGCTATGCTTTGTAAAATTATACATTAGATAGATCAGACTACTTCAGGCACCTAAATTTAAGCTTATACAAGTAAATTTGAGGTCTTGGTCTCTAGGGAGTGCTCCACAGATCTGTTTCTGCTGCTGGAACAGGGGGAAATTCCAGTTTTAAGCCCAAGGGCTGGCTTTGGTGGGGTCTGTGTGAGCCTGTGTGCAGGTGTGACATGCAGGAATTGCACCACGGTGTCATTTCACCACCAACACTGACCTCACTGTGGTTGCTGGACTGTGCACCAACCCCCATCTTCAACCCAGAGTCCAGACAGCTGCACTGCCATCCCAAATTAAACCATCAGGGTTGGTTTTCTGGTTTTGTGCTGTGTCAGGCAGTTTTTTTCACACACAATTATATTCAGTAAAGCACCTTTCTTCTTATCAGGAAGGTATGACCAAGTTTGTCTTTTGGAATTATTCTGTAAGGATTGAGGCATTGATTGCCATCTTACACAGAGCAGAAGCAGCAGAGAATTCTCTCACCTCCTTCCTTAAGGGAAAAACATTTATTTCTCTGTGGGCAGAGAAATCAGTTCATGTAAGATAAGTCATTTAGGAGTGGACAGCATCATGGAATATTATTTCCAAAATATATAAGAATTTAATGTCAGGGCCAAGCATAAATGGCTTTTTCTTCCTGTGATTCAATTCTCAGATCCAACAGATTGTACATTGGGAGCAATCACACACACAGAGTTTTCATGGATGCAGAATCAGGCACCCTATCCCAGAGATTTCTGGGATGGTTTTCCATCATGCCATGTGGAGGATTGCAGTCTGCTTACAGAAAAAAAAGGAGCATTCCACTTTATTACTTAGCAATGAGAAAAACAAGCCTAATTGGCTTCTGCTGTGCTTTAATAACTAAAGAACAACAAAGGCATTTAGTCATTCACATAATTTCCTGTTTTTAAAGGATTTTAAATGCAACTCAGTGATTAACATTAAAAAGTAGCTACTGTGCAGACATAAGAACTACTTCATTTTTAAATTATATTTTAACAGGTATAGATTCAATGTTCTTGACATTTATAAGAGGTCCTTCATTTCCAGCAAAGTACTATGATGAAATTTCCAGTCCCATGGCTTGATCACCTTCATGTGCACGCCCAGAGCTGCTCTGGCAGACCAGACACAGATCCATAACATTGCACTGTCCCAGTCTGTGGAGGGGTAGCCATCAAAAGAGAATCAAATTAAAATTTCTCTGCTTTACCATACATTAGCAGAAAAGACAATGATGCCCTGGGTTTGATCCTGTCTCTGGTGACCACATTTTGAAAACTGGGGGCTGTTAAAGGCAGGAAATCCATGCCCGGCCCCAAGGAGCTCGGTGGGACATCAGCAGGGCTCCAAGAGGGATCCTGTGGGCAGAGACCAGGAGGTTTTAGAGGAAAGTGAACAACAAACCCTTGAGGACACAGATCTGGGCCACCTGTCAGTGGAGCCCAGACACATCTGTGTCACTGCAGTGTGACCTTAGCAGTGACCACCTGGCACAGAGCGAGGAACTGGCCACTTAGACATTGTTTCACTGAGAAAACCCCTGTGTTTTGGGGGCTCAGACACAGACAAACCTGCATCAGCAGCTGCTGAGAGCAAACCAGGTTTATTTTGTGTCACACGAACATGGTTTGCATGGGTTTTTTTTTTGTTCTTATGTATCATAAGTTCCACTTCACGATCTCGCCGTGACTGATGCTAAAAGGCAGAGCAAAACCCATTTGAAATTGCTGAGTATCATTCTGTTCCTTGAACTTGGATATCAGGGAGGGGGGAGAGAAAGAAAACCCAACCCTTCTGTCATACTTTGTTTGACTGGGTTTGTCTGGCGTGACACGTCCCTGCAGGGCCCAGCGCCGCGAGCCGTGGTGCCCACGGTAACGCATACACACATTAGGCAGAATTCCTGATTTTGTGGGATTGCTGTTGTTTTTCATCCTTCTCCGCCACTGACCCCTGCAGAACTGGGCCTCCAAGAGGTATTTCATGACAGAAAGAGCTCACAAATGGTGTAAGATGTGTGTCGTGGAAAGGCTGGCATCATATTTCTTGTGTGCGGAAAGGACAGCAAAAATCACCGAAATGGACTGTAATAACTGATTCCATAGAGCTTCAAACTCCCTCAAGGCTGAAACATCTTGGGTTTTTTGAAGAGAAGCATATATTTTGAAGAGAAAGGGGGAAGGAAATAAAAGAAGAGAAAAAAAAGCCTAATCTTCTGCTGATGTGGCCTTGGCAATCGACTGAACTGACAAGGCTGTGTATTTGTAAAACAAGCTGCGCTAAGTATTTTTTCGGCCTCGTGTTTAGAAACACACAGAGGGGGGGAAGAAGGAGGGGAGAAAAAAAAAAAAGAATAAATATGGAAATCAAATGTAAAAACTTCTTGCACTCACAACCGGCTTCCCGGAGGGAATTCCTGCCTCTGTTCTCTGCTCTTCCTCCACTCAGCAAAACAACTGCCAGTCATTAAGCGGAGCTGCGCCGCGCTCGCTGTACAGTAATTGAACACCAATGGCCCACCCTCATTTGCATCCCCCATCTCTTGATTGGCAGCTGTACATGAAATGCCAGATCAGTTGAAAGTATGTTGTGAGCTGGCACTAATGATCCAGTGGCTCCGGGGAAACCTGCCATATTGTAATTCGGCTATCAGGCATGAAAGAAATAATTCTAAGTGCCAGCAATGTGAAGCCGAATAAATGTTTCAGTGCTGCAGGTTGCCAAGGGTGACACTTCTGATTTAGTATAAACGAATGCCCCGTTGCCTTTGGGGTTGGGGGAGCTCGCAATGTATCTGAGATGTGTGTATAAAACATTAGTATTAGAAAATGGCTTCGGCACAGGATGGGAAACAGAGGCCTGGTCCCAGGCGGTGCGGGAATGTTTACAACTAATGACTGGATGAAAGGATTTTTCTACCTACTGTAATGACAGGCAAAATAGGATTTGCTTTCCCTGAGATGGAGAATAATGGCTATGTTAACTCTGCCTTTCCTTTTTCTTTCTCTCCCTAAATGAAATGCTCTTTTGTAAAGAAAATCACATCTATTTTCTTCAGTGTAGTGGAGGGAGGTTGCGGATTTAACTCCTTGGGAGCATTGGGGTTTTGGAGGGAAGGAGGCAGATGGGGGTTACTGGGTGGCCTCTCTGGCCAGCCCCTCATCACCTGTCACAGACTTTGTGCCGCAAAAGGATTTTTAGTAGCATTTATGCTCTTGATTAATGTTAAAAATCTGTTGAGAGATGAAAGAAAAGAAGCTCAATGCCTTAAGAACATAACACAGACAGTTTTCACTTTAATATTTCATCTGCTTGCACATTAGAATGTCACAAAAGGTGAGGGTGGAGGGACAGGTGTCTGCAGACACTTGAAAATGGGGAGGCAACACGTAGGAAGAAGCTGCTGCTCTCCTGTTGTGACTGTACACACACAGCTGCAGGGACTGTAAATGGAGCTAATTAATTGCATCTGCACATGGGATGGTGTTGGCTCCGCAGTCGCTGCAGGTACAAAAACCTGCCAGGAATTTGTTATCTTTTTAAGAACAAAATCCTCTGATGCTTTGGAGAACAGTGCACAAAGGTGTGTGGACAGCTTGAACCTCCTTTCTCTCCATGTCAGTTTGCAGATAAGATAAAACTTTGTTATCCACACCCAGTCTGCCATGCAAATTGGCAATATCTCCAAACTTGGATCACTTTTATTAACCCCATCTTTAACTTCAGCAGGGTTATCTGAAAACCTGGCTGGCAGAGGAAAAGAAGCAGAGTGCTGCAGAAAATTAATTCATTTCTTAAAGTTGCAGCTAAGTAGAAAGCAAAAAGAAAAATGTGAAAATAGCCTGGTAATGGTTAAGCTGCTGCTTTGCTGAGACCTCAACCTTTTCTGCTGTGTGTCATTTTATTGATTTTGTGTATTCTTGTTGTGTCCCTTTGTTGTCCCCTGTTTTATACTTTTATAGGGAGTTCTTTTGGCCACCCCTGCTTTGTACCCAGCACAGGGGCATCTTCCCCATGGCCTGGAGCTTCAAGGTGTTATAGTGACACAGGTGATGAGAACATTGACCAGCAGGACACACATGGATTCATCCTCATGGATGAAAGAGACCCTGGACCCACAACAGGGACCCCCTGGCACCTTGTGAGGTGTTGGGTCCTCTGCACTCCCATGTGCATCAATGAAAATTAAAGGCATTCAGCATCACTCAGGATCAGATCCTGGCCGTTTTGTTGAGGCTTTTATTGTTGTTATGGAGCCCCATGATGAGATACCATCTGTAATTTGTGGTCAGTGGGGATGCAGGAAGAAAAATGACAAATTAGAAGCACAAAATGCTGTAAGATGAATGAACTACCTGAGAAAGAATGTGTGTCAGCCTGCAATTTATGAGGATAAAACATCAGAGCTGACAATCTATTATCAGAGACCAGATGAAGCCTAAAATTTTGGATATGGATTTGAATAGCCCCAAACAGAGGCAGCAGATGGATTGGTAGGCTGATATTCAGGTATTCATTTGGCCCCTCTTGAAAAAAACCCAGGGATTTCTTTCAAACCATGGCTCTTGATTTAGTTTCAGATGTCAATCACTTGGCATCTTCAAAACTATTTGGAAAAAGTGTTTTGGTTCAGATGCATCTCATAAGCCTTTCAGAAGTGTCTGTTCAGACACTGAATATTATTCCTGTTGTTTCTGGGCTGTCCTGCATCACCTGTATCCACATGGATGAGGATTCTGTCTAGGTGGTTCTGGAATATCTCCAGGGAGGGAGAGTCCACACCCTCTCTGGGCAATCAGTTCAGCGCTCACAGGGAAGTTCTGCCTCCTGTGCAGGGGGAGCTCCCTGGGCATCAATCCCTGCCTGTTCCTCTGGGGCCATTGCTGGGCCCTGCTCTGAGCCCTCCCTGCGCCCAAAAGTGGACACAGCATTCCAAACCTTCCATGGTGGGCCTGACCAGCAGGAATTCCTGGGGAAGTTCCCAGCATGTTTCACCATAGCTGCAAACCAGAGGATTTTGCTGGAAAGGAGGAACACTTTCTCTCAGTCGTGGCCTCCACCAGACGCTGTCACTCAGGTGCAGCTGAATGGCCAACTCAGAATTATTTTTGAAAGGAATGCCCAGTCTGGGAAGCAGAAGGAAATACTGTTGTTGTCTTCTATACATTCTTCTTCGATTAAAAAAAAAAAACAACCCAAAACACCTGTTCATGACTTGCTAGGAAGGTTGTAGGCTCCTCTGAGTTATGCTGCCCATATTCTCTCTCTGCATTCCCTGAGCATTCATCCACGACTCAAAGATTTGCAAAATAACCAATATGTAAAAGGTGAATTATTTTCATAAGTATAATGAATGATATATTTGTCTTTGTAACACAGCAGCTCTGTTCCTGATTTTTGTAACAAGTCTCTTTCCTAATACAAATATCCCCGGAGCGAGCGAGATGATTTCAGTAATTTGAGAACGGAATGTATTCCATGAAAGTTAATAATAATATGGTGCTTCCCAGAAGTAAGACAAATATAAAGACCTACAAACCAGATGATAGCATTTTTATTTTTATAGATGAAAAATCCCAGGAAAAGCTTCTTTAAATTACCAAAGTGTAAAAACAAATCCTTTGTAATAAAGGCAATAATTTATGCCATAATGAAATTTGTCACATAGTTTATTTTGAGTTGTTTAAAAGGATTAATTTTGTAGATGCAGGCTGATAGATCCACAGTGCCTCTCTGCAGGAATTGTGTTTTTTTGCAGAAGTGGATCAAAACCACAGTGGAAGTGGGAGCAAAGAGCCAGTCCTGTCTCCAGCTGTCCCTGGTTGTAGTGGCAGCCACACACAAGCCATGCAAAGTAGGTGGTCAAATGCATGCAAAATTCTGCTTGGCCAGTATCAGAAGTAATAAATGTGGTAAGGCAGAATAAATATGCAAAATATAGTACTTTAACCTAATAACATGACCACTTGCAAGCTTTAGCATAACACTGAAAATCACTAATGGAGCCCTGTGCAGATTTGCACGATACAAGCAGTCAAGAATCATGCATAATGGAACAGTGCAACAGCTAACAGCAGATTCACACAAGATAATTTAAACTTGTTTGTATGGAAATGAAGAACTGATCTTTGAAGTGGTCCTTAATGAGATTCTGCTTGATCCTCTCTGTATCCGGAGAAAGTCTTCCGTTCTCCTTTTGCATCCGGCGCGTGTTGTTGGGGTGCACAAAAAGGACTCCTTTAAATTATGAATGCCAATTTGCATCTGCACTGTTAGGTGAGAACCCAGTGCTGCCACGTAGCCTTGCAAAATTGTGATTAAAAGTTCTCTATGGGTAGTGCACCCCTGCACTCTGAGTTAACTCTGCAGGCCTGGTCAGTGTGGTAGGGCCTTGACCACACCCAGAGCTTGATGCAAACGAATCCAAAGAGATTGTAATAAAATTTTAATTTGGATTTAAAATACAGGAGAGGTTGTACCAAAGTGGGGGTCGGGCTCTGCTCCCAGGGAACAGGGACAGGAGGAGAGGGAACGGCCTCAGGCTGGGCCAGGGGAGGCTCAGCTTGGACAGCAGCAGGAATTTCCCCATGGAAAGGGTGCTCAGGCCTTGGAAGGGGCTGCCCAAAGAGTTTTGGAGTCCCCATCCCTGGAGGTGTCCAAGGAATGCCTGGATGTGGCACTCAGGGCTCTGGACTGGGTGACAAGGTGGGGATCTGGCACAGTTTGGACTCGATCTTGGAGGTCTTTTCAAACCTAAGGAATTCAATGATTCTGTGATTCTCTGATCTCACTCCTACAGCAGAAAAACTGCTAGGAATTTGTTGGTTTTCTTTTTTTCTTTTTTTTATGGACGTTTCCATTCCCACTCACACACCTGGGCACTGCAGCATCCTGACTATAATTCTGCAGTTTGTTGTCAAGGCTATAAACTCCACTCTAAGAGGGCTGGAAGGCAGACGCTGTGCTGTTTCATCCTGGCATATCTTAAACCACCACGAAGCTTCTGAGCAAACTCCCCCATAGCCCATCAGTAATACTGCTGAGTGATCAGCCTTCCCCAACCCTCTGCGAGCTCTGAAAGCGTCCATCTGGCAAACGAGGCTTTGTTTGTGCTTTTGAAAGGCAGAGGGAAAACATTCCGTTGGTTTTTTCTATCTGTTTGTTTGTTTGCACAGCTCAGGAGATTAAGGACGACTTATTTAAAGTTAATGATTCTGTTCCCATGAGAGGAAAACACCTTTCTGTGAGCTACAGGTCCCCTCAGCTATTTTTGTCTCTGATGGGACATTTCTGCCTTCAAAGAAAGCAACCACTGTAAATATCTTCAGATGACTGAGGCTCCCACCCTGCTGGCTTGCTGATTTTCAGACTTCCATTTGAAAAGGCAAATAATTCTCTGTAATGAACAGAGAGGAGGAACAGGGTTTGTTGTGGTTCAGTTGTAGGGGTTCACATAAGGCCATGGTAAACTAACATGTGAAGTGATTCTGTACAGAGCAGTGTGGAAATCTTCCTGCTTTTGAGAGCTGGACAAAACAGTGCCGAGGACTTGCTCAGAGGCACAGGAACAGCCCCTGGAACATTCCCTGCTGGTGGGGCCATTCTTTAGCAAGGGTCACCCTGAAGGCCTCCAGCTGCTCGGGTGCAACAGCCAAACCTTTCTCAGCTCTGTCTTCTGGCCATGGCTGAGGGCTGGTGTGGGTTATTACAACTCATATCAGTCAGCTTAAAAGAGCTGTTTGATGGCTAAACATAGAACTCATGACAAAAAGCTTGCTAGAAAGAATATTTGGCTGTCAAAGGAAGACATGAGACCAGGAGCACATTTGGCTCAGCAGAAGCGGGGATGCAATGCCCAGCAGAATCCAGAAAGGAGTCCCTGGGTGCTGTATACTCCTGTGGGATTCATTCCTGATTTCCTCAGGTTTGTTGTCACTGGTGCTTTCCCCTCCCAGGATGAGCTGCCTTGGAAAACCTGCTGGGGATTCTTGGCTGAAACTCTTTTGTCTTTTCTACAAGCAATAGGCACCAAAGTTTGGTGTCCCATGTTTGCCTCATGTGGCTGTGTAGAGGGGAGGGTTGTCCCAAGATTAGCTTAGTCCCGTTCTCCAAGGCCATGAGAAAAACCTTTTACTAATGTTATTTAACTCTTTTTGTGCTTTAAATGTAAGGTTAAAAAAGTTAGTGTTGGCATTTCTTGTAATACCAATAAAAAAAAAGTCATGCAGATATTTTATTTTTCTTATATGGATTTTAAGTGTTTAGTTATTTTGATTGTGTTATCTTCACAAAGTCAGTCAAAGCAGAAGAAATGGTTCAATCTGTTTAGTTAAGTTCTGGTGGGTCTATCTTCTTTCCATCCACTGTTTTCTCACTTCAAAAGCACTTTAGGTGGTTATGCTTTTCATCAGCTATTTTTTGGGGGAAGTTAATTTTGGACCTGCCACCTTTGCACCTGGAAGGTTCAAAAGAGCTGGATCTCTCCTGTGAACACCCAGTGCCATCCATGCTGAGCACCCAGGGCCCTCACCCCTTTGGTGCAAACCCCCAGCACCTCCTGGAGCAGTTTAAGGAGCTCCCAGGTGGGCAGAAATATTGGAGGACTGAGAAGAAACTTCAGGGGTTTTGTGCACATCTTTATTTTTGCTATAAATGCCTCCTATGTTTTCTTCAATTTTCTCGAGGCCCATTAGGATCTCTTCTGCTTCGTTGTGTTCAGAACTTACACACACAGCTCTTATTATTGCCAAAGGGGATCCTGATAAGTTTTATGGCATCCATATAGATTTGACAACTTGCTGTATCTGATTAGTTATTGTGTTTACTCAATGCCCTGAGCACTGCATGGATACCCAGGGCAGGCCTGGGCCTTAGAGAGAGATTTGGTGGCAGATTTGGTTTTTGGCTGCTGTCCTGAGCTAAATCACTCCATAGGCACTGCATTCCCCAGGCACTCATGGTAAGGAGTGACAGCACAGCCCAGCCTCTCCCGTGCTTCTTCCCCAGCAATGCCCCTGGCTCTGTTTTCAAAAGAAATCCACGTCAAAAAACTTTCCCTCTGTCACAGACCCACAGGTAAATTAATGGTGTGTTCAACAGAAATAATTATCCATTAATTTTTCTTTTGGATCTCCACATAAGCAGGAGGACTGAAAAGAAAATTGAGATGTCTGCTCTCCTCTTTTCTCAGGTTGAAGATGCTCATGGCTCTGTCTCATTAAGGCTGGGAGGTGTTAATGGGAGGTGTTAATATGCAAATCTGGCCACAGCAAGGCTGAGGAGCAGGCTGTACTCCCACGTGGTGGCCGTGTATTTCCAGCCTGATTCCATGTCTACACTGTGCCATCCCTGGCAGGGCAAGTGAGGAGGCTGGTGAGGTCACACACCCACTCCAGAGGTGTGGAAAGAGCCAAATTTTATTTTTCATTACAATCCAGGGACTCACACCACAGCATTAAGGTCACGCTCTCCCTGTGCTCCCCAGTGCTGAAGACCCTGGGAGCTTTGCACAAAGATCAGGGATAGACTCTCACGAAATGAAGGAATTGCCCACTCATAAAGGCTCCCAGTGCATTTCAGGTGGGGAAAAGGGACATTTCTGTGGCTTGTGTTAGATTGCAGCAATTGGTCACTCAAAGAGAGCGACTGCAACCACAGAGTTTTCTGGGAAGTGTCCAGAGCTCCTTGTGTCACCTTGTGATCTGTAAATCCCCATGGTCAATGCTCTTGTCACTGTGCTTACTGTTTTCTTTATTTTCTTACTGGGAGAAACCTCCTGATTTTTGGGCAGTGCTCTTTGTCCAGCCTCTAAAATTCCTTCCAAGCTCCTTAAGCTTTATCCTGGTTGTAGCAAGGTGGGGTTTGGTCTCTTCTCCCAGGCAACTGCTCCCAGGATGAGAGGGAGAGGTCTCCGGCTGTGCCAGGGGAGGTTCAGGCTGCACATCAGGAGGAATTTCCTCATGGAAAGGGTGGCCAGGCATGGAAGGGGCTGCCCAGGGAGGTTTGGAGTCCCCATCCCTGCAGGTGTCCAGGGAAGGCCTGGATGTGGCACTCAGTGCTCTGGGCTGGGGACAAGGTGGAGATGGGCACAGCTTGGACTTGATGATCCTGGAGGTTTTTCATCCTAAATGATTGTGTGATTCCTCTCCACTGAAGCACCCAAAATAATTTTCCATACCCGAAACACAGGTCTAGTGATTTCAGTGACTGCTCAAATGGGTTTGAAACAACCTTTAGAATAAAACTTGCACAGAAAATTCCTGTAAAATCAAGTCTGATAAAAACATTTGGGACCCACAAAGTGCCACTGGGAAGAGGGAGATGTGAACAGCCACTGACTGGAGCTCGTGCCTGTGTGAGCTGAGCAGTCCCAGCCCTCCTGACAGCCCCTGGAGGTGCAGGGAGGTTGTGTGGGATCCCCCGGGCACGGCCGGGGAGGGACGGCACCGCTCGCTCCCACCACGCAAGCCAGGGTGATTTAGGACTTGCACTGCCTGATCATTGGTACAGTTACAACAAATAAAACATTTTAATATGAGCAGTCACTGAATGTTTACTGTATCATATTGCTGGGAGCTGAATGTGTGCCAAATGCTATAACAGAAGGGAGCATATGAACTCCAGAATGATGACACTAATAAGGAAATTACAAAAGGCCCAACAAATGGCATTTGTGTTAAATCAATAATGCTCTGTTTGTTATTTTTTATTCTAATCTTTCTTCTAAAAAAAAAAAAATTATCTTTCCAAACAGTTGGCAATTCCCATTCTTGTTCTTCTTCCTGAACATAATTAAAAACATGTTGTGGCGTCTACTTAAGACATCAACTTTCCCAAGCCTGTCTTGTCCACTGCGTTTTAAACAAAGACACTTGTTTTGGCATTGTGCCCTTAATTAATCATTTGAGACTTTATTGCTGTACAAAAAATGTCTTTGTTTAATGATTCATCACAAGCCCAATTTCTGCAGAACTTAATCAACTACAGAACCAACTTTCTAATCAGCTTAAAGTAAAAAGGAAAAAAGACCAAGATTGCTTTTGGTGTATTGTTTTGATAAAGAAGCATTTGTTCAAGGGACACCAATATTCCGGGCTATTTATGATTTAAAACTGCAGAGATCAGATTGGTCACTTAACCTGGGATTTCAGGAGAAGGAAACCTGTTACTTATGGAAAAACAGAATCCTTGAAATCCTGACCAGCACCACTGTGCAGTGCAGCTTCTTGTAGAGAGGGACTCGAGGCTTTGAAGATAAATTTGCAATGTAAAGTTTGGTGTCATAGGAAAGCAATAATGGACACAGCTGGGTTTATGAAATGCAGAGGTTTTTTACAACTGGTTTTGCTTTTTTACCGTACTTGCTTTTTTACTGTATTTTTTTGTTTGTTTGTTTGCTTTTGTTTGTTTGGGTTTGGGATTTTTTTTTCTTTTATCACATAATATTCTTCCATTTAACTTCCACTTTCATTCTCATAGGGCTACAACCAAACTTTTGTTCTAGCAGCAGACTTTTACAACAAATGAGTTTCCCATAGGACAATATTGGAGAGACTTAATTTTTCTGTGATTGTTTTTCTTCTTCCTTTTGATTTGGAATAAAAAGCTCGCGACTAAAGAGCTCAAGTCCCTAAATGACACAGAAGAACAGCTGTACTTTAGGGACCAGAAGCAGGGCCTGGCCCTTGCAGCGCTCTGCAGGATCCATCCCTGCTCCAGCATGGATTACCCAGCTCAAACACACACAGATTAGAGATGATAGCCTTTGGCTCCTTGTGCAATCCATCACGTGCAGCTGAGGTGCAGTTACATGACTGACATCTGACAGACACACATTTGATAGCTCAATTACTCCAGACACACCAGCCAGAGCTCCTCTGAATTTTACTTCGAGTTGTCAGAATTGCACTAAAGTACCCCCAAGACCATATTTTCTTTTTTCTTTTTTTTTTATAAATTAAGTTTTTCAGTATATTGGTAAAAATATACAATCCCCAATTCTCTAAGCAACTGCACACAGCTTGCACTGTGTCAAAACATGCCTATATTGAGTAAATATATTATTACTCTATGTTAATGTGTGTTATGTAACGGTCATCTATATTAACGTATTCTTCCTGTAAGATAATAGCATTCATTTACTGGAGTTTGTAGCTTGTGCTGCTCTCCACACTTGGATTTTTACTGCAGAATTTCCTCTTTAAGGTCAGGCAAGAAAGTATTTGATTTAATAGGCAATGCCACTCTGCACTGCAATGAGTTGTGCCAGTCCTTATTACCCCACTCAGAGGAGGTTTTGGTTTTGGTTGATAACAACAAAGGAGGTTTCTGTGCTCATTGTCCAGAAGGTTGGAGCATAAATAAGCTGTCCCTGTCACAAGTTGTCCAAGCAAGACAAACAAACAGCAAGACCTTTCTCTTTGTGATGATCTCTTTGGGTCCAGGAGCCCCAAGCCCCAGCAGTTCACCCGTGGCACCCACGGGAGCTCACACCAAAGAGAGAACTGACCCTTTCTCCCAGTAGCATCAACTCTGGTGAGAGATCATTTCAGAGCTAAATGCTGATGGTTTGCCTTTGTGGATTTTGGTGGTGCAGGAAATAACAGAGGGCAGGCACAAGCTCAGCTTAACCTGCAGAGTGAACCCCGCCAGAGCTCACCTTGTACCAAACAGCAGCACAGAAACTGGGCCCTGATGGAAACACGAGGTCCTGACCATGCCAAAGCCTTGTCCACCCTTGCAACATTTCCCTGGATTTTTGGCTGAGCACAATGAGCAGCCAGAACTGTATCAACACCACTCCTTGCAGCAGTGGCTCGGTGGGATGTCAGCAGTTGGTGATTGTTCTCCTCCTGGGGAGCCTCTTGGAATAGTTGGACACATCCTCTGGCTGGATTACCAGGGTTACTTTGGTACTTGGCAGCTGCAAAAACAAAACCCAGCTGTAAAAAATAAGAGTGTCTTGTCTATTTGGCAAGGCCTCTGGAGTTGGAGTGTGTGTGTGTGTGTGTTTAGGCAGGACAAAAGCAAACTGGGTGAGCAGTCAGATCTGAACATGTGTTTGCCACTGATGATATTCTCTGATATTCACAAGTGCTGAATGCCGGTAAAGTGAGGGGTGTGACAGTGTTTAACAGGGTGCTGGCATTCAGGCAGGTGCTGTTCACCCCAAAACAAGACAGACTGGCATTGTGCTGCTGTTGCTCTAAGCTGAGCAGCACCCTCTGAGAGCAGAGCAGGAGCAGAGCTCAGGAGCCACTGGGTGTGAGTGTTGTGCTCTGGTCACTTGGCAATGCCCAGCTTTCCATAATGCATCTCAAACACTTCGGTGTGCAAAAGTCACTTTTAATAATTGCAGGGAGAGGAACTCATCCACAAAGAGATGGATTCTGATTTTTTTCTTCCCATTAGGATGATTTAGAATTGTACAATAAGCATCACTGCATGGCTGCTAGATAATGCATGTTATTAATTTGGCACATACTATTGCTCTATTTATGTAATATTTCATACACTTTGCAGAGTTTTATATTCAGAGAGCAACCATAGAAATAACAGACCTCCAGGTCTGCTCCTGCCACTTAATTTTTTCTTGAGCAATAGAACAGTAGCTCAGTGAATTCCCGAATCCCAGGTTTCCCTGTCTTGTCTCCACAACCATCCCTTCAGCTGGTTCCTACTAGTATGGGAACAGCTAATAATTAAATCCTAACTCTTTGAAGCTAAACAAATGAGGACAAGTGATACAATTAAAGCAGAGAGGTGCCTGATTTTTCATCCTCCTTAGAAGTTGCAAAGTGGCCTGCATAGGTCACTCTTGTCATGACAGAGTTTTTAATTTTACCCACTTCACCTTGCAGGAAGGGATCTACTCCTCTGTTTATCAGGGCCCAGGCAAATTGTCCACTTGACAGAAATATCTGGGAGGATCCGTGGTATTAACTTCTGGAAGAAGTATTAGGGGTTGAGGACTTGCAAGTCTGGATCTTTTTTATGAAAATCCAGCATGTAAAGAGAGAAAAGCGTGGGAATCCTACATGGAAGAAGATGGGAAATTGAAGCAGGTAGGAAAAAAAGAAAAAAGATGTTAATCTGAGAGTGAAACCACGGACAGGAGAGTGACCACTTCAGTGGAGTTCATTTGGGAAACAAATAGCTGAACTTTGGTTCCCACCTCCAGGAGAGTTTGTGTCATTTACTCTGCATTAGCACTCAGAAGATCAGTGGTGGCTGGATGCAGGAGTTTATTCAGGAGAAGCCCTAGCCCAAGGATAGCAATGTGAGACGTGTCTCACATGACAAATGAAAGCTGTCTGTGATTAGCTGGTGCTGGAGCTCCTTCTTGCCCTCCTACACTCGCTCTCACCCCGGATTTCGGTGCCTGTGCTTTGTGCAGGCTCTTGACTACACCCGTGGTGATGTGAAGTAGGAAAGGTTGTTGCTAAGTGACATGACAACTGCAAAGTGCTTTTCAATTCTTTCTGTTTTCTACTCCCACCCTCCACGTTCCTCCTGCCTGGAGAGTTTGCTGCTGGAACATCCCCGTCTGGCAGCGAGCGCTGCGTGACAAAGCTCCAGGTCACATTTCTCACTGAAGTGGCACCCGAGCTTCTGTTCCTGCCCTAATGCTTCTCTAAGTTGAATTCCCATTTTAATTTCCTCCTGTGTGAATCTGGGTGATTCAGAGTCTGGTCTGGAAGAGGTTTGGTGGCAGCATCCCCAGACCCATGTAGCAGATCCTCCTGGCCTGTCCAAGCTCTGAAACTGAGCCCTGCAAACACAACCCAGGACAAAGTTTTGACTTTGGTAAAGCTGCTCCTGCTGCTTTATCCCTGCTGTGGGTAACTGTCATGGGCAGGAAAGCACCAGGTTTTGCTGTAGTGGAAGATTTCTGTTTCCAAACCCTGCTGGTACCCGAGTCTCTATTGCTGAAGCCCTCTTAAGTTATTTCATCTATTGGCTCCATGTAGGAAAGCAGTTTAATAATAATTAAAAAAAACCCAACCAAACTTCAAACAACCAGATTCTTTGAACTTTACCTCTTACAGCAATCTTTATTCTGCTTACATCTCCCTGCCTTGAGTTTCATTGGCCAAACCATCTCCTTTTGTTCTGTGCCAATGCAGTGACTCTGAGGCTCGATGGGCCCCGTCAGGACCCACCACAGCAAACCACAGCAAACCAGTGAGAGGATAACAGTAAATAACAGTAAATAGCAGTACAGGCCTTGTGCATCTGCCTGTCCTGGGCCTTTCTCTATTCCATATGTAGCTGAAGTAAGGACTTCGTGCCATGCAGAATTTGTAAGTGAAAAACTGGAATTACACCTGCACTGTCTGTTCCTTACCACATTACAAAGGTCATAAAAGGATAGTCACTTTAAAAACCTTGGTGCTGAAGAAAGCCTCTGCACTGAAATAAATCCCATGCAAGATATTTCTTTTTTTCAGTTTGGGAGGAGGGGAGCTGCTAGAAAAAAAATGTGAGCTCAACTATTAGCTTTCCACTTGTAAAACTTCATATATCACTAAATATATTGCCCGTAGAGGACAGAAGCTGTTAAGATGGAGAAGAATTTTGAAGATGGATGAATGACAAAGACAAATGAAGATTTTTATTTTAGCAGAAGTTTCCAAGTGCTGTCTCTGGGTTGGGAGGGTACTGTTAATAAAGTACACTTGACATATAACTGTTCAAGTTCCTGAGAAACAGCTTTGCTTTAAAGTTCGGTGGAGGATCAAAAAGAGTGAATTCTCTGTTTTTCTCTATAAAAAAGAAAAAGAAAGCCCTGAAAAAAGATAGGTTTTTTTGGGAAACAGCATCTATGCCTTTTGTCTTTTCTTCTCTTTGTGGTCCAGAGACAGTGCGTTGACTGACTTCTTCAGAAAGGAGATCAGTGAAATTGTCAGTTGATTACTTCTCCTTGATTAGCATTTATAAGAGCCCTGTGATACATTATTTGCATTCCTATTTAGCCGTGATTTTTGTGGGGCAGCAATGATTAAACTTGTCACAGGGCCTGATTGACAGGGTCAGATCTTCACTTTCTACTCTTTTGAAATTAAAAACAAATGTGTCAGCTCCCTTCATGGGCCGCAGCGCTGTGAAGCTTGCTTGCCTTGTCATCGCAGATAGGTCAGGAATGTTTTAATTTTAGGGATGGATTCTGCTTGTCAAGCAGAGTGTGATGGCGTGTAGTTCTGGAGATGAGATGTGAAGGGTGTAAAACAAAGAATGGAAAGAACAAAGACAAAGACACTCACATTATTAGACAGATTTAATTAGTCTGAATGGATATTATGCTAGATGAAGCAGTGAGCTGTGAAATTAACCCTTGATTACGGATTGGCGGATCATGCTCATAAAGGGAATCAAACCTTGGTGAATGGGAAAGAGGTGCCATCCTCCCCTCACAGCCTCCATCCCCACGACCCCTTCCACAGTCCAAGAGGGGGTGAAAATCTCTGAAGGATCTTTGTTGGTGGCATTTGGGAAGTTAGAGCGGTGTCTCCCTTTTCCCAACCTCTTAGGGTGGCCTGCCCAGAGAGCTGGGAGCAGCAGGTTCCAGGGAGGGAGGTTTTGCATGGAGGGTGGTGAGTAAGGACTCCCACCCAGTGCAGCCCATGCCCTGAGAGGCAGCACAGGGCCCAAGGCCCTTCTAAAGATACATCCCCACCTAATTCCTGCCTCCCTTCCCACCACTGCCAAGCAGGCTTTGTATTTCTGCTTGGAAACATATTTTGTTGTGATAGGCTGTGAGTTAATGTGAAATTACTCACCCCTAAGCGAGGGTTCAGGCATCAGAAAGGTTGATCTGTACCACCTTTAAAATTCAAGTGCCAAAATGTCCCAAATATGAGATTGTGTGGGAGAGCAGGGCGGTGACAATCCGGAGGCTGCTGTGTTTGAGCATCCAATGCTGTACAGAAGAGGCACTCCAGCCTTTTGTGTGCCTCTCATCAACATTCCCCAAGCTCCATATCAAGAGCTCCTCTAATTAGCACCACTGCAATGGAAGAAAACAAATAGAAAATACAGTGTTACTCTCTTGTTAGTTCCTTGTCATTTCTTCCAAGTCGTTCGACTAATGGAATAATCAGCCTTTCTGTTAAAAAAGAGGGAAAAAAGCCAAAGGGCGTTAGGTGCACTGATCTTCCAGTGGGTGTGAGGCCCCTGCTTCCCTCTGGCACATTTGGAATGTTTAGTTTCAGTGCAGATTTGCATGCCACAGACTGTGAGATTGAAAAGGAGTGAGAGACATGAGAACAAGTTGGGTCAAAGACTGCCTGGAAATGGTGGCTGGTAACTTCCTGAGCAGCAGACACACCTCTAGTGTTGAGCCTCTCTAAGTGCTGTGCTGCACAGTGCTACCTCTCACACCACTTTTGTGTATCTGATATCAAGAATCCTCATTTTTATTTAACATTTAGTAGCATTTAGGTAGTGTCTCTGTGTGGAGTGAAAAAACCCTTTGATTAAAGACCTACAGAAGATTAATGAAAGTCATTATCTTTATATGATAGCAGAGAGTTACTACCCACAGAATAAAAGGAATTTCTGCCGGCACATCTTTTCTGCCCTGGTTTCCCCATCTCTTTTCATACCCTGAAAGAGAAGAGGCAGCATGAGAAGCTGATGAGGGAATAGGACATGACACGAATCCCATTGAGAAGCCTACTACTGAATCTCTGTTGGTGTTAGAACAAGTCACTTTGCCATTCTCCAGATGAAAATTATTATTTAAGGACAAAAGACTAGTACTTATCATGAAACCTGAAGACACAGACTGGTTCTTAGGGAGAAAAGCCTTGTCATTGAACTGGTGTTTATGTGAGCAGTCACATATTAGTGTTACTGCTTTCAGGGGCTTTTCAGCAGAGTCTTTATTATTACAAACCTATTGAGCTGTTCCTCTGTTACTGGGAATCAAGAGAACTCTCCTAAAATTAATGGTGCTACACAGTTTTACATCAGCTGAGAATCTGGCTCTTCCCTTCTGGCTGTTGATAATTTTTCAGCTGAACTCTTCCAGTATTCCAGCACAGCTCATGCAAACCTTCTGAGAAGGATCTGCTCTCCAGACCCAACACTGGACCCTTGATCTCTGTCTCCTCAGTTCCGAGTCTGGAAGACCAAATGGGTCATAGAGTAATTTAATCTAACAGTTTTAATGTACTGATTTGATTCAGCAGTTTCTAGCATTCTCTGCTGGGTTACCTGTAGCAGGGCAGCTGGGCTGGCGTGGGCCCAGGGCTCTGGACAGGCTGCTGGCCTGTGTTGTTAAAAGAGCACAAAACATATGAAACCACTGGAAAATGAGTGCTAGGGAAAGGGAAATCTCTGCATGTTCTGTCTGTGTATTTACAGAAACGCAGGTGAGGGTTTTGGTTTCTTTGTTTTGCCACTTGCCACAGTTGTGTCTCTGGGCACGGAGCTCTGTAGCTCGTAACACCTGAACGTGGCTGATTCTGTCACTGTGCTGCTCCTCTGCTCACTTTGCAGAGAGACAGACTTCATCTCCTGCATTCAGCTTCCATAAAAACCATCAGCAGACAAAAGAGATCCAGAGGAGAGGTTTGGACAGACCCATTCAGTGCAGAGAATGTTGAGTAAATGCTGAAGACAGCCCTACAGCATTCCAGGCGCTCCTCCAGCGAGGAACAATGAGCACTTACATATGGAACACAATGCACAGTGCCTGGGATGCTCAGCTTTCCATTACCATCCTGCTGCTCCCGAGCAGAGCCGAAGGATCAGTGCTGGGAGCACTTGCCCCATTTGCAGGAGCCTTGCTGCCTCACTGCTGAGCCTCGAGAAGGAGGAACTCTGCTTAAACCAGGGATTTAACCCTGGTGCAAACTGGGTGTGAGCAGGGCAGGCTCAGCCTCTTCACGCAACGGGGCAGCTCAAAATCACCACGGTCTGATACAGTGAATATTTTCTAATTATATACACGAGGTCCTGGCTCACCTGAGGCTCAGGTTTGCAGCCCTGTTCCTCATCACTCCCTGAATTCAAAGAGCAGGAGCAGTTGCGTGCCCCCCGCCCTCCCTTTATTCCTCACACGGAATTGTTTCGGCGGTAGCTTGGTGTGTCAGCTTGTAAGTCTATAAAACAGTTTTCTACCAGCTGGAAATCCAACATGCTACATGAATACATAACAGTGCCTAACCAAGAAGGTTTGTAATTCAGTAATTAGCTGTAATTAATGAACACAAAGTGAAGACTCATTTACAGTTTAAATTATCACATTAGCTCCTGTCACCCTCTATGTACACAAAACAGCAGGAATTCAATTATTTTTATTCTTCAAAGCTAATTTAAAATTTAAGGAATGCCATTACATGAAATAATAGGTAGGAAATGTAATAGAAATCGCTGAGAACAGTTGGCCATCCTTAGAATGAGAGGAAAAAAATGCTATCAGTGATGCTTTGGAAATGTTATTTCATCTGTGAGCAGATGAAGGATTGAAATCTACACTCTTTTCAGTGTATTTAAAAAGAAAACGAGTTTGGTGGTTGCTAAGTCTTTGTGCAGGAAGAGCATAATTGTGCATTGTGCATAATTGTAGAAGCAGTTGATACTGATAATGCTGTTGATAGTAACATGATGACAGCATGGAAATGCTCACGCCATTATCTTTAATGGGGCTGAGCCGATTGCAGCAGCATCGAGCCCTTGGAATACTCACCAATCTTACTTGTGAAACTTCAGCCTAGCAGGCCTTAAGTAATTGTCACTTTGCAATCTGCCTCCAGTTTGTGTGTGTACGTAGGGCTGTGTAAAACACTTTCATTGTGCTTTTAAACCCACCATGATGCTGCTCTCTGCAGCTGCCACCGATTTTTTTTCCCTCGAACAGTTCAATAGCAAGAGAATTCCAAACCCATCTGATGCCACATATCTGCATTCCAGCCCTCTTTTTTTTTTTTTTTTTTTTTTTTTTGTTCTTTATTTCTTATTCAGTTCCCTTTTCATTTTAAATAGGCCACTGGAAGCTCCAGCGTCTAATTTTTCATAGGTGATCGACTGCTGAGTTGTGGGTTTATGTAGACAGAGGGAAGGTAGCGATAAGCCAAGAGAGAGGATTCTATTAGGGAAATGCAGCAGTAACTAATGAATCCTGCCAGTAATTGGGAAGGTGTAAGCCTCTGTAATATCCTAATGATAGTCATCCGTTGTGTGCATCCCCCATCAGCAGCAGCGATCCCTCATCGGCTCCGTGATCTCAGACACTTAGCCATGCAAATCTTCCTGACAGGACTCTATGTCTTTGTCTCCCTAATTGGACAGTATAGAGTTGTTTATGGATATTGCAGACATTTAGACCTCAGTTGGAGGTTGTTCAAAAATCGTTAGCAAAGTTGCCTTAACAGCATTGTCAAATATTTATTCCCCTGTTTCAATATCTGTTTTTAACCCAGGCATGGTTTGAGAGAGAATTAACATTTTGAAGATAGAGCGTCTCCTTCCAGGCTCTGGTTGAGATTTTTATTAAGCCATTTTCCTACAGAAAGAGAGAACAACAGCAACAACAAAATCTACCAAAAGTCCTCATTTCTCAAGGATAAAAAGTGAGATTGTAGGGCAAATGTGCTGATTTTTAATACCATTTCCATGGGGAGATATTAGGAATGCTGACAAAGGCAGTTCCACTTATAAAAATTACAGGAAGCTTGTGGGGCAAAAATTCCAGTTTAGTGTAAGCCAAACTAAATGGAGAATATTCCCATTCACTACACCACTTCAAATGAGAGCAGATTAAGAGCCTGGCTCAGATACATTGGAAAAACTGTGTGCCTTTCCTTGGTCAAGAGTTGGGGGGTTTAATTCTTGTCTATAATCATCTCCTGGTAGTAGGTGAAAAGTAAGACATAATGAATACATCTAATGTTGTACTTTTCCAGAATGGAATTTTTTCTTTTAAATACTTGATATTAGAGGTATTGCACATTTTTTTGTGCATAATGCTTTTCTTGTGGAGGGTTTGGGGTTTTCTGAGCACAAGGCAAAGTCTTACAGGGACTTACAGGGACCAGGAGCACGAGAAGGAAAACTGAGTCTGGGGATCAAAGGCAGAGGCCGGGGTAGCCACAAATACTTGGAATTTGGAATGTCAGCCAGGGAGATCAGCTGGATCAGGCAGCTGAATTTACAGGCCCTTGTGCCATTCTACTCAGACAAGTTGTCCCACAAATCAAGGGGATAATTTGCCTCAGTGAAAGCAGATCAGGTCCCTCTTTTTTGTAACTACTAAATTAAAGCCTTAATCCTGCAAAGAGTTAACTCCATATGTACTTCCATTGCCATCTTGTCTCCCAAGGCTGCTTGTTCTAAACTGCATATTTTTTATAAATATTATATATAAATATATATAAACCCAGAAAAAATTATGCAAGAATTTGCCTAAAATAATCATTTGGCTTTTTTTTTTTTTTTTTTTTTTTTTTTTTTTTTTTTTTTTTTTTTTTAACTCAAATCTTTACATAAATAGAGGGTGCGAAAGCTTCTGTTCATGGGAATATTTCTAGGAAGAATTTCTGAAAGTATTAATTTGCGCCTGTCTGGCAAGTATCTTGAAAGCTGTTTGTAGTTTTGGAAATTATTCAGCCAGGGAGCAGTAGAAATGACACATTATATCGTTGATTAATGTAGTAAATAGCAAATTACTGAAGGGGGAATAATCAAAGCCATAGCTGCAGCAAATAGTTACCTTATCTGATTTCTCTCAGGTTATCCTAAAGTTTTAGGTACTTCCCACAATCAGACCCAAAAGATAAAGACAGAAATTAAAGGAAAACTATTTGTAAAACATGGGAAGGAATAGAATTTTAATTATTTTTTTCCTTGGGAAAAATTTCTGCATATTTGTTATAATTCATCAAGTGAGCTCCTATTTTTTTCAATTTTTAGGTCTTTTTATACGAAACTCTCTGTTCCCCTAAAGCACTGCTGACACCATCTGTAAACCCAGAAGCTTTTCACCCTTCTCCCTAAGCTGCTGATGAAAAAGTTGTGAACTACAGAAAAAAAATCCATCCCTTGAAGGTCAGAGAAGGCAGTGACCTGCCTGGATATAGAGCTGAATGCATGGAATCCTGGAATAATTTAGGTTGGAAAAGCCACTAAGGTGGCTCCCCAGCACTGCCAAGGCCATCACTACCCCATGTCCCCAAGTGCCACATCCCCAGGGCTGTTCAATCCCTCCAGGGATGGGGACTCCACCCCTGTCCGGGCTGAGCAACCCTTTGGGAAGAAATTTTTCCTCATATCCAACCTAAACCTCCCCTGGCACAGCCTGAAGCCTTTCCCCTTGTCCTGCCACTTTTTATTTCCCCACTTGTGTCCCATCCAAGCTCAGCATTTGCCATCCCCAAGCTCGTGGGGGGCCAGGAGATGTAGCAAGGCTGTCCCACGTCTTGGGTACCCCTTGTTCTGAAATGAATCCCCATTTCCTACAGGTTTTGGTGACCCCTGGCCACAGCTCCTGCAGGGCACAGCCCAATCTCACCCCAGGTACAGCCACCCAGCCTCCCAGGTCACCAGTTCCACTCCCACTGTGCTGCTGCTCCAAGGTGGGACAGCACCCAGGGCAGGATCAGGATCAGACCCTCTTCTCCCTGTAGTGTTCATGCCAGAGCAAACTGGCTCGAGATGTGCTTGCTAGAACCTTCTTCTCCAGAAAATGAATGTATTGGCATTTAGGGATTTTTTATAGACACACACACATCTATATATTTAAAATCCCAGCTTTACAAACTTATGTTGGTGCAGCAGCCTGTGACACTGAATACAAGATGCTGTGCAAAGCAATTGCCAAGTGTTTACATAAACACATAAATAAGACAAATAAATTCATTTTCATTATTCATATTTTCTGCTCTTTCTTCTCCTTTTTATTTATGCCTTAGACAATGGCTCCTGTAAATATTCTGATTAAAAAAACACCTGCAGTGGACAGAAAGATGATCAAAAAGCCCTGATATAGAGCAATTCATGTTTCTTCTTTACAATCACTAACGAATCTTAACTTGAACCATGTTATGTTCCCATGTGAGTGATAAGCAATGATTTATTATGAAGTGTCAGGAAATCAGAATGCCATACAGTGAGACATGAGCTAGTGGAAAATGTGTTCCCTGTTTCCCAGCCTCATTACTCAAAGATGCAGTGTCCCTTTCTCCAAGTCTAATTTACCTGGCTTTTCAAGGCTCTCTGAGAGCAAAGGAAATGGCTCCAGGAGGGAAATACCTGACCCAGGCTGTGCCTTCACCTTCCAGCACCACCCAACGCCCCAGAGTGACCAGGGACAGGGCCTGGCTGGAAATGCAGAGCTCTTGCTGTATCAAACATTTACAACTCTAATGATGCTCCCCCCAAAAAGCCAGTGCTCAGGATTACAGCATCCTTTGCCTCATCAGTGCTGTCAGTGCCTGAAGAGGAAATAAAGCAGGCGGCGCGGAGGAGACAAACGGATAAGTTTTCTTTATGTGTTAGAGTTTCTTCTACTCTCTAATGATTCCCTTCTCCCCATGATCCTAATTCAAGTAACTGGCATGTGATATATTTTGTAGACAAACCAGCAGCAGAAGAGCATGTGCAGCTCTGGCACCACGGAGCAGGTGATTTACTCGCAGCTCGGGGTGAACGCGCTGGTTTGGGCTTTAAGGTGGGAATTGGTGTTTTAAGTGCTTCCTCACAAAGAAAGGAGAAAGCAGCAGATCACACACTAATTCACAGAAGCAGCCTCCCCTCCTACCCACTGATGCTCTCTGCAAAAAGGAACCCAAACAGGCACAATCTTAAAAATTCAACATTTTTCTGGATGTCTCTTTAAATGCCTAATCCCAAACCCACTTGGGCTCAGTCAGATGTGGATGGAAAAAGGTGCATGTCCCTAGGGAAAGGCGAGGCGTGAGTGTGGTTCTGTTCTGCAGCAGCAAAGAGACATGGAAGTGGGAGCCTTGCCAAGGAGGTTTGGCTTGGATGCTCTGGGCACATCACGGAGCCATCAGACAGAGGCACTGGCACCTGGATTGATGAGCAGTATTTTGTTGGAAAGGCAAAGCCTCTGCCCATTTTAAAAATAATATTATTATTATCCAAAACATGGTTTTAATCACACCAGATAGGTTTAAAAAACTGCTACCAGTGGTAGCAGTTTCTGTTTAGAAACAGGATCTCATTTTACCATGATAAAATGTGATAGAAGACCAACAAGTTAAACTGAACAGAATAAACTTAAGGACAAATTTATGTCCTGCAGATTCTTTCACATGAAAAAAAGAATCTCCTATCTAGGCATGTTACAACTAGTTCAGTCTGTCTTAAGGCAATGGTAGCTGTTGTTTTTCCTTGCAGAAAATGTGGAAATCATCAGAAGAAAATTAACCAGAACTCATCCTTGTCTGAAAGGCTAAGAGACTCACAAATTTCAAAACTCTTTTTTTCTATAGAAATGCTTTATACAGAATCTTTGTGAAGTACAAACCAGAGAGTGGTTGTCTCCCAGCACTGACAATGTCTGCTGTTCCAGACGAGACGGTGTGTGATGTACCATCCTGAAATATTGTCAGCAAGCCTGCAAATATGAAGGCATTTTCATAGCAAGGCAGGGATGAAAGGAAAGAGGTTTGGGTTTGCTTTTTTGTTTTGCTTTGTTTCTTACTCTTAATAAAATCTACCAGTGTGCTCTTAACTTCTCCCCTCCTCTTTTGTTCAGAGGAGAAAGGGAACATCATTCTCCTGTGAAAGTGTTCACGAGAGAGGGAGGAGGTACTTCCCTCCTGGAGGGTTTGCTGTAGCCAGGACGAGTTTTGTGTGATATTTAAGTAACTCAGAATGCAGAGATAGATCAGCATCTCCCCATTCTCAAGTGGCCTTTGCTGTCTCAGAGTGAATCAAAACATTTTAGCGTTGTGGCTCAGTGGGAAAAAACCCACCCACAGCAGCCTCTGGTTTGGTGATTTAGAAATTCTCTTCAAGGTTGAAAAAATGTGGGGTTTAATCTAATGGGGAATTACACCACAAGGGAAACAAGGAGGCAATTGTGGAATTATGCAACAGTTGAGTGAACACTTGCAAAAAACAATTCAGCCTTTTTAAGCACCCACATGAATTAAGAGAATCTACCTTTCAGTGACCCACAAGTTCATCCTGACCTCCGTGCCTGTAAACCTGGGCCTGGAACACACAGCCAGTGTCCAGATGGTTGGTCCATAATTGCTTTGTCTTATCTGCTGCAAATTCACGTTTCCAAGGTGTGTTACAAAAGCTGTTTCTCGGCTGGGATCTTTACAGGTGGCACTTTAAAATGTAGCGAGCACCCAAGTCTGCAGAACCTGCTTGTCACAGAAAATGACACAGTTTGCATGTGACCTGTAATGACAGTTGCTAGTTGAAAAGAAACCAGAAATTCAGCTTTATCTTCCACACTTTGGTTGCAGCTGCCATCAACTAAATCTCTCTCCAAGGGCAGATGGTGCCCTGTACAATGAACAATTTAATCTTTAGGAAACTTTGCCAAAAAATCCACTTTATTTTTTTTTTCCCTCCAAGAATAGGCTGTCAATAACATGTGCTCCCAAATACATTGTGATTTGATGGCTATACTTTATTTATAGGGAAAAATAAAAATTAAATGTTCTCTGACTTTTTTTCTCTCGTTCCAAATCTGTGATTCTCCCAAACACCCCTCTACTGGGCTTTGTGTGCAGAAGCAACTGGGGGACACCAGGTACCTGTCACACCTTTGTGCTCTGTGTCACTGAACATGTGTGTATTTTGTGCCACCTTGAGGCTCACTCTGGGATCAGGGGTGAAATCCTGGCCTTTCTCAACACAAGTGGAGGAAATCCCACTGTTTGCAGCAGCCCAGGATTCCTTTGGGTCTCTCTGAGGACATGGGGAGCTGCAGCCCCATTGTCTGACTCATCTATGAGCTTCTCTGGGCAACCTGTGCCAGGGCCTCACCATCCTCACAGGGATTATTATTTTCCCAATATCCAATCTAAACCTCCTCTGTGTCCATGTGAAGCCATTCCCACTTGTCCTGTCACTCCAGGCCCTTGGAAATTGTCTCTCTCCATCTTTCTTGTTGGTTCCCTTCAGGATGAGCTCTTGTCCCTTCTGCCCCATTGCTGCCTCAGCTGCCTGGGCCCGTGCAAAGGTCTGGATTGCCCAAACTATCAGGAAAAAAGGATCATCCCAGGCAATGAGTCTCCAGATTCTTCCACCTGGCTGTTTCCACAATCACTTTTGTGTTCAGGCAGACAAACACAGGAACACCTGAGCTGGAGCCCACATTTCTTTTCTCCCACACCCTCACAGTCTCGGATCACGGGGCAGAACTACATTTTCCACACTTCCCCTTCCATGTGGCTGATGGCTGAGGTTGAATTTGCAAAGACTGGTGGCTTCTGCAGGGACATGAGAGGCTCAGGCACCTGCTGGTGACCGTGGTGGGCTGTGGGACCCTTCAGTGTGCAGGACATGAGGGACCTTTCCCCGCTGGCATCACTTGCAGCCTCTGCCTGCCTTGGGGTGGGTGATACACCCTCAGCAAGGACGGAGAAGAGCTGAAAGATTTAGTTTTCTTGAGGTTTATTCTTACCTCTCCCAAAATGCTTTCTCACCCTATTAGAGTGTGTTTGCTGAAACAAATATGCTCTGTTTATTTATTTAATGTGCTGTTAAATGACCTTCTGGAAAGCTATTCCTGCCACAAGGCTTTAAAATGGATGGGCAGGCAGAACTCCAGGGAGCATGCTCCTCACAATCACGATGAATCATTCCAGTAGTTACTGTTTAGATTGATATAATTTTAGTTATAATTATGGGTAACGAGAAGGCATTTAGAGTCTGTAACATTGTAATTCATGGTGAGAGGAGTCCTAAACGAAATAAAATATATCCGGATTTGCAGTTTCCCCCTTTCTAGGTACTGTGCACGTGGCATGGTTCTTTAAGGAACAGATTTTGTGCTGCTGCAAAAATCTAGCAAAAGTAGGTCAAAAATGACATCTAGAGATAACATGTTTGGTAACCACAAAGGGACTGTCTGTGTCTTTCTCTGTGGCCTTTAAAGAGCCCTGCAATTTATTGTGATAGGTACAGCTTCAGCCTGGAAAAGTTTTGATCCATGGACTCCCATGGACCATGGTGGGTGGATCACAGATGAGTATTGTCATTTTTGTTATCCCATTACATAAACAGAAGATGGTAAAATGATATTAGCAAAGATATGGAAATACAGAGAAGACATTATAAATACATGAACCCGCTGTCACCTGCCTGGCTCTGGAGTTCCATCCCACCTCAGACCATGCCCCTGAAGGCGTTGGAGTTCTCTGCAGAACCCAAAAAGCAAATGGTGACACCAATCCCCAAGCAAAGGACTTCAGATGCTGGAAGGACCTCACAGCACCTTCCTGTATCTGAAGGGGCTACAAGGAAGGTGGGTGGGGCTCTTCACCAAGAACTGGACTGACAGGACAAAGAAGAACAGCTTCAAACTGAAGGAAGGGAAATTTAGGTGAGATATCAGTAAGAAATCCTTCCCTGTGAGGGTGAGGGGCTCTGGCACAGGGTGCCCAGAGAAGCTGTGGCTGCCCCTGGATCCCTGGCAGTGCCCAAGGCCAGGCTGGATGGGGCTTGGAGCAGCCTGGGACAGTGGAAGGTGTCCCTGTCCATGGCAGGGGTGGCACTGGATGAACTTTAAGATCCCTTCTGGGATTCCATGACTTGAAAAGCATCCCATGAGCAGGCAGCCCCCCTGGAGGCCGCGTCACTCTGTTACCGTGGCTTTTGGCCATGGAGAAAAGGAAAAAGGAGACATGAGAGAGAGCAGAGAAACACTGGGGTGTGAGAGGGGAGCTGCCCTCTGCTCTGTGAGCCAGGGAGCCCAGCTAAGCCTGGCTCTGTGGGCTCTGTGGGCTCTGTAAGCCAGGGCCATGTCCCAGCCCAGCCCAGCCGCTGGCACCGCCAGGCCCAGCCCAGAGGAGCTGGTGACACTCACTTGACGGCTGTCTGGGGCTGCAGACGTGCTTGAGAGCTCCCATTTCAGAGGTTTCACAGCTGTGTTTCTCTGGCAATGTTTGAAGGAGGAGAGGGAAGCTGTGCCATGGACAGGGAGTGGGAAGGAAGGCGGTTGTTAGGAGGAATGCCGAGTCCTGACACAGCCGCGTTAAAATAGATACGACTTTTTACATCTGTTGATGGCTTGATAATTAGTGTTAAATAAAAGCAAAGCTTCAGTATCTGCAACTGATATTTCACATATGCTGTACAAGACATCAGTATAATGAACACCCTCAGCCATGCTTTCAGAACATGATTTAAATGATGGAGTTTTCTTTACTGCACAGGGTGAGCTACGTTTCAGCAAAAGCCCAGGAAGCAGCAGGCTCTGCCCATCAAGTGCTGTTGGAACGTGCAAAGTGCTCTGCCCTGACTGCAGGTGACAAGCTCTCCACAAACTCCCTGAATCTCTTACAGACTTGATAATGAAATACATAAACTATGACCCTTATTGATCAGGGCTCACACTAATTAATTTCCCAAAGTCCTGTCCCAGCCTGCAGTGGTATCAATAAAAAAAGAAAAAAACGAAACCCACGAGGATGGAGACTTCAGCTGGCCAAAAGACCTTAGGGGTGAAGTACTTATCCCATGGAAATCAATGCCAAGTCCCAATTGATTTTACTTGTGCATAGATGTTATCATTAGTCAAGTACATGGACACTGAGCCTCAAAAGTTTATCTGTAGACTTTTAGAAGAGTTTCTCGTGGATCTTCCCCCTGACCAATGTGCCTCTGAAGTGTCTGCCCAGAGTTAACAGTGTCCTTAATGCTGCTCAGTGCCCCTTGTGACAGGGAAGGGACCAGGAATATTGCTATGCTGATTTTATAGCTGGTGAAAAAGGCTCAGGGCCTTCCTCACAATGACACAAAAAGAAAAGGAGGCAGGAGTTTGGCTTTTCATTTTTCCAATCCAAGCTTTTATAAATATTTCCCACTGGCAGGGAACCAGTGCTCTACAGTAACTTCAAGACTCCTTCCCAGATTTAGCACTTTCAGTAACACTACACGCTGCTTAATTATTCCAATGACCCTCTGGAGGCAGAGTTGAACTAATGAAGAGTCACCACTCCTGCTGTCAAGCTGGGTGACCACTCCCTTCATGTTGACCAAGCCATGGTGTCCGTGTCCCACCTCCATGAGGGAGGCAGAGGCTGCAGGGCTTGGTATGATCCAAGGCAGGACTAAGGTGGGATGTCACAGGTAGTTTTCCATCCTGGAAACCTCTGCCTGGAAAGGCAAAGCCCAATGCCTGTGCCATCCCCACAGTCTCACTTGGACCATTTGCAGAGGTGATTTTGTGAGCGAGAATTGGCCACAGCATTGTTGTGTTTCAGCTCTAGGCCCTACAATAGCAATGCATCTGGATTTCTTTGAAGTTTGAACAGGGTATAAGTTGGCACAGCTTTGCCCTTTTGCAGTGAAAAATAATAGCTTTGCAAAGTGTGAATTGCTCTGGAGTGTTACCTCTGAAACCTAAAGACAATATTTTAAAGTGTCAACATGGATTGCTTTTAATATCTTTTAAGTGGGAATAATGATCCAAGGTATTCACCACAATTTCAAACTGACTTCCATGCATCTTCAGTTGCCAAAAGTCTCTGCATTCAGCTGCCAAAACCTCTTCTTTCCTTCCAACAGTTCCTCCACAGCAGGTTTGGGTTGCCAATGCGAAACTCAGCATCACTGTGAAAACTGAAAAGGTGAAGATACTGTAAAACAAACCAAATTATAAACCAACTAGCATGAAGTCAATGGACTTTTTTGTTTTCATACGGAATTTTTTGAAAAGCTGAGTTTATTTTACTTTAAATAAAGCTGCTACTGAATTTCCAGTTGATTTAGCCAGAACACAGGGAACACACCGCAGGATTTGGGTTGTGTTTGCTGAAATATCCATGGCCTTGAACAGATAATATATTTTTCAGTACCATATTTCTCTTTGCCCACTGCAGGTCTTTTTTTTTTTTTTTTCCTCCATGCTGTCTCCAGATTGACTTTCACTCTACTTATTCCCTGGCTCATTTCTCACCTTATTTTTCCAGGTTTTTTTTTTTTTCTACTGCTTTCCTCAATATCTTTCTCCCAGGTTATAAGCAAAGCAGAACTCAACTTTGGGCTGAACTTTTAAACCCACATCTTGAAAATAAATAAAACAAGCCCCTTCTGTTTTTATGTAGCAGTAACTTCACAACTCGAGTCACTTAGCACTTTTAGCAGCTGCAGGATGGAAAAGGTCCATTGGAAGATGGCTTTTAATGCTGGGGAGGTGCCACAACAAGCAGGAACAACACAGCAATAGCCGGGTAATTAAACACCCTGTGGGTACCGAGATGTCCAACTCACCGGCAGGATTTTAGAGCATGTTCTTGGCTGGCTGTAGAAAGGAACTCCAAGTTTAAGGGAAAAGCAGAGTAAGGGACTCATTAACCAGGTACCCTGAGCACCAGCTGGAGTTTGCCAATACTCCTTGCATGGTTATAGAGCCGGGATTTCTACTCACACTTGTGTGTCCGGGATTTCTACTCACACTTGTGTGTCCTTGCTTGCTGTGGCCTGTGGGTGGACAGAGCAAAGCAGAGCTGACTCATTTCCAGACATTTCTCTGGCTGGAAGCACCCAGTCGATAAAGGGCTGGTGATTAGAGCGTGTAACAGCGGTGTTGTTGTTGTTGTTGTGCTTGCAGGACGAATGCCTTAGTCCAGCTCTCCAGCCCAGCTCCGCGCCCAGCCCGCCCCGCACGGCTCCGCGGCCCTGACATTGAACTCGCAGCAACCCGCACCGAGGAGACTGCCAAAAAACTCCTGCTATTCTTCTTCATCCTCACTAACAATTTGGTAATGAAGTATTGATTTCCACTCCCCTGCTTATGGACGATATTAGATTTTCATTGATAAACTGCACTGGGGCTGTCTGGTCTCCACTGTCCCTTTTTGCTGTCACTAAAACAAAGTGCCACTGAAGTAAGATAATGACTGAGAACATTGATGTACTTATTTCGTCAATTTGTAACACTTGACAGGAAAAAAAATTCTTCATAGTTTAATGTCCAAGTGTGCTACACAAGATGCAGTCACATTGGAAGCTTTACTTTTCATGGTAATGTCCATTTCCTATTTATAACCCCTTTGGGATAGTTTGTCTAAAGGAAATGTTTCTATTCTGTGCAGCTATTACTGTTGCACCTGGGTTGCCCAATCCAGTCATTGCACTAGGGATCAATACATCACAGTAAGTACAAGAATTATTAAGTTAAAACAGATTCTGAGCCAAAAAACCTCTGAACAATGTTAATCTTCTGTGCAAGTTGTTCAAATAGTTATGCTTAACCATGTTGCTGCCAAAGATTTGTTTGAAATGGATTATTTTCCGTTTGTTTTATTCCTCAGATATATATATATATTTAAATCTCCATTATGGTTTATGACGAGACATATGGAATGGAGGGATTTTTAAACAAAAGTGCTATTGTTAGATTATTGAACATTATATAAATATAGATATATCTATATATAAATATCACTATATAAATATCTATATATAGATATAAAAAATAAAAGTAGAATACCTTTCTCAGTTAGGTGAGTGTAAATCTGTAAATCTACATTGGATTTATGCCACCACAAATGGGATCAGAATCTGGTGTCCGAGCACCTCTGAGACCTGGGGAGAAGGGGGCTACAAAGACGGCAAATTTCAAATTTGTGCTTGTAACTTTTTTCATTAAAACTTCGAGGTCCCAATTTTAATTTGTGGAATATTCACGTTAATAATGAGATCTAATTAAGACATCCATTAAAAGCCCGTTAAAGTTAATTTAACGTAAAAATTCCAATAGAACTGTATTAGATTTTCTCCATTAAATTAACGTTATGGATTTTTAACGGATGTCTTAATTATACATTATTATTAACGGGAATACTGTATTACACAGATTAAAATCGGGTCCCAAGTCAACTCCCAGAATCTTCCAGGATATGCCAATGTCACGAGTCTCACTTTTCCTAGTGCACTGCTTGGAAATCCAGGCGCAGCCCTGTTCGCTCTCGCTCAGAGAAAGCAACCTCCAGTAGACAAATCCGTCTCTGCATTTAACGATGAACTTCCCCTACTCTCCAAGGAAAAATAAGTCTGGATCAAGTTGTAAATCGCTATTCTGTGGCAAATGAAATATTCAAAGTATGCAAGGCACAAGTGGAGAAGAGGCTCTTTCTCAAATCAGAAAGGGCTTTGGGGTGTCTTTTACTGTTGTTTTGTTTTCGACATTCAAGGATATAATTGAAGTGCAGCATTCACAAAATCAGACTAAATATGTTCCCTGCATTCCCTGTGGCTTGTGCAGAAGGACCTGTGTTGGCACTGCTTGGGAAATTTTGACATGATCCCTAAACTCAACATGCAGGAGAAAAAAAGGCCCTTCTTATTTACCTCCTAGGGAAAGTGTTGCCCTTATGCCACATATAATAGCAAATTGCTTTTTTTATGGCATGCATAACCTAGATGGGAAAAAATATGGCGCTTGAGGGAAGGAGGGAAAAAGTAAATGAAGTTCCAGGAATGTCATTCTGAAGTAATGAGGCATGGACAGAAAATATACCCCTCACATCATCGGATTGAGATGGCAGTCGAAATAGCTTCATTGAAGTGTCAGCACTCATCCATCAATCAATCATCCACAAGGAAAAATAGCGACAGTACAACGGGGCGGCTTTTATGGGATTTACTCATGGGCATAGGGAATAGCAGCTCAAATGTAGTTCTGACATGAAAAGCAAGGTGCTGATATTATTTTTTATGATGGGAGGATCATAAAGTGAATTGAGAACAGTGAGGTCTGTCTTTGCTTAACCTATTCAACTGGAAATGAACGGAGCTCAACTGGAAACGAGCAGAGCCTTCAGATGGGTTAAGATTGAAGCCTGCACCGTGCTGAGCACCGGCCATTGACAACAAAATTCTATTAAAGCAAAATCAATGCATTAGCATCGAGCTCCTCAGAAGCTGTTAAATTGCACAGCCCAGGCCAGAGTTATGGGGTGAAGTTGCACAGGGTGGGGCCCGCGGCCACGACCCAAAGGCCGCCAGCGCCACGGAAGATCGCCCTGGGGAGAAAATACATGTGTGGCTCCTTTTCCTGAGCCTTTGGGTGCATGGAAAAAAAAAAAAAAGGCTTCTTGCAGCCTCTGAGAGGTGAAGCTCCCACCGCTTATGCTGGCACAGGCTGGAGTTTGGCTGTTCTTTGGTAGGATCTCCGTGCAGGCAGGTTTGTGCTTGCAGAGAGGCCCAGCTGCAGGGATGCCCACATGGGCAGCTCTCAGGAGCCTCTTCCTACAAAAGGGAATCTTGGAGTCCCTGGCTGGGGCTCTCTGGGGCACCACCTGCTTGATTTTTGCAGAAAAGAGGCTTTGCTGGTGCCCCATAGCCAGCGAGATCAGGGTGACAACAGGAAACACGGCTCCCCTGGCTCCCCAGAGCTGCAAAGCTCCCAGAAGGTTTTGGGAAGGCCAAACCCCCCGAGGGAGGTCTGGCTGTCCCAGTAGGTTTTGCTCAGGAGGCTTCACTGTGTGGGAACAGCTATTTTTATTTAAAAATCTGGCCACAAACCTTTGTCACACGGTGCTAAACCTTGATCATTTTGCCTGCATCGCTGTCCTTGGGGAACATTTGAAGTACACATTTGAATTAAGTGATTTTTTATTTTTTTTTTACAATATGATATAAAAAAAAGAAAATGTACATCTCTCCTCTCTTTTCTCTGTACGAAACTGGATGAGTTGATAGTTTTTCTGTCATATAAATCAGGTAACACAGAAAATCATTGCATCTTTTCTCTGTCGTCGCTACTCAATATCTATCGTTCTGACTTTTATTCTTATTGGAGATCATCAAAACATTAATTAAAAGCCTGGTGATCAAACAGCCGAATATTTATGATTCACGTCCTCGCTTATTAACAAATGGCATATTGATACACCACATATCCAAGCTGTTTATGCTCTTGCACTGAAATAAAGCAGGAAGAATTGTTACCCTTACACACTGCTTTGAAAGATTTATTCAGAAATCAGAGCTCCCCGCCTGCCACCATCCATGTCAAAATAAGCCATATCACCTTAAAAAAAAAAAAGTTCTATTTTAAAACAGGGAAATGTAATTAGCATCCCTTTGGAGCCTAATCTATAAGAATTTCAGTGAATCAGTCTCAGGTGTTTTTTCCAGGCTCTTATTACTTAAGCTGAGAGGGAGAAGGACACTTAACTTTAAAAATGGCTGTCATTAGTACAATAATAATTGTTGGGTTAAAAAAAAATCTTTGAGAATCTGCTAACAAACCTGCTCAGTAATTACTTGTCAATGCAAGTTATCATGGGTTTTATTACCTACTTGTAAAAGTATTTACAAGACTGACCTCCCTAGCTTTTTTAGAGATCAGGGAGGATATAAAAAGTCATTTTAAAAATCAATAATTATATATTAGCACGAGAGGGGGTGAAGCCTTCCAAGCCAGTTTTACAGGCTATTGAGTCAACTCTCATACATTCAAATGGCTGGGATTGTTTCCCTAATTTTTGGCCTTTTTTCTTTCCTTAATCATGTTTTGATAAAGTGCCATATTTATTGATTACTTCATACCCGCAGTTCAGTTCCTAAACCAGAAGGGGATATTCCCACTGGGAAGCATCCGTGCAGGATTTACATGGAAATTGAGCTGCCCCTGGTGACCAGGAAACACAGAAATATTGGAGTTTTGGCCTGGGGCAGCTCTGGGTGGGAGCTGCTGAGGGGACACTGGCTCTGTCCTGGTTCCCGACGGCCTGATCCAGCCACGTCCCAGCACAGCAGCTCAGGGCCGTGCTGTGGGTGTTACCTTGGGGTCAGGGAAACAAGAGGATGAAGGTGGCAGCCTGATTTCTGGCAGAGATTGAAGAGCTGGCTCTGGCTGGGCTCCGGTCCCCTCTCCGTGTGCCGTCGCTCCGGGGCTGCAGCGAGCGCTCGGCTCAGCAGAGGTGGATCTCCATCACCCGGGGCTTTTGTCTTCACCAACAGATATACGATGCAATTTATATTTAAAATTCTCTCTATAAAGACAGTATTGATCACAGATTCCAGATCAATACGTTGCAATTACAGCAGGCTTTAAAGGCCATCTGTCCCCAAGCAAGAGCACCGATAGAGCCACCTCGATAGATTGTGAACAAGTGCTACTGGTATGTGCCCATCTCCTCACAGCACAGCCTGACATATCATTTTTGCTCCTAGGAAGTTGTGGTGAGGAGCTATAGAGCTGTAATTCCCAGATATTGACCACCCAAAAGCCCCCAGACCAGCTTTTCCTTGGGTTTCACAGCAGGGTCAGTGACACCGTGGTTTTTCCCAACCTGGATTTCCTGATCCCCCTCATAATTCATCCCATAGGTCACAACTTCCCTTGTCTCCAAACCTCTGTCCTCAGTTGGTCAGCAAGATGTTCTTAATTTCACTAGAACTAAAAACGTTTCCACAGCGGTGCTGAAGGGTTTGAGTTGGACATTGGTGGGTGCAAAGGAGGTTTTTTTATATCACAGAGTCACAGAATCATTTAGGAAAGATCTCCAAGAGCATTGAGTCCAACCTTTGACCATTTGCTGTGTGACAGATTGGACCACAGTGAGTGCAATATTTTAAACTTGTAATAAAAGAATAAAGAACATGCATCTAAAGGCAGATTTCAATTCACATTTCATCAAACTGAGGTCCTAATTTGTCAGCACCTGAACTCAAGATCAGTCCATGGGTTGATGGTCCTGGGTGAACCAGCAGATCATTATTCCAGAAATAAATGCTTCCTGGATTTTCTTTTTTTCTTCATTATTTCCTGCAGTGGAAAGCACACAGAATTTAGAATTTTTATTCTCCTATTGTCTTCTGAAGTAAAGTAAAAGAATAATATAATAAAAACAAGGGGTTTGCAGTGGTACTGGAAGCTGACTTACCTTTGCATCCCACACGTGCTGTGGCACATCCTGTGGCACCTTCCTGGTCTTCCCTGCAACCACCTCCCTCTCATTTCAATTCAATTTCTGCAAAACAGAAGCCAGATTCTGGATGTGTTTATTCCAGTGTAAATCCAGAGCCACTCCTTCAAATTCAGCTAATTTACCCTCTGCCTACACAGCTCCAAAGGTCGTCCTCACAGTCCCAACCTCAGATTCCAAACGTGTTTAGGCAGTTCTGAAAACAACTTCAGCAAACAGTCTCTAGCTCCAGGCAAATTAAATCTGCTGCACTTCAGAAGGTTTATAGATATGTCAGGGAGGTGATTGCAAAACTTTGATATTGTGATGTGACTATGCTTGTAAAAGTCCTGATGTAACACCAGTTGTGTTGCTATAAAGCACTTTATACTGGTACAGCTCCTTTTGCTTTGCTGGACCACTTTTATATCAGTGCAAGCACTTTTATCCCAGTATCCTTCAGTCTACACTAGTGGTGGGTTTTTTGCTGTGATTATGCCAGAAAAAATGTGAAGAGTAGATGACGTTTCAGATGACACTGTTGTTACTTGTACCAAAGTGTCTGCACAATATTTTCTTGGAGAGTATTTTTAAAAGTGAACTTGCTGTACCACTGGACTTAACTGCAGAGTAATAAACTTCCAGTTCATCATCCCTCTCAGCTCATGAAATGTCTTTAGGCCTTTGTAAAAAGCCCTGTTTGAGACAACAGATTAAATACTAATCCTGGCAGATCGTACAGCTACACTTCAGTTCACACCATCGAGCTGAGCAAACTTTTTTTTCCTTTCTTTTTTTGATCTAAGTAAAGGCAACAAATTCTTTCATTAGACTTCTTAGATGAGATAGCAGGGGGAAAAAAGATCAGTATTTCAAGCAGAACATGAAAATAACATCTTGCAAAAGTGCAGCTACGTTAAAGGCAGGGAACGCTTTCCCCATCCCCACGCGGCATCGCACACCCTCACGCTGCCTCAGACGTGGGAGATTTCTGTGGGCAAGGTTTTCACTTAGGAACTGGTCCTGTCACATTTAGGAGTGGCACACCTGTGTGTACCCAGGCGGACACGCAGGGGCACACAGACACGAGCACACAAGCGTGTGCATCCCTTTCTGTGGCTGAGGCGGCAGCTGGGCACTGCTGCCGGCACAAACCTGCAGGATGTGCGGTGCAGGATCTTGGCTTTACACCACAGCAAACGCTGGAATGTGCAATACAGGTTGCAAAAGCTGACAAGCTCAACAGTTCTTATTTGGCTCAGGGTACTTCTCTGTCCTATGTCTCCGGTACAATGCGCCCTTTTGTCTCGTGCTCAGGCACCTCTTCTTAATCCTTTGTTGGTCTTTTCTTCTGTGTGTTTGTTTTGGGTTTTATTGTCTGGAATATGTCAGCACGAATCAGGAGAGAGCCACCCCCATCTCCACCATGGAGCACAGTTGGCCACAATGATAAATTTGATGGTTTTGCTCTGCCCCGGCGCTTGTGGTTCGTCGCGCGTTTGTTGTTGGCAGCATCTTCAGGTTACATCTGTGACCCGTGGTGTTAGCATTTTGTTTCAGAAATGACAATAAAAATAAAGTATCAAAAGCTCATTTCTCTTTGAAAAAAAAAAAAAATAAAGAAATGTATATACTCCAAATGGCAAAAAGGCAAGATTAAACCCATTTTTTATATTAACAACGCCAACGGGACTCCCTCGCGAGAGGCCTCGCGGTGACTTCCTCTGTCGAATGTCTCAGTGCTCCTGCACTAATTTTGTAACCAGTGCATGCTGTACAGAACATATTGCCTGTAACTTAGAGAGGAGGGGGGCCAAGCTGCTCTTCCTCGGGCACTGCAGCTTGTTTGGATGAAAAGTTGCGCCTTTGATGCATTTTTATACTGTACATATTTGTATATATTAACTATATTGCCATGTTATGAACACAGATTTTGTTATATTTGCTTGTTTCGGTTTCCTACAAAAAGAAAAAAATTGGTCCATAACGGGGGATATTTTTTTTTTTTAATAGAGAACACGCTTGTAATTTTTGTTTGTTTGTTTTCTTGGTCATCATCTTTTACTGGCTCATAAAGGAATTAGAGAGGAGTTTTTGGAGGAACTCTGAGAAGCAAGTCTGTGTTTGCATGAGACCTGCCCAATTGCTGGCTAGAAAGGGGGGCGGGGGGAAGAGGGGAAATCTAAGTCAAGTTTTGCTTTTAAAGCATGCTTAGTCCCATGGGAAGCTCATACATGTACAATTATTCTCTTTGTATTTTATCTAATAGTGCCTGAATTATTTTTTTTAATGTCTTCTTGGAGGAACAATTCATAATTGTCAAAATTTGAAACATTAGCTTAATTTTGTTTTCATGACCTCTCATTTCTTCTCCTTATTTATTTTGTTGCTGTTTATAATGGGCCCCAAGGCCATTTCTGACATTGCAGTGTTCTTCTTCCACATTAAGGATGTTTTTAAAATTACGAAGATTATTGAGCCAACAGGCTGTTTTAATCAAAACCATGTTTCACTTGGTTGGGATGATTATGAATGGTCCTTCCATGGAAAAAGCCCTTTTTGCCGGGAGGACCATACCACCTAGTGGCCCCAGAGCTTCATCACACACAGACATCTGCCCAATATTCGCTGTCTGTCTCAAAGCCTGCCTGGCAATTCTGCTTCCAATTATTTGCTTATTATAACTAACTTAAACTAAACAAATTGATAATGTTAATGGTTTTTCCATCCCCCTTTGGTTGATTGCTAAATAAATTCGTGTAATTTATACTAGAGGAGATTATTGCTTTTATTGTTTTGGGTTCCCCCAAACCAATTATTAACAATCAGGACTATGTATCTCATTAAATTTAAATCAGGTCAAACCTATTTATCTAAGGCCTTTTCTGATTTACAGGAAGATGACTGTATTCCAGAGCATTTAAGATGTATTTCTGTGTATGATTTTGTAGCATTGAAATCTATTAATGGTGATTTTTTTTGTTCTGTATTTTCACCACGGTAAATGTATTGTATTAAAAAAAAAAAATCCCTCAACTTTCCCACAGAAAACATTACTTTTTATGCCCAGGGATTTTTTTTTTAATAAAATCACTGCAGTTTTAGAACTGTAATTAAAGCCCTGAATAATAGATCACACATCTTTATCTGTTGTGTTTAAAAGGAAAAAAAAATAGCCCAAACTGTTCACATAATCCTGAATGCCTCATTTCCATAAAAAAGGTTTCTATACATATATTATTTACATTTTTAAACATGGTAATTCTTTCCTTTGTGGCATAAAATGTCTCTTTTCCACTGCAGCTACTGGAAAGCGACTGCTCACATCTGAAATGTTATCGTAATTTGCATCAGGAAACCCAACTGCAGACATTAAGGACTTGGGTGTGTTCAATTATGATTTTGCTGGAGGCTGTCCCTCATTTTAATGCTGCACTCATTGAACTACCTTTCTGAAATCTAGCTGATATGGCTCACCATAGACATGCTTCACAACATCATTAGCTTTGCAAATGGCTTCATTTCAGTCAATGCAGACTTCAGTTTTGGCCAATTGTAAAATGGAAATTTGAAAAGGAAAAAAAAAAAAAAAACAGATGCACTTAAAACATGAAAAGAATTATTTATATGATAAAAATATATTTAGATTTTCAAAGCACAAGACTGAACAGAAGTGCTCTTTTTATGCTTTCTGAAGATGTTACTGTTAAAAGTCTTTCTACATCAGGCTTAATAAATCTGTAATGACATTTGATGGATTGATTTTTGTGTGGGTTTTTCTTTTCTTTTTTTTTTCCTCTTTTTTTTTCTTTTTTTTTTTTTTCCCCCTTTCTTTCTCTGCAGAGAAAGAAAAAGACTGACCTGAAGAGGCTGTGGGAGTAAAAATACCACAGGAATGTCCCTGTTTCAGTAAAACTCACGAAGGATTTCTCGCAGTCTCCTTTCCCTTCAATAATAACCACTTAAAGTAAAACAAGAGGGGGGAAAACCCCACGCTGTGTTGGTTTCTGCCCATCTTTCCCTCTCCCTAAGGGGGGTAATGACCCCTCCCAATAACCACGCCGGGGTTATCCTTGGGGTCACCCCCGGCTGCTGCCACAGCCCAGGGATTGCTGGACGTGACCCAGCAGCGGCTGC
>VZRZ01001295.1:219637-238403 GCA_013398175.1 Climacteris rufus
TATTGCACACATTTCAAGACACCCCTCTAGGGTAAAATAAAAAATATATATAGATGGCTAAAATAACAAATGAATCATAAAACTTAGAGATGGAAAAGGACTATTAGATCATCCAATTTATCTTGCTGTCTGCCAATACAGGTTTGCTCCCCACAGACCGTCCCCCTGGGCTTTGTCTCGCCTCTCTGACTTAACTCCAGCACAGGGTCCTCTGCCACCTCCCTGGCAAGGCTCCTGGACGGCTCGGCAGTGTTTTATAGGGCCGGGGCCAAACCCTGGCCTGGAGGGAGGGAGGCTCACCTGCACCGTGACCCCGAGCCTTTCCGGGCCCCACGACGCCACAATTCCCTTGCCTGGGGGGGATTTCACCTCCAGAGCTGCCCACGCTCCCCCCGGGCTGTGGGGCTGGGATTGGGATCCACAGGGATCCACAGGGATCCACAGGGACCCACAGGGATCCACAGGGACCCACAGGGATCCACAGGGACCCACCGGGATCCACAGGGATCCACATGGATCCACCAGGATCCACTGGGATCCACAGGGACCCACCGGGATCCACAGGGATCCACAGGGATCCACATCCCCGCTGTGCCACAGCCCTGGTGCAGCCAGAGGGGCCCTGACCCCCAGCACAGCATTCCCAAATCCTGGAGATGCCAAGCCTGCTGCAGGAGGCTCCCAGCAGCCTTAAGAGGCAGCTCTTATTTATTCCGAGGGTTTGAACTCGCATGTCTCTTTTTTTGTTTTTTTAATTATTGGTGATACACTCCAGCAGAAGAACAAACAAACAAACAAATAAAATCAACCCTTCAGCTTCTCAAATGGATGTTTTGGCTACAGGGCAGCTTTGAAAGCTGGTTCAGTTGTTTTTGCTTTCTTTTTTTTCACTGCTTCTTAAAACTGTCTTGATTTAATAAAAGTTAAATGTTTTCATAGGAAAATCAGGCTGGGCGGTTTGTGATTCTTTTATGTACAACACGAATATTACATTATTCAACAATTCAGGAATACATTTAATTCTGTCTACCTTTGCTGAGTGTTTCACAGTTTAAAGAGCTGGTCTGACAGAGGGGTCTGGGTGCCAAGGAGGGACCCAGGAGGGCACTGGGGTCAGGGCACCAAGGGCAGAGAGGAGAGCCTGGGAGCAGGGGCTGGCACAGCACCAGGGGGATGTGGGACACCTGAGAGCCACAGAAGGGAAGGAGAAGAGAACAGAGTGGGGGATCCCATCAATCCACACAAACATCTCCAAAGGGGGGATCCCAGCAATCCACACAAACATCTCCAAAGGGGGGATCCCATCAATCCACACAAACATCTCCCAGGGGTGTCAAAGGACGGTGCCAGGCTCTGCTCAGTGGT
The DNA here is from genome assembly GCA_013398175.1 of Climacteris rufus. Classification (NCBI taxonomy): domain Eukaryota; kingdom Metazoa; phylum Chordata; class Aves; order Passeriformes; family Climacteridae; genus Climacteris; species Climacteris rufus. Next base: position 221,003 of record VZRZ01001295.1, read on the forward strand.
GCCCAGTGACAGGATGGGGAGCAATGGCCAGAAACTAAACCACAAGAAGTTCCACCTCAGCATGGGGATGGGCTTCTTCCCATGGGGGTGGCAGAGCCCTGGAACAGCTCCAGGGAGTCTCCCTGCCTGTGGACATCCCAAACCCAGCTGGCTGTGTTCCTGTGTTCCCTGCTCCAGGCGGGCTGGGTGGTCTCCAGGGCTCCCTGCTGTCCCCGCAGCTCTGTGACTCTGTGACCCAGGGTTTGCTCTGAGATTTCCAGGCACAGCAGAGCCACTGGAGCTGGTGGCCCTGCACAGGCAGCCCCAGGCCCTGCCCTGTCCCCTGCACGGGCTCTGGCCCAGGACAGCTCCCCGAGGAGCCGTGGCTGGGGCCAGGCCAGGGCTGAGCTCTCCCGGGCCAGGCTGCGACAGCACCCCCAGCACAGGGGCTGTGCCACTCAGGGCACTTTCACAGGAAGATTTATGCTTGGGAAGACAAATGTTTAGAGGAAAAAAAATCCTGAGCATCTGTTCCCAGCTCACAGTGAGTCCCCAGCCCCAGCTCAGAGGCAGTTCTGGAGCAAACCAAGCTGTTCACTGGGCTCCAGACCTCAGGCTGCCCGCAGGGAAGGAGCAGGAACAAATATCACAATAAAACAAATCCAAAATCCAGCATGAAACATCAGGCTGTGTCAAGCTGCTCCCTACTACTGGGAAGATCTTTGTTCAGGGGAGGAGTTGAGTCCTGAGGATGATGATGATGATGATGGGGATCCTCCTGGGATGCAGCACACACAGACCTTGTTCCCCCCAGGGCACTGAGCTGGGACTCATCCCCCCCTCCATCCACCTGATCCCCTGGGAGCAGGATTGAGCACAGATCCAGCTGTCTGTCCCAGCAGGGAGAAACATCCAAATAGAAGCATCCCAAATTTCAGCTTCGTGCACACGGGGCCTGAGCAGGGCCCTGTCTGCTCTTGTCTCCTGGTTCTGGTGATCAGCAGCACAAGTGGCAGCAGCAGTGAGCAGTGAAAAGGGAGGTGCTCCCGTGGGATTGCAGCCATGTGGGGATACAGAGCTCCTGGAGGGTCCCCACCTCCCCACAGCCCCAGGACCTCAACACCAGCCCTGGGCCCTAAAGCTGTTCTCACCCAAGCTGTGCTTGGGGCAAACACTCCAAATCCTGCCTGTGTTTCTTCTCAGCACACCAGACCATCTCAGTCTCATGGAACAAGGTCCAGACCTCGTAATTTTGTAAGATTTAGGACTTGGGCAGAGTTTCCTGCAGCCCAAGTGGTAATTGGGCTAAGCCCTTTGACAGCTCTGGCTGTCCCACAAAACACACTGAGGCCCTAAACCATGAAGTGCTGCTGGTCTGAAGCTGCAGTGAGAGGAGATCACCATGAGCCAGCACTGAGCAGAGCATTTGGGGAACAAGGGCTGTGCACACCAACCACGTTTACTGCGTGCTGCTAACACTTGGAAGGCATTTAGAACACTTTTAACACACAAAGGACACAGTTCTGCTGGTGAACTGGTGCTTTTATGGCTGTGGGGTCTTTAGGGACTCTGCAGATGTGGTGATGAACCAGCCCTGGCCCCACTGGGTGTTCCTGCAGAGCCCACACAGAGCAGGGCTGCCCCTCTCAGCTGGGACATTTCAGGTGCTGCTGCACCAAGGAAACTTTAAATTACATTAAACAGAGATTTCCCAGAGAAATACACCTTAAATATGTTTCTCTTTTAAGAGATGGATGCCAGCTTTACATGAATACTCAACTTTAATCTCTAATGATGCAATTACAGCTGTGGTTCCTCAGTTACCAGTCCTGGCTCTGCAACAAAAAGTCCTTTTTGCTGTCAAACTGTCACTTATTTTTGTTTTTAAAGCATTCACAACCAAATTCACTGAGCTTGGCTTTCTGAGGGTGCAGGCCAGTGGTGTGGTGCAACTCAGGTGGGGTTAAGGTGTCCCAAGCCTGGGCTCTATAAATCCAGTGCCAAAAATCATAAACAAGGTTAAAAAGAAACCAAAAATCCAGAATCAAAACCAAACCCAAAGCATTTCTTGCACCAGTACATTCAATATTCCCCTTTAATTGACAAGAACTGCACAATGTCACAACTGTTAAAGAATTTTGTTTGCTTGTTTTTCCAAACTAATAAAACACCAATAGCTCTGGATAAACTCATCCAGAACATATTGAGGTTAAATTAACAAAAGGAGAAGCCCCTGAGCTCAGGCAAACAGCAATAATGCTTTGTTGGAGAAGGGGGAAATCACATTTTTTATATGGAAAGTCCATCTGTAAGCAATTGTGCTAATGCTTTAAAGATGATCAGCTCAGGCTTTTGGAGTCAAACAGGAAAACAACCAAAAATCTTATCAGGAAAGAGATTTTTCAACCTGAAAACAGATTCTGTCAAAATGTCAAAGGCCCAGATTTGGGTTCTGCTCAAAGTGACTTTAACAAGACCCAATTGGAAGAGAAATGCTGAATTCAATTACCTTTCAACCTCAAGTAACACTTGGAGGGAGACCTGAAATACAACCCCAAACACAGCACTGAGGGGGAACCTGCAGGAAGGAGAAATTCAGAAGTGCCAGGGCTCATCCTCATCCCCTCTGTGTTTCCCTGGAGGTGTCATCTACCCAAAACTCAGCCTGGAAAATGATTCCCTGGACAAGGCAGAAGTGCAGAGCCACCAGCTGAGAGCAGGAACCTGACCCAAAGGTAGGAAATATCCCAGTTATTGTTGGAAGGCTGGGAAGTTTCGGGAGGTTTTGGTGAGAGGGAGCTGGAAAAACACAAAAGGCAAAAAATTCAAGTTTGGTGAAAATGTATTTCAGCATTAATTATCATTTCACTCAGTTCTGATCTCTTTTCCCAAACTATTTATGCTCAACTTTGACATTAAAATTTCATTGGGTTTGCTCAGAACTACTTTCTTTAGCAATGTTTAATTAGACATTTGAGAGCATACATATATATATTAAAAATTCAGAACTACCCTAAACTGAAATAATATTTCATGACAAACTGGGATTTTTTTAATTTTATTTTTTTTGCTTTAAGCGAAAGCTATTTCCTGATTCTCCTGAATTATCAGTAAACCAAGAAGCCTGTGGTTTCCTTGGCTTCCATGGGTAATTCAAGCTCTGCCCATTCACTGTTTGCCACTTCTTCCACTGAACTGCACCAAAGTGAGGGATGAAATCACAGGAAACTTCTTTGCAAGTAATTATTCACCAAGACAAAAAATCAGTAATTAGGTCATGACTTTCAGAGAGGATTAATGGAAACATTTTATATGTGCAAAATGAGTTTTAAATGCCAACATGTTCCACAATTCTTTCTTAGCCTGAATTTGCTCATGCAGAGAGTTCTGTCCCCGGGATGAGGCAGAGGGATGTCCGTGGTGATGCGTCCCAAGTCACAACCACAGCAGCTCATGCATCCCAAAATCTCCAGCAGTCAGAAAGAAGCTTTGCCAGCAGCTGAGCTGCTCTAAATCTGCTGGGCAGCAACGCGTTTCAGGCAATATCGACAGGGAGAGAAGGGAAAACGGGGGATAAGGTTTGTGTATGGACAGATTTGCTCCGCTTCGTCTCCCTGCCGGGGCGGTTTCCTGCAGATGCTGATCCCTGATTATCAAATGGGTCAGCGCCTTTCTGCCTGCGGGGGCTGCTCGGTGTTTATGAGCCACTTTGATCTTCTTCCTAATTAATTTGGGACTCCGCGGTGCCCCGCTCCTTGGCCGACACCGCCACCTAACGCTGACCAGCCGCTCCCGGGACGGGAAACGCCGGGAATGTGCTCCAGAGCCTTCCCTGAGCATCCCCCGGCACCGGGAATGTGCTTCGGAGTCATTCCCGAGCATCCCCCGGCACCGGGAATGTGCTCCAGAGCCTTCCTGAGCATCCCCCGGCACCGGGAATGTGCTCCAGAGCCTTCCTGAGCATCCCCCGGCACCGGGAATGTGCTCCAGAGCCTTCCTGAGCATCCCCCGGCACCGGGAATGTGCTCCAGAGCCTTCCTGAGCATCCCCCGGCACCGGGAATGTGCTCCAGAGCCTTCCTGAGCATCCCCCGGCACCGGGAATGTGCTCCAGAGCCTTCCTGAGCATCCCCCGGCACCGGGAATGTGCTCCAGAGCCTTCCTGAGCATCCCCCGGCACCGGGAATGTGCTCCAGAGCCTTCCTGAGCATCCCCCGGCACCGGGAATGTGCTCCAGAGCCTTCCTGAGCATCCCCCGGCACCGGGAATGTGCTCCAGAGCCTTCCTGAGCATCCCCCGGCACCGGGAATGTGCTCCAGAGCCTTCCTGAGCATCCCCCGGCACCGGGAATGTGCTCCAGAGCCTTCCTGAGCATCCCCCGGCACCGGGAATGTGCTCCAGAGCCTTCCTGAGCATCCCCCGGCACCGGGAATGTGCTCCAGAGCCTTCCTGAGCATCCCCCGGCACCGGGAATGTGCTCCAGAGCCTTCCTGAGCATCCCCCGGCACCGGGAATGTGCTCCAGAGCCTTCCTGAGCATCCCCCGGCACCGGGAATGTGCTCCAGAGCCTTCCTGAGCATCCCCCGGCACCGGGAATGTGCTCCAGAGCCTTCCTGAGCATCCCCCGGCACCGGGAATGTGCTCCAGAGCCTTCCTGAGCATCCCCCGGCACCGGGAATGTGCTCCAGAGCCTTCCTGAGCATCCCCCGGCACCGGGAATGTGCTCCAGAGCCTTCCCTGAGCATCCCCTGGCACCGGGAATGTGCTCCGGAGCCTTTCCTGAGCATCCCCTGGCACTGGGAATGTTGCTCCCAAATCCCTTCCCTGAGCATCCCCTGGCACTGGGAATGTCGCTCCCAAATCCCTTCCCGGGACATCCCCTGACCCCACCCGGCTGCCGGACCCCCCTGTGCCCCCATAGTTCCCACCCTCGGTGGGGTTCCCTGGGGTGCAGCACCCATGGAATGCAGGGAACAACCTCTCCCCAGCTCCCAGGGGCTCAGGAACATTTGTGGAGCCTGAGAACAACCCCGGGGAGCTCCTGGAGGCTGCAGGATGGAATTCTGCTGCTGGGAGCCGGGATAAGCTCAGGTGAAGCAAAGGGAGAAAACCTCTGGAGAGGGAAGGTTGCTGCCAAATCCCGAGCTGCCTCAGAGTCCCCGTCCTGCAGAAAGTGGACCCTGGTGCTTTGATTTCCTACAAACACACGGATGAGGATGAAAAGCTGCTGTGCCAGGTCAGACCTGGTAACAGTGAGGGAGGGGCTGGGAGGACACCACACCTCTCCCTCTGCATCTCTCAGGAAGGAGAAGTCTGAAACCAGAGCAAGGCCCTGCTCACCCAGCAGCCTCCTCCTGGAATTCTGCTCCAACAGCTCCCCCAGCTCCTGATTTTTGCAGTTTCACATCTGACCCAAAACTGGACTCTGTGTCCATCAAACCAAACAAATCTGCTCATCACACAACTGACCCCCCTTACACACAACACATGTCAAATGGGCATTCTTGCAATTAGCATGTGATTACTCAATCTGCATAATTACACATGGTAATCATGCTGCAGCATGTTTGGAACTGCTAGATCTCATTTTCCCCAGCAATCCTAGATTATATGAATATCTTCTGTAGGAACTACTACTTTAGATGTTATGAATTAATATTAAGATGAAATTGAATTAAATGTACTGATTTTAATGTCATGAATGCACTCATAACTATTTTTTTCCCCTGAGAACCATCTGCAATTTAGAGACTTGCTAATCCTAATTAAATGCACTTTTCTCAAGTGTGTGCAAATGAACAGAGAAATCTGCTCGGGAAAGCAGTTGCATATTTTCCACTTCCACGAAGGGGGAGAAGAAACGGTTTTGTAGTTTAATATTAGATCTTCCTCCTAAGTGAGAATGAGTTGCTTCTTTGCAATTTCAGGACACAGAGCAAGCTGATGGTGGAGCTAACAGGGTAATTTGCTGAAAGCAGAGGTGGAAGAGCCCTCAAACAAGAGTTTGTGCTGCTGCTCTGAACACTGACCCTGGAGTTTGGCTGTGCCTTCCATCGTTTTACAATTGTTTTACACAGTGCTTGACAGACCAACACTGCATGGAGGCAACAGCCAGAACCTGGCACTCCCCAGGGCACACAAAATGTTCTGTTCTGGTTCTTCCTTCTCGCTCAGCAGTGGCAGCTCCTCTTGGGTTTGACTTTTACTTCCCCCCCGCAGTTCCCAGGCTGTCCCCCTAACCCAGCCCTGCTCAGTGCCACCCCAGAGCCCTCACTTGGGCACCCTGAGCCCTCACCCTTTCATTTCCACATCCCTTTGGCCACCCTCAGCCCTCACCCTTTCATTCCCACATCCCTTTGGCCACCCTGAGCCCTCACCCTTTCATTTCCACATCCCTTTGGCCACCCTGAGCCCTCACCCTTTCATTCCCACATCCCTTTGGCCTTCAGCTCCCACCTTTGGGAGGTTTCATCCTCCTCAGCAGCACTGCTTTTATTTCAGCCAAGAACCTGGCCCAACCTACTCCTCACAAAGCCCACCAGTGCCAGCCTGGGACAGCAACACAGCCACACTCACTCATTAGTGCTCCCTCATTAGTGCTCCCTCATTAGAGCCCTCAAACGTGGCTGGTTCCTGGTGGGGCTCTCCTCAGGTGAGCTCCCTTTCTCCTGAGGATGAGGTGCCTTGGACAAGTCTTCCCCAGATGCTTTCCAAGCTCACAATTTCAGTTTTGAGACAGAGTCAGAGGTGCTGGTGAGGGCTGACACCTTAGGAGAGTTCCAAGAACACAACAGACCTAGAAAATTTTGCAGAACATACTTGGTTTCAAAAACAGTTGAATAATTTAATACAAATTATGAAGCCTCACACAAGAAGAAACAAAGAAAACACCCAAAAAACAAACCAATACATGCTCCCCTCAATGTTATTGCCACAAAAAATGCATTCAATAACTCAATTTCCTTTCTTGAAGGAAAATAACTGAAAGAGAAGAAAGCAAAAGTTTCTTCATTATTTTAAGACAGATTTTCTGGGGAGTGACTCAGTATTTTCAAGTAACTGAACATGAATTTGGATTTGGTTATTGGCAGCTTCTCCCTCTCTCCCAGCAACGCGAGGATGGTGAAAGGTCAAGTGAACATGAAATTCCAGGCACCTCCTTTTGAGCTTTAAAAGCAAGACACAGAAACCAGTTTTGCAAAACACCAAGTCTATATTTACATCCACATGTAATAATATAACTCAACTAAAGTGAAATACATCATAAATTAAATGAGTAATGTGTGCCTACTGCTTGCCGACTTCCGGTTTCAACAATTAAAATAGAACAAAATGGAATGAAATAAATACATTTAAAAAAAAAAAGAAAATCAACAATTTGTACCTCTATATATGCACTGTTATTTCCAAAGAAACATACAAAACCAGTAGTATCCCAATAGTTAATACTGATGGGCAAAGTGTGTTCTGAAGCACAGGGTGGTGCTGCCATGGAATAGAATCTTCAGGTCCATTTTTCCATTCCAACCCTGACCAAAAAAAGCCTTGAGGGAAACTGTACCAGCATGAAGGGAGATTAAAAAACAAACAAGCCTTAGGTCTGTTTGCTGAAACAAGTTAAAAACCAGCCCAGAGCCCCGGGTGGCACCAGCAGGGCAGGGACAGCCACGTGCCAGGGCTCGGTGAGAGATCACACACAAAAATAGATTAACCCTTTTCCAAGTGAATTCATCTTCAAAAAATAGGCTATAAAAGTGCAAAACTAGGAAAACAAAAATCTAGATTATGTACATATGGCTCAGCTTATGAACAGGAAAACAGGTCAATAGTGTACAATTTCCTGATACACAGCACTTCATTCCATTGCCAGTTTACAGAGACATTAAAAACCAGTCCCCTTTACAGGAACCAAGACAACTGGAACATCTCAAGTTGCATAATGAAAAAACAAGAGTTTCTAGGTTTTGCTATTTTACATTTGCTGTATGAGGGAAGAGAGCAAAATGAACAGTGCAAAATATTTTTTTTTGTTTGTTTTACTAAAATATATGGAAGTCAAAGCCAGGTACAAAAGGAATTAACTCTTACTAGAACTTCATGAGAAGAAACAAGGAAGGCAAGTCAAAATATGCAACAGTTCTGCTTTACTGGCTGGTAACTGGCCATCTTCCCTTTACAAAAGTTAAACTGCATGTGCATTAGAGAAAACTCTTGTTGTCTTCACAAAAAAATAAAAGAAGATATTCTCCCATTTACAGGTTATTTCTCATTCATTTCAGACACCCAGTAGATGCTAAAACTTGACATCAAGAAGCTCCCAAGCACAGTCAAGTAGGCTCCACCACAGCCACATCCCTTTTGAAGTCTGGAGATCCCAAATTTGTATTTCAAGTCTGTTGGTTGTGACTTTACAGCTTGGACAAAGGTGCAAAGCAGTTTTTTCTTTAAATGTGACTGTGTGGAGCTTAGTACAGAACCAAACATTTGAAACACTTAGATTATTATTGTTTCTCAAGCAAGTCCCAGGGATTTTCTGCTGCAAAGTTTGGATGGTGGCAGAGGTGTTTCAGAGGCTTCTCTGAAGAACAGCAACCAATGCCAAGAGAAGAATCCAACCACATTTCAGGAAATCCAAATGTCAAGTATTGCCTCATGCTTGCATTTAAAAATATGCTGGAAACAACCCCAGAGAACCAGAGCCCTCCAACACGTCCTGGTCCTCACATACCCAAGGCAGATCAACGTCAGCACCGTTGCTTTAATGTTCACAACATTTATAAACTGGACAGTTTCAGACAGTTTATTTGGAAGTTGTTTTAAAAAACTAACATAGTTCAACAGGAAAAAAACAAACAAACAAACAGATGAGAAACTTTCACTTTTATGAAAAAGGAGCATTAAGCCAACAGGTTTCAACTTCAATATTTACAGTTTACCTGAGGTGCAACGATATATATTCTTTCCAAGAGAAACTCTTCAGCAGCGCTCAAGTATGTAAAAATAGAACTCCTACCTAATATTTGGTCAATTAATTCTAATGAAAAATACTCAAAAGTCAAGGTCAAGATATACATTCTCCACACACCTTCATAACCCAATTGTTTAGACTACTTTTTATGGCTATTTGGTACAAAATGTTAAAAGAACCAATATTACAAAACTGTAGTGTTTCTATATACAGTACAATCACAGCTTAGTTCAGTAGCTTTCACCATTTATCTTCCTCAGGGGATGAACTGCAGGTATAACTCCATGGAACATGCACTTGTGTCCTTAGACCTGGGGGAAAAAGAGAGGGAAAAAATATTCAGTTTGTGGTACACAACTATAAAATAGCACAACACAGTTTTTGTTGTGAGGAGCGTCTTTATAATAGAAATGGAATTCCTTCTGCATCCTTGCTAAGGAATTGACTTTGCCATGTAAGTCTGGAACTTCTGTTTGCCAAATAAAAGCTGGCACTCAAGTCTACTTTGGAAGATGCTCAGCCCCAAGAAGCACTTCAGGCACAAAGTCAAGTTAACCTAAACCAGCACAGCCAGACACAAATATGCTTAGGAGGGGGACAATGAGCAGTAAGATTAGAAGAACACCAAGAAATAAAGTGTTTTAAAAGCTGTCAATTCCATGTCAGCTCTGCTGCCCAAAATCTTTCCATAAAACACTGTGTGCTGGCCCAGGTGCTACAGAATTCCAGACATAACTCCTTAAATGTGAATAAAGACAATTATCTGTAGCTCTGGGTTTGAAAAAGGCAAACAGATAGATTGATTTCCAGTCTCACGGGGCACTTCTCTCCTGAGCAGTGAAGGGTGTTGCCAACACAAGGGGCTTGTTCAGTTCTCAGGTACAGCTGAAGCACAGAATTCACAGCACCAGGTAAAGCTTCCCTCACAGGGCACAGCCACCCCTCCCTCAAACAGGGGACAAACTACAGGGAATAACCTCTCCAGCACACAGAGAGAGTGCCCAGGAGCTGTCAGGAAACTCTCCCATGAAATATCCACCCCAGAGCTGTGTTGTTTGAGGCAGCCCCCAGTGCTCAGCACAGGTGAAATGAGCCACGTTTGCATTTTCAGAAAGGACCAAGCACCACAGCATGCACGAGCTGTGATCACAGGCACTTCACCCTAATGCTCCACACCACGTTCCCCCACCCCCCAGGGCTGACTTCACTTTGATTTTCTGACTTCTGTTGAACACTTCCCACTGGAATTGTAACTGATTAATATATTTATTTAGTGTTAACCTGCCATTCCTTTTCAAGAAGGAGCATCTCCGTACCTATTAAACCATCACCACTATTCCAACCAAAATGCTGCTACCCCAGCCCTGGGTTGGCTTTGAAGGAGGGAGTTTGTAACTTTTCAGCTGTTGTGGCTCAGACTTTCACAACCTCTCCTCACGCTGTGCAGGAACCTTTGATGCCACATCATGCAACATTTAAGCAACAATTAGTTCAAAGCTTTGCTTACCGTTGCTTGAATGATTCAGTTCTTCTTGTCACTGGGTCTGAAGGGTGTGTTCCCCACGAAGGGCTCATAACTTCTCTTCTGCAGCAGATTGCTGGGTAAGTGTTGGTATGACACTGATCTCTTTCCTGGGGAAAAAAAAAAAATCATTTCCAGGAGTTAGAATTTATTTCCTGCTAATCTCAGGTCTACATCACCACCCAGAATCCCAAAACACCTCGACAAACCATCTCACAATTAGGCCTCAAAATAATAGGTATTTCTAGTCCTAGTAAAGCATTATATGACATTCAGGATCCAGAACAAACACCAGGAGAATGAAAAGATAAATCTAATAACTTTGTGCTAAGCTTTATACACATGATGTCCAGCTCCCAATTTCACTCATTTTACTTTCAAGAAATAAATTTCTTTGCCTAACTCATCACACAGCAGAGGCCTCACCTAAGGAGGTGTAAGTGCTGCACCCTTAATGCCCAATCCAGTTCCTGTGTTTGCTTGCAAACTGAATTTTTGAATGAGTGTTTGAGAGGAAAACTGGGGATCCTTCCTTGTTGCCATCACAGATTACATGGAACTTGAGACACTTTACAGACTGTTAATACACATTCACTTGCAGACCTTTGTTAAGCAATTTTCAGTCTAGTACACAGGTAGTTTCATGTTTATCTGAGGCTATTAATTCAGATTTATAGATGTGAAATCAATGCCTGTTCCATATTAAGTCTTACTAGCTTAGGCAAGCAGTCAAAAACACTTCATAAAACTGAGGCAAAAAGTCCAGAATCATTACTCCCACAGGATACCAACAGCCCAACTGCCATCCATATTCCATGAAAGCTTTAAATGCAGCATTGAAAAAAAACCTCGCAAGCTTTAATTAAATTAAAATGGCAAAGCTAAATTAATATTTCAACAGAATCTACGGAGCCATTGGAGTGTGTCACGAGCAATTGTCTTTAATTTGCAGCCCCTGCCAAATCAATCAGCCAACAGGTTATCCTTGATAACATGTTGCCATTGCAAAGGCAACTAATTTGAAAATAACACAAACTGAGTGGTTTCAGAATGTTTCTGTCTCTTCAGGGCAACACGGGATGGCAAAGCTTACAAGCAATAAGGGAAGGCATCATGCTTTAATCAAGTTTGCCAAGTGGAACATATTCTCCTGACAACTTGATCCAGCATTTAACATGCGACAGAACATGTTCGGGGGACCTAAATAATGTTGCCACAAGGCACACGGGCCCTGAGAAAAAGGGTTTGACATCGTGGTTTATAATATCAGCAGGGTTCAAGAGAAAGAGTGCAGAAAGCTGCAGGTCTGCACCTGCAGAACTCTGCAGATGGCATCACAAAACACAGCTCTGAGGAGTTGGAACTCTAGAGAAACAGTTGGATTTCAGCTTTTTAACAAATAGAAACAGAATTGAAAGGAACTTTTATCTGCAGTCTCCACCCACATTAAAACACTGAGAGGTTTGTTTGGTTGCTACCCTGTACCCTCTCAACACTCATCAAGGTTTGGGTTGGGTACTTTTAGGCAGAATGGTTGAAAAATTCAGAAATTAACCTTACAAACCTACACATCTTCTTGCCCAGGGCCTTTACTGAAGTTGCTAAGAAAACCCACGGAGGGGGGCTTGTTTCACAAGTCTTTCCAATGGAGGTAACAGCCATAAAAAGTTGCTTTTCTTGCCCTGAGCCAGCACTGGGTAATGAACAATGAAATCCTCATTTCCATGACAACAATGCTGTCAAATTAGCTGCAGCCACAGTTTGAGAGCTCCACATAACAAGAAACAGGGAAAAGTTCTTGACTGCAGGGCAGTGTCTCCAGGCCTGCACCAAGGAACAGGAAGCAAACCCAGCAAGGAGATTTCTCTGGCACAGGTGGAGCTTCCAAAAGAAGAACCAGGTGGATTCCAGTGAAGTCACTGTTTAAAAATAGCAGTGCATGGCCTGCTCCTTCAGCAGGCTGTCCTGGCTCACACTGACAGCATTTCCCCCCTCCACACACTCACAGACCCCTCTCTGCAACTCCTCCTCTCACATCCCCAGGAATCAAAGGACAGCAACAACATCTGTCCCCCTGGGCAGCCCTGTGCAGAACCCAGTGCCCATCTGACAGTGCTCACAGAAAATCAGGGTACACAGACAGTGCTCTGCACAAAACCAGGAATTAACCCCATTTCACCCCCTCTCCAGTGACTCAGCTGTGGTGCTTTTCCTTCTCCACTCTCTGCTCATCCTGGACACGGAGCTGTGACACTTCCCCTCACCCTTCCATAACCCACTAGGCAAGCCTGAATATTTATTTATAAATATGATATATTTTTGAAGCCCACAACCTTAAAACAAGCAAACAAAACCCAGAACAGAGGGAGCAAATACTTTTTTTTTTGCCCCATAACTAAATGTATATTTAGTATTTGCAGTTTGCTCCGACCTGAGGTAACACACCCTGCTTGTTACCATCCCAGACTACTTCAGAAGAGTAACTTTACTGCTTCCAGAGAATGGCAGCATTCAGAGTTCAGGAACTTCACAGACTTTAAGACTACACAGCACACACAGGCTATTCATTTTTATAATGGGATCTTCGTTTCAAAATTCAAAGTCCTGTATTTGTAGCTAAGTCCATGCTGACCTCAGCTTAAAGTCATAAATACCACCTTCTACAAATAGTCAGACAACTCCTTAAATATCACCCAGCACCTTTTAATCTTGGCCTCCTGCTAAGTCTTGAAAATGTTGACCAAGGACAAAACACAGAAAGCATGTATTTTGTAAAAGTACCAGAGTTCTCCCAATACATCACAAATCATTTATCTCTGCTAGGCCCAGAAGTTTCCACAGAGCATTACTACACCATAATTAGAATAGCAGAAATCTGTTGTCTTGATTGAACAAAGTATTCTGTTCCTACAAAAAACTAAACATCAAAACAAAATGCCATTGAAGAACAGAAGTCTAAGATTTAAATCAGTTTTATGATCTGCAATGCATCCTTTTCTGCTATTGAAGGGAACAATTGTCCATGACAGGCTTTTTTTTTTTTTGTAAGAAGTTTTATTAATATACCAGATGGTCCAAGACTTCTGGCATATTAAGCAGAAAGGCTCATTCCATATCCTGGCTTAGTTAACACGTCTGGAGTGCTCTGATGAGCAAACAATGCATGTTTGCTATCAGAGACCCATGGCAGAGGAGAGGCAGGAACCGGAGGAACTTCAAATCCCTCTTTAAAATTCAGACCTTCCATGCCTAATTCCCCGACCCAGGAGTCTGCTGAAGCTGGATTTTAAATTGAAAATCCAAGCACTCAGTGGACTGGGTGAAATGCTAAGTACAGCTGTATTTTCCACATTTCAAGGTGGGTACACACTTTTTTCCACCCCATCCACCTCCCTGAGCAGTGGTGTAGGAGGTTGGAGGAGAAGGGGGCACTGTACCTTCTCCTGTCGAGCTGGTTACTTGGCCATTGCCAGATCCACAGGAACCATAGAGTGATCCAGAGCTGTAGGGCTCGTAGGGTTTGAGAGCAGTCAATACATGAGGAGGATCAGCATCATCTGAACTGAGAAGGCCTTGTTTGGTTGGCAAAGCAGAGGGTGCGGGTTTGGGGCGCGAGAATTCCTGAGGTAGCAGATTTGCATATCTGTTTGCAACACGGAATCTGCTCATTTCGTATCTCCTGTAGGCGGCCATGGCAGAGTCCATGTGCTCCACAGCTGCCAGCGTGGGCTTCAGCCGTTTGGAAGAGCTTTCTCCATAGTCCAGAGCTGCGCTGCTCCCGGATTTAGCACACAGATAGTCTCTCCCTCGGGGACAAGCCCAGGCAGGGTCATTGAGGTGAGGCTCCAGAACCCCATTCATGCTGCTGCTGATCAGACCAGACTGAGTCACTGGGGCACCCAGAGCTTTGATTTTAGATTCAGATCTTTTTACTCTGTCCAGTACTGGAGAGATACTGGAACTGGAGTGCACTTCTTGCTGAGGTTGTCTGTAGTTATTCGCCTGAGCTCCAATATTACTTTGCTGTTTGTGAAACTTGAGGTTACTCGGGGCTGTGCTGCTTGACTCGGTCCCTGAGAAGAGAGGGACTTTGTTCTGTGGAGGGGGGCATTGCTTAGCTTTCCCTGTTTGCAATGGTTTTTGTTGTGGAGATGGGGAGGCCTTGTTTTTATTGGGATGGAGAGGCAGAGGAGGCACATCCTTGCCCAGCAGGGCCGGGGGGCAGCCCGTGCGCCGGGCCTTGGCCACGGCCTTGCTCCTGTAGCCGTTCTTGTTCACGGTGTCAGGGTTGTACTTGTGCATCAGCCTCTGGTGCATCATGAGGACCTCGGGGTAAAATGTCCTGTAGGTACAGAAGGGGCAGGTGCTGGGTGCCAGCAGGCCTCTGGTTGCAACCACTGAGCATTCCTGGGAAGTCTTACTGGATAAGTCCAAGGGCTGCTCGTGACAGTCCACGACAGGTCTGTGTTTGTAGTTCTCAGTGCATTCTTGCACATCATTCACATTTTTCCCACCAATAAAAGCACAAATATACTGGACATCATCTTCCTCTGATGCCACAGAAGCCTTTCTCTCTCTTTTATGAGGAACATTAGGCTGAGCTTCCTTTGTCTCCTTCTCAGCCTTCAGTTTTTCCAGGTAAGGAGCGGGCACGTTCTCAGGTATTTGATTCAGACTGCTACAAACAGAACCTTTGTTCGACTCCCTGGAACTGTTTTTTACTTTTAAAAAGACTGTGCTGCCTACTGCGTTGCTCAAGGACAGAACTTCCTTTTGCTGCTTGGCAGGTGGGCAGCTCTCAGCATCTTTGGCACCATCAAAAAGCCTCTTCAGATTTTTGGTTTCTGGAGCCCCCTCGGCAGCCAGCGCCAGCGCGGCCTCCTGCCCGCGCAGGGCAGCTTTGCCGTCGCTCTTCCCCTCGGCTGCGCCGTCACCGTGCCTGTCCTTGTGGTGTCTCTCCAAGTGGTACCTCAGGGAAGTCTTCTGGGCTGCTGCATACTCACAGAATTCACATTTGTACGGCTTTTCACCTGCAACACACATTTAGCAGTCAGTGTGACACGATTCGAAGTCTCGATCGCAAACACGAGGGAATAATGTGGACTCCAAAACAATGACATCGATTTTTCTCTCCCCTTCCACACACTCCTAAGTCCCAAACTCATGGAAATCATTTAAACAGCAATGTTTTAGTGCTTTTACTAACTACAGTGACATCTTCTGGCTACTCTGAGATGTTTCCCACTCGTTGGCTACGGATGGAGATGCGAACTGACAAGGTTTGGCAAGATAAGCAAGGAGTGTAATTGTGGGCCAAGCCCAACAACTTGGAGCCCTTGCTCATCCCACCAGCATTCCCCAGCACAAGTGGCACAGCTCAGCTAAAAACAGCTGCTTCAGAAGGAGCACACATGCAGAGGTAGGAAGGGTTTGTCTGGCCATGCAAAACAAGGAGCTGAGTTGAAAAAGAGACTCAGCTTTTCCCCAGGTAGCAGCAGCTGGCAGACAACCAACTTAACACTTGAGAAATAAGCTGCTTTTAAAATTAAACCCAAACCCTAAACTTCTGGTACACTGCTAAAAGCAGAAAAATATTAAAATTTTAAAATATATGGTTTTAATAACACTTTATGTAATTAGCCCTATTCAAAATCATTTATACTTATGTAAATAATTCATTCTAAGAAATTTTGTCATTTAGTTTTTTTAAAAATTACAGACAACTTTGTTTTTAGTATCAATAATTTTGAAGGTAATTTCTGTTTTTCATAATCAAAACCAAACATTCCATCCAAGTGGATTCAGTAGATTTCCCTCCCCTCCCACAAAGGTGAAGGCCCCATTTACCTGTATGAGTTCTGAGATGAATATTGAGGTAATAATTGGAGCGAAAATACTTTCCACAGTAGCTGCATTCTCGGGAGGTTCCAAGGGTTTTAACTTTTGTTCTTTCCAAACTGTCTTCATTTTTATCTTTGGGAGAAAATAC
Source organism: Climacteris rufus (assembly GCA_013398175.1). NCBI lineage: Eukaryota > Metazoa > Chordata > Aves > Passeriformes > Climacteridae > Climacteris > Climacteris rufus. The sequence continues at coordinate 237,460 of VZRZ01001295.1, forward strand.
AGGCATATTGTGAAGAGCAAACGCAAATTTGCAGTCTTGTTTAAAACAGTAACTGTCTTTTTTAAGGAAAAAACATAGAATTATTAATTACTGTCAAATCCTATGGTCTACAAGTAACTTTTGCTCTGTTCTGCTGCGCTCTGAGTAATCAGAGAGCACAAGAATTTAAAAGGTTTCTATCTATGTCCAGGAACACTGCGGTTTGTGACTGTAACGAGCCCAAAAATCAAACAAGATGCAAAACAAGGGCTCAAAGAAAAAAGAAAGAAAAAGAGTTCTCTTTATTGACTTCCAGGATCTTGATGGAGAAAGAGAAACTGGATACTCAAAAACTCACACAGGTTATCAACGGTATTATTTTATTAATGGGAATGCTTGAATTAGTGTGTGATAATTCAGATTAGAAGTGTGCTCTGTGCAGCACAGCCAGATACAGGGAGGTGGGGAAGGCAGGCAAAGACACATTTTTGATTAATTCTAACTATAGCATTTCTGTGCTGATCAATGGAGCGTCTGTCACTGCACCCTTAGGTTTGACGGAGCACTGAGAAACGCAGCGTGGGGAGGTGCTGGGCTGTCCAGGGGGGACAGAGGGGTGACCTGGGTGTCCCAGAGGGCTGAGCCCCAGGGTGTCCTAGAGGGGTGAGCCCGGGGTGAGCCAGAGGGGTGACCTGGGTGTCCCAGAGGGGGGACCTGGGTGTCCCAGAGGGGTGAGCCCCAGGGTGGCCCAGAGGGGTGAGCCCCAATGTCCCAGAGGGGTGGCCCAGAGGGGTAAGCCCAATGTCCCAGAGGGGTGACGCCTGGGATGTCCCAGAGGGGAACCCGAGTATCCCAGCCCAAAGCCCGGCTGCCCAGGCGGCGGTGCAGCAGCCACAGGAGCCACAGGAGGGCAGCAGGGACAGCGGAACGCACGGCTCCCCGCAACGCACAGCTCCCCCCAACCC
>VZRZ01001295.1:239404-255232 GCA_013398175.1 Climacteris rufus
CAGAGCTCCCCGCAACGCTGCAGCTTCCCCAACACCCACACGGCCTCACACAACACCCCAACTGGAGCCCAGCAGAAGGAAGGAGACCTCTGGCGTGACTAAGATGTTGGATGGATAACAGAGCTTGACAGAGTTCTTTGAGGTTGCTGGCTGTTGGGAAGTTTCTCTCCTGGAAATGCTGCTCTGGCTGAGTTAAACAAACACTCGTGTCTCAAGAGGTGTGACTCAGCAGCTCACACCAAAATCTGTTGTACTTCAGGATAAGACACTGAGAAACAAAACAAGCAACTTAACGTTAGGTAATCATGTCATTCCCTTGTTATTGGAGGCAAAATAAAGGGCTGCACATTACCAGAAATGGCAAAGTCAGGGCTGTGTGAGTGCCAGGACATTCTGTACGTGTGTCCTGCCTTGAGATGATGCAAGTGTGTGTTCTTTAAATGCCGACTGGGAGCATGTCACACGGAGAGTGGGAGATTAGCTGAAGACTTCTTGCTATTCCTTTTGTCCCCTGACATGCACTCTTTTTCAATTAAGGAATCATTCAGTATCACTTGCTTTCCTAAGACACTGTGACGTGCAGAATTAATCCTGAGTAATGTACAGATGGAGCCCATCCATGCTGTCAGCAACTCTTCCAGGCAGAGGAGTTAAATATGTACCTCTCTTACATACAGGTCCACCTCTTAACAGCCTGTACCCTGGTTTGTGACATTTAGGCTTTCAAATTACCATTCAACACAAACACAGAACTTGCAGTTGGACAGAAAAAGTTTTAAACTATTCTTTAATTCTCAGGGTCTTAAAAACTGCTGGTATCAAGCACCGAATATTTTTTGCCCTTGAAAGATTCAGAGAAAAAAGGTGAAACTGCGTTGATTTCTTCAGAAATACCCTTTGTAAAAACATGTGCTGAACAAAAAGGGATATGCAACACTCCAAAGCATCCAGCAAAGTTAGAGAGAGATAAAGGGTGAGTAAACAGTGAAACAGTTTTAATAACAACCAGTCTAGGAAAAGCCAGTGACTTCTGGCAGTTATGAGAAGGCCCAACACAACCCCACAGACCTCAAAACGGCAGCATCCAAACCTTCCTTTCCCTCTCAGTTTTCTCTTTTCCCTTTCTCCCACTGTACCATTCCCTATCTAGTTTTTTAACACTTCCTATTATGTACTGAAAAGATAACAGAAAGGCACAAACCGTTCTTTGGCTCTCAGGAGTACCTAAACAACTCAATAACGTTGCTTCAAACTGAAGTGCTCACGATGCTACTCACCTAAATGAATTGTTTCTGGAAGCCCATCTTCAGATCCATCCTCAGAGCCTCCTTCCATCCTCTCTGCTGCTCCATTCTCCTCCAGGTTTGCCATGATATCAGCACAGAAGGCCCTGGGGGCAGTGGAGGTCTCTCCCTCACCCCGCCGGTCCCTCTTGTGCACTCTGGAGTGCAGGACCAGCTGGTGGTATGTTCTGAAGGCTTTCCCACACTCAGAGCAGTGGGTTGGCTTCTCTTTGCTCTGGGATGATTTAGAATCCATCTCCATAGAAGGCACTTCACCACCAGGATGTTTCAGTTTCTCCTGGGCTAAGTTACCATTCCCTGTGAAACTGCTGTTTTTATTTACCTTTGACTTCCCTGTAGTTTCACCCTGGCTACCTTTATTTGCATTCCAAATTTCACAGAGTTCTTCTTTATCTGAAGATGACTCATCATTGTCTGTACTTCCTTCTTGCCCTGGTTCTTTAATTTGGCCGTGGCCAACTGCAATTTTACCTTTGGTAGCCAGCTGCCATGCTTGATACGTGGTGAAAGGATCGAGCTCAGCGATCCACTTCGCAAGTTTCTGCAGTTTGTCCTTTTCTGGAACTGAATTTGGTCTTAAGTTCAAGAATTGGAAAAATTCCTGGTTTTGAGATGTTTCTTCTGCATTGACTTCAGCAGTCACTGGGGGGCTTTCACCATTGGGAACTGATTCTTTGGTGTGCACTTTACTGTGCTCAATTAGAGTCTCTTTATTGTGAAATAGGAAACCACAAACCATACAAATTTTGTAAGGTGACGTTACATTTTCAGTTACATGCTCCTGCACCACCTCATTTATTGTTATGGGGCCTTCAGAACCTTGTTGGTGCTTGTTCCTAGAACCAGGTTTTCCAGTGTGTGTTCTCATATGATTTTTGAGGAACCATGGCTCTTTAAATCTTCGTCCACAGACATTACACCAGTATGTAAAAGAATCTTTATGCTTTTTCATGTGTGCCTCAATGTCAAAAGCTTTATCAAACGTTTGCCCACAAACTTTACAGCTGAGTTCTTCACTGTCCTGCTCATTGCTTGGTGAAGGTGAGTTTGTTCTTACCTGACATTTATCCAGAGGACTGAGATACTCTGCTTCCACCCTCAGCACAGCTGGCTCACACAGAGTGGGCCTGTGCTGGGTCAAAACGTGCTTCCCAAGCTCTTCAGGGTGCTTAAAAGTCTCATCACAGAACATGCAGTCCAGGGGCATGCAGCCCTCAGCCTGCATGAGGAACTTCTCCTGCAAGCTTTTGTAAGAAATGGTGTTTGTTCCTTTTATTGTCATGGAGGCATCACTGTTCTCCATCTGGGCACCAACAGTGCTGGCTATTCCATCGGGGCCATCCATGTATGCCAGGAGAGGCTGGGTTGGCATCTTTCCTGCCTTCTGCTCCCTCTTACATGTCTCAGTGGAAGCTCTCACTTCTTTGGGGGTGCTCACTGATCACAATAAGGACACTTGTAGAGTTCTCCCACATGTGCTTACAAGTCTGCCAGGAAAAAGATTTACTTTTGTTTTCCACCAGCAAAAAATTGTTTCTTCTTCAGCTTTCTGTGCTTTCACACATCCCAGCAAATGTATCTGTAGGTTCACTCGATGAGGGAATGAGGCTTTTTTTGAACTGTTTCTTCAAGTTTTGCAAGTCTACAGATACAGTCAGGTGCACTTAGTTTTGTTGTACAAACGTTTCAAATAGTTGCATTGGGTAAAATCAAGGCCAAGTTCAGTGCCACAAAGATCTCCAGCACCTGGAAAAGAGAGGAAGGAGTTAGTCAGACTCTTTAAAAGGGAAGTATTGTCTCACAAATAATGAAAACATTCGGGCTGAGAACTACCAGGTGCTTTAGAACACACAAAGTGTATTTTTAAGAGTCAATGAGGGACAGATAGAAGGCACTCGGGTCACTTTTCTACCTGTCACAGCTGAAATAGTTTGTCTTGAACATCCCTCTGTTCCATAGCTGTGTTACAATTGCTGAGGAACAGCAATATTTTGCCTGTCTCTTCTAAATTCGCTCTTACCCAGTTACATAAAGCTGCTGGAACCATATTTCAATACACTGCTGAGTTCATAACAAACGCAGCAGCCCCAGTAACCTTTCCTTGAACCTGTAAAACCACAGCAAAACTTCACTTGTTTGTCCTCTAAAGGCTGTTGAGCAAAAGATTTTTTTTTTTTTTTTAAGACCAGACAGCTTGGAATCAGCTTTTACAGTTCTGGTACACAGGAAGTGTCAGCACAAATCTTTGTACTGAGAACTATTCACCAGTCCTACTACTCAAAGCTGTTCCTATCACCCACAAATTTACAATCTCTGTGACAGCTTGGGGCTGGTACAATTAGAACATCTCAAAGTTTAATATGAGCTAATGATAGTTTCTTGAACAGTAGTTTAGTATTTAAATCATTCCAAAGGCCAGCTATTAGATTATAAAAAGAACATTTTTCTACTTTCGAAACGGCACAAAACAAAAAATGATTTACTGATTATACTCACAAAGGAAGGTTTAAGGAGTTAATCACAAGTCCAATTTAAACCTCCAAGTCTACCAGAGTTAAAATATCTGCTAGCAGCAACTCATGACCACCACTCTTTGGGCTGACAAATTACAGTTTTGTGGATTTCAAGATTCCAGTTGATCAAGTTTTTGGATAAAGGAAAAGTCTAGCAAACTACAAGACTAATACAAACTGCAGAAGAATCATTCTGAGACAAGACATTTCCAAATAAAGTAATAACTAATGAAAATAATTCATTCAAAAATCTGACTCAGTCTCTGGCAAATTATTTCCTAAGAGCCAGCTGGCCAATGAACACATGACTTGGATTAATATGCCCCCAAAATTATTATACTCTATAGCTCTTAGAGCAGAAAACAGCATAAGCATAGCTGGGGTTTAAAATTCACCTCAACTTCCACCTCTGCTTTGCTTTTACATGGGAAAAAATTAAACATTTTGCTTTATTTGACCCATAGAAAGGACAGCAATTCAACCACAAGCCTGCAGCAGTTCAGAAACCTAACAACACACACGTAGGAGTCATGGATCCAACATCTCAAACACTTCATCCACTTCCTGCACTACAGCCTTGCCCTAAGAATTCCTCTTAACTTCAAACATTAGCACCTCCTTTCCCATCATGCTGACCACAGGATTCTGGAGTCTGATGATGACAGGAAATAAAATAGAAAATAAAACCCCAGCACCACACCAGAATGCCAGTAACAGGAGAAAATCATTCCTGCCAGCTGCTTGTCTTCCATTTTTTTTTCTGTACCTCCAGAGTTTAAAGTCTCTTCACTGCCCAGCCCTCTAACCCAGGTTTAAACAATGAGCACATTTAATAGCAAGAAGCTTCTAGGTCTTTCTAACCCATGTTGTTTCAGTCCTGGACCAAAGATTTATCCTGTGTCAAACACAGATGGAGGGATCCTGCAGGGTAAGGTGGAGTGCAGGAGGGAACAAGTCCCCGACAGACTGATGGCGACAGAACCTGCATTTTCTGCAGCCAAAGTCTCTTTTCAACTACGCCCTTTACCCCCATTTTCAGTCTTATCACTGCCATGATTAACACTGCATAGTGACTCAAAAATCTTCTGTAATAGGCAGGTTCAGGCTGTGGGGTGACACTTCTGCTTCTACTGCAGCCTCTGCCCTTCTCCCTTCCCTGCTCAGCTCTGACTTTCCTGCACTCCCTATAGGCACCTGAAGGAGCCATAACCAAAGTTTGAAGCTGAAGTATTCAAAAAACTTTCCCTTTTGTAAAACATAAGGAAAAAACATATCAAAGGGTGCTGGTTAGCAAGTTTTAGACTTCATGTTTCAACTTGCCTTTTTGTTCTATTTCTACCGTTGTTTTAAGAGGTACTTTTTACCCAACATGCTGTAGCAAAGCTCAGTGAATATCTGCCTGAAAATAATCTAAGTTTCAAATTTTAAAAAAATCCAGGCAAGATAAAAAAAATGGAATAAACTTATGAGTTTACTGCATTTACTTTCAGAGCCACAGGGAAATGCTCTGCAGGAAGAGGTGTAAGAATCATCCTACAAAGAGGCCAGAGGCATTTCTGGGGCATGAAGGCAGATCCAAAGGCCAGTGCCTAAAGTCCCACAAAGTGAATTGCTGGGATTGGTCATCCACTACTTCCTTGCTCGTGCCTACAAACAGAAAAACCAATTAGGGTTTATTACGCTCCCACTTTGCAGCACTACAAATACACAACAGAGCAACAAGGATTAACTCAGTGCAGAGAGGAAACAGAGGAGAAGGAGAAGAGAGCTCCTTCCAACGTGGGCCACCCCACACCGCTCTACCCACACCAGCCCAGGCCACCACAACCACTGGGAGAGCCACAGCTCCAGGATTTGTTAGAATTTAAGGGACAGGTACAGATCACATCCAGGGAAGGCCTGCTTTGATCACTGATGTGCGAAAAATCCACCTCAATCAATGAATTACATTTTCTCTGCTAAGTCCTTTGAGAAGGGGGCTGTTTCTATCCCATCTCAGCTGTCTGAAAAATGAAACCTCTTCAATTTTCCAGTTAAATACAGAGTGTAGAATTGACATGTGGCTCATGAGAGGAGTTCAGCAGAAGTTTGGGGCCAATTTTAGTGGGTACCAATAGGTTTGAACAAGCCTTTTGGAGACTTCTGCCACGGCTCATCAAAGCACTCTGCACCCTCCACCAAGCTGTGCTGCTGCTCACTGCTTTTAAAAGGAGGCTCTGAACACTTCTAGAACCAGCCACAGCTCATCCTCTAGGCAGCACTGCAAAGCAGAGCAAGATATTCCTGTTTTAGGAATCTGAAATGCCTATTTGCAGCTCAGGCAGCTATTGCTCTTGGATGCACAGGAGATAGTACCTAGAGACTGGGAAAAAACTGCAGGTAGCACTTCTGAAGAAAAGTGCAGATGCAACGAGACAGAAATATATTCAAACTGAGAAGAAGAAAGAATAAAAGTACTGGAGTCAGGAGGAGAGTTAGAAAGCTCTAGTCCTATTTGCTATCTGGTGATTACACACTGCACTCTGATTAGATACATGGCTTTTACAAGCAGGCAGCATTTTGTGCTCTCACTGTTCAGACAAGCCAACACATGCTGGGACTACAAACCAAATATCTCCACCAGGAGTTTATCCATTAGTAACAAACCCTTCTTCCTCCTGAAGATAATATGCCTTGGATTTGAGGACCAAAAATGCTGATTAATTACATTCCTGTTACTCAAAACCCTGTAGGCAGCAGGAAAACTGTCCAGAGTTGCCTCAGTTTTGTTGCTTCCTTGGAAAAGTGGACAGCCTGCAACACTGACTGTGGCTGAGGGTCTGTGCATGAGCTCAACGAGAAATCAACCCAATACCTGGGTTTCTTCTGTCATCTTTCACTTTCAGGAGAAGAACAGACACAGCAGCATCAGAGATACTGAGTAAAGGAACAGAACAAAACAGGAAACCCTTCCTTCTAATAGCTGAGGAGTGATAAACTCGCTGCAGATGAACTCATGGTTGGAAATAAAGCCTGATTTATCCCTCCTCACAATAAAGCCAGGCAAGAAATCCTGAGCTGTGCCTCCCCTGCCCATCTGTTAATGCCACCACGTCCCCCACAGCCAGCTCAGGGCCCACAGGTTCCAGGGCAGGAGGGACTGCCCAGCCCACTCTGCCCAGATGTGACAAATCCCTCTCAGCTCCAGGCTGCCACCCTGCACCTGATACAACTACAAATATATTTCAATGAGAAGAAAGAATAAAACTACTGGAGTAGTTGTAGCCTGAGCATTTAGCAAAGTTCAGTTCACAACTGAGTCATCCTCGGCTGAGGATTTCACCAGGCTCACAGCGATGCCCACTATATTTATAAACACCACAAAACACACATAAAGATTCCACTGGACAGATGAGAACAGCTTGTCTTCATTGCACTTGCCACACAACCTAAGAACCACACCAAAAACCTGCTGCATATAAATGCATTATTAAAACGGAGAAAAGTTTAATGAAGTGCCTGTAGAGAAATTTAATTTATTTTTATTAAGTTACACAACCAAAGACAACATATTACAGTCTCAAAGATTTTTTTGGGAAATGACCTATCAGGAGTAATTTTATTGCATTTCTACTTCCTGCATTTCAAAATTTCCATGAATATGTAATAAAAACTGTAGACACACCTTTTGGAGAATAGCAAAGCCTAACCATTGAATTTCCCATTTCAAACATTACAGAGGCACTGGGAATAAAAGTTGCATGGCAAGTCTCAGGAAAAACAACTATTCCTTGCTAATTCTGTGCTGCAAAACTATTGTTAAACCGTAGAAAGCAAGCTGGAACAATTACAGAAGTTAAAGCAGTTGCTGCAACACTTTCTGAAAAACAGAAGTGAGAAAACCAGAAGAGTTACAGCCAAATCCATGACACTTCAGTTACTTTTCTGCACTGGCAGACAGAAACTCAGACACAACTACCTCAACAAACTCTCAGATACCCAAATTCAAGGCCAGCAGCAAAGTTATCACTGCTTTGCTGATGAGCAGCTTCTTCCAGCTGCTGCAAATCTACCACTTGAATTTTTACTGGGTCTATTGGACTTGAGAAACTTTTATGCAACTCACTTCCACTTAAAAAGAAAAAAAAAAAACTTCAATTTTCCTCATGTTTCAAGAAGTCTCAGGATATTAAGAGTCATCTTACATGAGGTTCTTTCCTCTAGGTATGTTTATGCCCCAGAACAGATTGCTGGTAAATAGATTTTACACTGCTGATTGCTTATTAAAAATTAAAAGTTAACCTTTTTTTTTTAATTCAGTCTAAAAGATCTGCCTTTTCAGAATACTTGTTCCAGTCCTACGTAAAGAACATAGATAAAACAAACCAGATAACATCACTTTTTCCTCACTGAGACCACAAATAAAATCTACTTTATGTATATTATGTCTTTTGTCTGGGCACAGCTGTATTCAGGCATAACACTGCTCACAGGCAGAGTAGCTCATGCATAAATAAATACAACTTCAAATCCTCAAATAAAACCTGAGCTGAGGCTGAACTGAGCTTATTGAGAGCATTATTTTAACATATATCCATCACTGCATAAAGCTAAGCCAGCTGCACCACACCTAGCACACACACACAGGATGTTAAGCACAAATACAACCCTAAAATAACTCCTGACAATATTTAAGAGCCCCAGAGTTTGGAGATGGCCCTGGGCTGTGTGAGGTGTCTGCAGAAGCCCCCAGTGAGCCCAGCTGGGTGGGGGCAGCAGCTCTGGGGTGCCCTGGCATTCCCAAGCTCCCACACTTCCTCAGAAAGTGAAGCCAAGTGGCATTGTGAGGTTCTCACTCACCAACTGCTCCAAAATGTGAGTCAGATTGCCAAAATGCACAGCGTGAAATTTCAGGTTTGTGTCCACAGGTACCAGGGCTTTATGGCAACCACTGAAGTTCCTTTCTGCGTTTCAGAAGAAACGCCAGCGTGTCACACTTCAGCTCTGAGGGGTTTTCCTCTGACACAAATGGCTTTCCTACCCCAATCTGAGGGAGGGAGAGTCCCTACATTTAGGGAAGACGGTGCAGTATTGCTACACAGACCATGACCTTATTGCTGAAAGAATAAAGTGTCCATTGCCTACAAATTGAACAACAACACTGAGATGTTATAGAGTCAGCCCAGATAAAAACTGACTGCAGACCAGCACAGAAGCCAATGAATTACTCCTCATTACTGGGCATTCTGCTGCTTTCTAGGGAGGGAAAAGCTACTCCCTTCCATCTTTTAACAGTAGATCATTTCACACAACTTCCCAGAGTGTTCTTTGTTAGCGGAGGAGCACGTGAGTACAACAGCCAGTGCTGCCTCTGACCCACGCCGAGCCCTTTATACCAACTGTGCAAGCACAAAACTGTTTTTAATACTCTGTTAACAGTTCAGTTTGATAAAGAACTAACACGAGCACTTGTAAAGGAAATGGAGATTTAGGGGGAGGAAGGGGAGGAAGAGAGCTGTTTGTTTCAGTTGCAGAAAAGATCAAAACGAAGATGTTCAGGTTGAAAAGAGAACATAAAAGATGACCCTAAATTGGAATTTCCACTCCCTAGATCTGCAAATTTAAGTCCCCCTCGTTAGTCTTCATCCTTCAGGCTTGAAGATTTCAAAGTTAGCCCAAACTTAAACTCTTAGAAGGGTTTTCATGGCTTATCCTTTTTATCCTCTCTCTAAGAGAGAAGCTCAGTTACAGTCCCTTGCAACAACACTACAGAGATTTCCAACACAATGCTACTAAAACAATTCACAAAAACAGAACCACAGAGAGACATATACAGAATTCAAGACTGTTATTATCCAGGCATTTCTCCCCACACACTTCAGAAAGATTTTGTGTTGAAAGCTCTTTTGTAGTCAGATAAAACAGACACACATGCGAGTCAGTCTCCCCCTGAAGTCTCGCAAACAGGATTTTAATCACCAGTGGAAAATAACTAGTAGTTAATAATGAACAATATTAGGAAAACTCCCTCCCCCCATCTCAGACATCTATACTAATAAAAACAAAGGATATCCTTTCTCTAAAAAACCTTTTCCTGTGGAGTCCCTTTTTCTTTAAGGCTATATGTCTAACAGTGTTTTGGCAGAGGATGGATGAGCTGAATGTGTCTCCTCAGTGAACTGAATGCCTCTTCTATCAAAAGATGTAATTAGGCCTTTTAAAGCAGGGAACATATAAGCTTGCAGCATTTTGCACATGTTTTTCCTCCACTGAGCAAGAGCAAATATAAAAGAGACTAATTCTTGGCATTAAAGGAGGAAGCACTACAAATAAGTATTGACTTTTAAAGTTCAGAAGGACTGCTCAAACTGCCAGCTCTTTTTCCTTTTTTCCCCTCTGATTAGGAGATAATTTCTCAGGAACCACAAAACCAAAGTGTGTTTTAAACAACAGAAGTGGCCAATACCTGTAGTAGGAAGGCTGAAAGACAAGAATAATCCTATTTTAAATAAGTCTGGGACACATTTCACCACTGCTATAGGATGATGCAACTTCATTAAATCAAGAAGTTACATGCACTTAAACTGGCAATGACCCCTTACCTGACAAAACAGTTTATTGTTCTCTCCACAGCAGGTAAAGGCTCTCGGTGGAATGAGTGATACATTTTTATTGTTGAGTCAGTCTCACCTTACATAGACTGCCTGGTATGTTTAGTCTTGGTTTTCATCTGCAAGAAGATATTTTCAGAGACCTTAAAAGTAAATTGGAGTTTTTTACTTCTTGGCAAAGGGATGTAAGGTCTCTCCAGCAACCACAACTACAAAGAAGTGGTAAATTCAGTTCACCAAATTAGACTTAATTCCTTATTACCCAAGAGCCAGGAGTTCCTCTGTAGCAACTACAAGCAAGCTGCATCCCTTTGGGCAGCATAGGTGAAATAACAGGAAAAGAGATTCTTCTACTATTCCTGAATTTGAGAGAAGTGCTCACTCCCAAAGAGTTCCCTTTGTTAAAGTCATTAATCTGCCCTAGTGCTCTCACCCACTCTCAACTCTGAGTGCAACTCTTACCCAACACAGCTCAAACCTCTGCACCTTGGAAGGAAAAGAGCAATATCTGATTCCTCTCCTCTGCAGAGCACTTGAAGTTGTAGCTCTCAAACACATCCACAATTAGGTATTTGCAAAAGTCAGCTGTGAAAGGTGCAAAAGATAAACGGTCCAGGGAAAAGACATTTACTTGTACTTTAGTCACCCCCTGGGCTAGCATCTGATGATACTAAAATATAAAAAGTACAGGAATACACACTTCAAACAGCTGCCTCCTTTCTCCCATGCAGGTGGGAAATCTCCCACAGACACACAGAGACTGATGGAGACTTTTTAATTGCCCAGCCTTTCATTATCTCACCCTAGTGGGCTGCAGGGATGTGTGTGTGATTTATCCAACATCCTGGGCTGCACAGGGCCAGGCTGGCCTACAAAGGAGGGGCAGCATCTGCAAGAGACTGAGCTACCAAACAGGCCATTTCAGACCCCAATTTTGCCAGCATAAGGAAAAAAAGTTAGAAAACAACAGGAAAGGTGAACAGAAATGGAGGCTTCTCCGGGCCACCTTCACATCCATTTTCCTGACACTGTTCCAAACACCAGCCCTTGGTGTAAATCTGATTTGTTTCAGCCTGTGTACCAAAGCAGAGGCTGACAGAACCCCCAGGACTGCACCCAAGCAGGTCTCAACTATCACAATAAAGTGTAAGCACAACCCCAGGGCCTTCATTTCCCTCAGGGAGCTCCACCAGAGCTAAACTGCACTGCCTTTATTACAGTGAGAAATGCAAGTGTACCTATTGCGCATAAACAAACTCAGACTTTGATACTTTTAGTTACATAAAATCTTCAGCACATAGAAAAGCACCATCCAGTCAATTATTCACTTCTACTTGCACGGCTTTCTGCTCCAATCTTGAAGTCACACTCATCTACATAGATTTCCCTGCATATTCTAACCACATTTCCTCTTGTGCTTTCTTTTGAAATCCTCAAGGCTGATAACCAATTCCATCTCATTGTGTTTCCAAACAAGTATGTCACCAATATTTTTAATTTCAAACTCATTTTCCCCGGCATGTACCCTGTTTTACTTTGAAACTGAAAAGTCTGCTCTTATCACTTCAAAAAAAAAATAAGGAAAAATCAAGAGTGCTAGATTTATGATAAGCTATAAACTATGCTCTGACCAAAGTCATATGATTATAACAGTAGAAGTTTTAATATATTTTTCCCACTGACATACACCCACATTTGGCATAAACAACCTTCATCAGCAACAAAAGGAGATTATTTGGCAATTTCCCTGACAAAAAAAAAGTTGATTGCTAAAGTCAAATTCTTTCGAGAGAGTAGCTTTCTGTCGAGAAGTACACAAAAACCTAGGTAAGTTTAGGCTGAGAAAGCTTTTTTAATCCTAAAATACAACGTGTATTGAGGATCTTACACAGCTTGGTCATATCCTTTTCCTTACTTTTGTATTCAGTTGCAAATCTCTTGTGGTATGAGTCACATCTCTCTCCAAGCACGCATACAGTAGTCAGCAGAATCCCCTGAGCGGATTCATGCACCAGGAAGAAAAACTTTTTTGTTCCTAAAGTCACCTTAAAAAAAAAAAAAAAGGAAGGGGGGGGGCGGGTCACAGGTCATCAGCAATGCCCCAAAGTCCATTAAAAATAAAAAGCAGTTTGCAAATAATGCAAGAATGCAGTTCTGAGCTGTGGCAGGTCTGGGAGCGGGCTGGAAACGCAGGCTCGGGGCTGGCACATGGCAGCCCTGCTGCAACCAAAGGCCCCGTCCTGCTATATTTAAAGACAATACCTCAACAGTTAAGTATTACAACATTTTAAGTGAGATAAATAAGCATAAGACACAGGCAAATATCCTTGGTTATTTAATCATCCTGAAAGCAGCGTGGAAGTGTGAGGGTGAGTTCAAAGGTCAAACTCTTCTTTCAGCTTCTTGCAAAGAAAAGAAAGCTCAGCCCATTTTACCTTGGGGAAGGGGGGCTGCTCTTTCCATATGCCAGCATTTCATAACACAGGAAAGAGGGAGAGCATTTACATACTCACTGTATGCAATCTCTGCCTAGGACAATGCATTCCAAATCCAAATTCAGGTTAGAAAGGGCTGGCACAACAAAACGTCCCAAAGAACAAAGGGAAGTTAAAATTTACTTAACATTTCCCCAGAGCTTCTTAATTGCAAACTCTCAGATTTTTTGGTAACTAGAAGTTTACTGTAATCACTGTTTTGAAAGTCTAAGTGAAACTCACAGTTCCCTTTTAAAATAATTTTCCCCTGATCGCAGTAATAACTTAGCACTTTGTATAAAATATGGTATTAATCTATCAGCACAGTTCCAAATGAAAATATAGCGGTAAGAAATGTTTCTGACGATTAGCAATAAGTGCTCAAAAAGGAATTTTTGAGTGTGACCTAATGAAAGGGGAAACCAGAATCAAGTAGCCTTTTGTGTAAGACAGTCTGATAAAAAGGTGCTAAAGTTTATTATCTTCCTCTTTCTAGCCCCTACCCTAAATCTTGCTCTCCCCACCCCTACATCAAAACAAAGCAAAACCAAAAAGCATTATTCACTTTAAGAGAAAAATAAAATCCTCTAATGCAAAGCCTGGAAGCCATTCTCTAAAGACTACTTAATATGAAACTTTGTTTACAAGATACCAATATAGCCTCCTTACCACACTCAAAACCAGAAAACATCCACTTATTTAAAGAAATGCTTTTTCTATTTTGATCAACAAGGACGTAGGTATTCATTTTAATTTTAAATTCGGCCCCAGCAGTGCCATATGAATGTTTTAAACTCATCTATGATATGCACTGTTTGAGAATGTTTAAACAAAGGAAGTAGGAAAAGCCTTAAAATACACAGCAAAACTTAATGGCTTCAATTTTTAAATATATCCTGATTGCAGCATGGCAAAATTATTCTCTTATGCTCACAGTCAGCCTTCAGAAAGAATAAGTGCAGTCAGTGGAGTAATTTGTCCCACTGGAAATTCTGTATAAAACATCTACCTAAAATAAACAAGGCTTCGCAGCAAGAATCGTCAGTTGCCATTAAGGACACACCTTAAAGTTCTTACCACACAGTAACTAAACAAGTACAAACTAGTGGGGACTGTTTGCTACTTTTGTCTTAAAAGTTAATGAGATCAATTCACTCCTCAGTATCAGATCCTCAGAGCATTTTGTTCAAAATGCAAGAGACAAACAACCCCCCAAACACGAACAGCCAGGCTTTGAGTGGCTGCTGTGTTATCAGAAAGCCTGAGCTTCTGGTAAAGGCGAGGAGAAATATTCACATTTAAACCTGCCACCACGTCACAGTAAAAGGTAAAATGCTGAAGTGCTCAGAATCTGGAGCTGTGGTACTGGAAGGCAGCTGTTGTTCCCCTGCCTTTTCTTTTGTTGTGCTTAATCTCATGTCAAGTCATTCAACCAACTCCAAAGCGATGAAGACATAATTGAACAACCTTAACTAAAAACTGATCCACTGTTCCTAAATTGCCATATATGCTGCTTAAAGATTAAAAAAAAGGCGAACATCTGAAAAAGAATCCATAGAATTTAAATCAGCAACTCTGGTGCATGCAGAAGAGTTGCTTGGCTGGAGGCCAAGCCAATCAATAATCACTGTAATAACCATGGTTCTAAAGTTATTTGTTTTTCATATTCATCAGCCTCAAAAACTTAAAGGCAAAACTTGAAAACTCTGATAGCGATTTCAAGAAAGAGCTGCGAGGTCGAAAATCCAAGTATTTTGCACAACACTGCGATATTGCTCATTAAAAAAACACGTTGCAGAAAGATCAGTGATCACAAAGCCACATTCCTGCTACAGATCTTAAAATATTGACTCAGTTACAGAACTAGTAAAGGGGAAGGAAAAAAAAAACCTCCTCCACCCTCTCCCTCTTCCCTCCCCCTCTGCCAAAGAATGCAGTTTATCCTACTTATTTGCAACTGTCCTTTTCCATTATCCAAGGAAACGCTGCAACCTCAGTGTGGACATCCCAAATTAAAGTCTGAGCCGTATTCCCAAACCTACAGTTAATAGGAGCTCCTAAGAGCAATAAAACATGGCGTTAAAGCATTTGCAAGCCATTGTCATAGCCCTGTGCTCTGATACCTTTGCAGACACAGAACCAGCCCCCACCAAGCATGTAAGCATTGGTCAGCAAGTCAATGCCTGCTATTCAACTTGTAGTTAGGCGTTTTATTTCTGTGTCTTCCAGATCATATCACCCCTGCATTTCACGGCCTAATAAAATGTGAAGAATGATATGCTCCCTTCTCTTCCCCCCCCCATCTGAAACCGTGTTATTTCCCTCTCTTCTTTTTCACACATTCTTACAAAAAACTTCCCTTTTCACATACTTCTATAAGAAAATATTTCACTGCAGCTATACTTCAGTTCCTATTTCTATTTTCGATTTTCACTAGATTCTTCTGCTCCTGCCTCCCCCTCAAACCCACTGGTACAAACTGATGTAGTTTTAAAGCTCTCAAGGTCATTTCAAAAATGAAAAAAAAAAGTTGCCTTAAAAAAAAAAAAAAAACTTAAACACACAACCCCCCTAAACTAAACCCTTTTCACATTCAAACGCCTTTCATCAGCAGATCAGTAACCCAAGAGAAAGATTTTGTTCCCCACCACTTCAAAACTATTACACTTCGATTCAAATACTTACTGGGAGTCACACAGCACATTTTATGGGATGGCTCATTAGAGAATATACAGACCTTACTTTGGGTGCAGGTTTTCTGTGTGGGAAACAAACAAACAAACAAAAAAAGCCTCACCCCCCAAAACAGAAAGTCCAGGGGGTATGACGGAACAGGAATGAAATCCAATCTCTGGATATTCTAGAATTTTATTGTCCTCGCCTGGCAACCTCTTTTGTTGCTTAAGAAGTCAGTTGAGGCTTATTTATTTATTTTCTAAACTTCCTA
>VZRZ01001296.1:5370-50050 GCA_013398175.1 Climacteris rufus
CGGGACTGTCACATTCCCCACAGCTGACCAGGCCTCTCATGGCGGCAATCCCGAGGCAGGGTCAGACGGGCTCCCTTGTGACTGAAACAGCAGCCAGGCTTTCGGCAGAAGCCTGGCATTCCCCAGATCCATAGGGATTGGGTTTTCCTGGGAGGCAGCGGTGGGAGCAGAGCTGCCAGGGGCCGCAGCTCCCTCATGTCGATCCCATTTCCACACGGACACCAGGAGGCGCTTTTGCCCTGGAGGCTGAGGCGGCTCTAATGCAGCCCGAGGGGTTCAGCTCTTTCCAGCCACACCTACCTCAGAATCCAAGCTTTCAGCAACCAGCACTGAATTTTTTTTTTTTAAACTTCCTCAGTCGAGACTACCAGTCTAGTTTTAAGTGTAAAACACAGGATTATGAGCAGTGTCACAGATCCACCCCTCAGCCTTCAGCAAAGGTCACCAGGCCTCAGAGGCACCCAGGCCCTCAAACAGACGAACCTGCTCTTTTTATGTCCCTGAAATGAGTTTGAAGTTAGATTAGAGCCGTCTGGATGGGCCACCTGTGTCAGCAAAGTGTGATGTCCATGTTGTTAATGAGCAACTGACCACCCACCCTCTTCTACAGTAAAAAATCCAGTCATTTTCTTAGTCACTGGCATTTGGACAATCTCAAAAGTGGGGACTAGAAATGAAAAGCTTCTAATTGCATGAGTGGTTGTCAGTTCACTTCTCACTTGTAATACTTCCACAGCAGGGGGAGGATAAGGCTCAGAATCAGTAAGCTGATGAATATTTCATTCACCACAAGTAAATGAAGGCTTAATGTGAGCATGAAGATAAAAAGCCTAACGAGTTTCTTCCTTTCCAATTTTTTACATGCATAATGCCTCCAGTCTGATCTGGGATGCCTGTCCAGATCTTGTCATGTCTTGCCATTCTGGAGGAGGCTTACAGTACTTGGTCTGTCTTGCACCCTCTGAATTAAGTGAAGGATTCGACAAGTACCTGAGATGTCTCAGCATTTGGCTCCAGAGAGAACTGAAGACACCAATCACCTGTAGATCACTGTGTGTAAATCAGCCATCACCTGGAGGATTCTGTCCTCTCTCTGACAGTACTGGTTACAAGAAGCTGGTTGGAATGCTGGATGTGCTGTGGAGGGTGACAGTCAACACTCTCAGGGGGCTGAGGCTCTTCCCCAGCATGGGTGCGTTGTGTGTGTTCCTGGCTGAAGGCTTTGTTCAGGGCACTGGAATTCAGGCTCCAAACTAATGAGCAATTTTGAGATGATAATGGAAGCTAACTAGCATTAGGTCAAGGAACTAATTTTAGAATATTCAGCTGATTTTCTATGCCCTGCTATGGATTTTAATACCCAGAATGCATCCTAGAAAAGGATACAAGCTCATTACACAGAAAACGTCTCTAAGCCTTTTTTCTTCAATGTGGCTTTGTAAAGATACATTGGGTAATTTGAAAGTGATAGAAGTGTTTCTGTATGTAATAGAAAAGATGTTTTCTCCTTGGAGAAATGCTAAAACTGGTGGCAACTTTATGGCTGTAGTAGAAATGTCAATTGTGTAAGAGGCTGAATGTCAATTTAACATGGAAGAGAGCTGCACTAATCCTTTTCATAACAGGGCAATGACCTCATGGGCTGAAAAGCAAGCAGTAGGTAAGTTCAGTGGTGAAATAGGAAGTAATTTTGAGTATAAAAATTCCTGCAGCAATGACAAAGGAGACAAAAAAGCCTAACTACTGTAATCTGAGTTAAATACTAAAGTCCTGCAGTTTATGGTGAAGCCAAGCACTGCGCTTGTGATATGTCTGTGTGACACCTGTCATTGTCATGACTGCTGTCAGCTCATGCTTGATTCACCACTGTGATGTCTTCCTGTAGGTAACAAACTGAATGTGGCAGGGCACAGCTCTGCTGTAGTAGCTGTGCCAATATGAACAGCTTTGGCTTACCTGAGCTTTGTTCTGAACAGCCCCTCTCTGGGCACACATCAGTGACAGGGACACTTTGCTCCACTTGGATCGAGTCTTCTCACCATAGCTGGGGGTAACACCAATGCCAAAACCACACAGAAAACACTGTGAGGCCACATAAGCTGCCTGTCTTCAGAGTCACAGTAGGAAAAGATGACCTACAGTGTACTCACTGCTGGATGCACAGCCAGAAAACCTCAGAGAGCTTGGGATGTATGAAAGAATAAACACACACACATATTCTAGTTCATAATTGCTTATTTCTTTACACAAATGTTGCTGGTGTCATTTTACAAATGGAATGGCAACAAATACTTTTTACAGGGTAATGTCTACAGCTAAAAAGTGCTTGTCTTGGCAGCTGAATTCAGGCTGAGGATCCTTTTGTAATACAGCCACTTACTTCAAGAGCTCTTGGTCAATGACAAGAATAGGACTGTACAGATAAGCTGTTGAACCAAAACATTATGCATTTTGACTGCTTATTGTAGATATTAAATAATTAATACGAAGTATTAACTAACTAAGTAGTAACTAACATGTTCAAAGGCACTTTTTTCTTTATTGAGGCTTAGCCTTACTTTTGAGTGTTTTTTGCTTTCTTTGAAACACTAATTTTTTTAATGACAGCTTTTCAAGTTTGGCCAAGTTCAAATCTCATGTGCAGAGGCATTGGTCCTAAAGAGGCAGACAGACTGATGAAGTATCTGAGGTAAACAGCTGCTCCCCAGGCTCTGGCTTTCTCAATTCTACCTTCAATATTGGTAAAAGCAGAGGCTTATTTTTCAAAGCAGTGACCATAGAATAAATCAGTGATGGGAGAGGAGGTCACTGTAATAGAACTGGTATTAAACAAGAGGCTTTATAGCACCACAAATAGCCTTTGGTTAATGTGTCAACTGTCTCACAGTTGATCTGCCACTGAAATTTTGAGGGGCAGATTTTTCTGAGTTGTGCTGGGAATATTCCAGTTAGCAAATGCACTAAATCAAACCTAACTTGTGAAATTTTTGAAAATGTAATTAAATAGTATGCTAAACTAACTGCTGCCCCCAAGAGGACAGAATTGTACCATAATAGAGTGGCACTAGCTGCCAAAGGTGGCAAAAGGATTGTTTGATCACTGTTCTTTCTGTGATCCCCGTTGTTGTTACACTTACTCAAGTCCAGTTATAAAACTGAGGCATTTCTGTGTCCAGGATAACCTTGGCAGTGGAAGGGTCCCAGAGCTCTGCTGCTGTAGAAAGTAACACTTGTCCCTTCCAGGAGAAAAGGGATTTACTTTATAGAGATTCCCTTCACAGGAAGGACTTTGAAATTCTTCAAACTGAACGATGTTTACTGCCAATCTGATTCCACTGTACATCCTCACTTAGAAAAAGAAGTGTTTTGTCTTTTTTCCTCCTTTCTATAGATTCTGATCATCCTTCTCAGCTCTGGTACAACTTATGACTAGCAAAAGGAATAACTGAGAGTTTTATAAATTGCCTTTTAAGAAATGTATACCATATACGCTCTTAAGCACTGGCAGTCTGAAATCTGGCAATTGATGTAGAGAAGGAGTCAGGACTCCCAGAAGATTAATACCTGAGTGCAGAACTTCCTATTCTACAGCTTAAGAAGTAAGCTAAATACTCAGGGAGAGGTGGGATCAAATGAAACTGTACAGAAAGAGCACAGAAAAGGGTCAGCAAAGAACAGCAGAAGGCCTGGGTCTGGTGGAGCTGTGAGCCAGCCTTCAGGCACCAAAAACTGTCCCTCCTGCAGAGGTGAAAAGGAACTGAACATTTTACTTGAGTGGCCTTAACTGAGCAGCTGGCTGATCTCTTTGTGAATGCACACGAGGAAATCCACGTAAGAAGCTCCTCCATAAATACTCTTGTCCTCTACTAGGAACTGGCGGAAAAGCATCTCTGGCTGCTCCCGTTGCTTTACTATCATCAGCTGGAAAGACAAAACAAACAGACAGATAGTTTTAGGATACAGTCATACAAGATGGCAGCACAGTTTTCTTGTGTGTCTCAGTGGATGTGGCTGATGTGGGGAAAAACCTCCAAAATAATAAATCTCCACATTGCAGAAAATGGAGAGACTAATGTGAATTGCAGAATAAAATGGTTCCCTTGTAGACTTGACTATGTTTGAAAATCAGTTTTGATTAGGAATTAAACACATTTGAGGTGTCTGTGCCTTCAAATCATGCTGGAACTCGCCAATGTGCAGGAAGACTCCTGACACCTAAAAAACCTTTTACAGCCACTGGAAAGTTTTGGCAAAGCCTGCAGTGTTCTTTTGGACAATATGAGGAATTAACTGAGGCAGAAAGCACTTACCTTCATGGTGTGGGGCTTTTGGCTCTGGATTTGCTCCAGGATATACTTCAGTTTCTTAGAAAATGGATTATCCAGGACAGGCAGGGATGTCTGTCAGAAGGAAGGCAGGTTTTTATATTCCAGTTGTTATATTCCAGTCACATCTCTAACCAAGAGTAGCTGCTGAACAGTTATGTTATAAGGTACTGTAGATTTCATTCTAAACCAGGAAACACCATGTCCTTCATTAGAATGTCCCATCCTGAGGGCTCACTTGTCAGTTTCAAATAATCACTACATGACAATGCATTGTCAGGAGAAACACAACTATTGCAAAGTGTTTTGTTCCAATTTCAGCAATATACAGTTAAAAAGACTTTAATATCTGCAAGAGTCAAAGTTTAAGAAGATTTAACCAGCTGTGAAAGCTCCTGCCCTGCAAGCGTTCAGAGTGTCAGAGTGTTAAGTTTTATTTAACTTAAAGCACTTCTGGGTGTCTAACCACTTTCTGCTGGTCACCTGTTCCTGCTTTTAAGGCTGAAGGATGGAAAAGACCTCACTGGTTTGTCTGATTAGTGTCTGCTCTTGCTAAATCCTCGATTCTTAGTCTGCATGTACTCACAGCCTCGGTGCTGATGTGTGCGAAGGACGGCACGTTGAAAAGCCCCTGGATGAGCTCTGGGGACACACTGGCTCCCAGCCACAGGAACATGCTCAGCCCATTGGCCAACAGGAAGGCCCCTCCCTCGGAGAGACGCTCCTCGGAGCAGCGGATGGCGGCTGGGACTGTGTCACTCTTCAGATCCAGGCTGTGCTGTGGGGCAAAAGACACAAGAGCTGTAGAATGGACTTCAAAAGTAACTATTGGAAAGGCTTGGTCCATCTTAGTGGGTCCTTTCCAGGTAAGAGGGGTTAGAAATCAAACTGAAAAAATCCATCCCAGACTCACAATGGGCAGCAGCAGGGGGTAGAAGAAGAGCTGTGTGTCGGCCACCCCCATGGCCATGACCAGCTGGCGGTGGAAAGTTCTCTCATCGGTTGGAATTTCGGGCCTGCTGACCAGCACACAGCTCTTCAGCAGGCAGTTCATGTACACAGGCAGCACCTTCATCGTGTCTGGCAGGATCAGCTGAGAGAACAAGACATTTAGTAAGAATCCAACAAAATTATTCTGTAGTCACTTTCTTGGCTGCTGTCATCTCCCTGTAACCCTGCTCATTTTTGGGGCACTCTCTGAAGAATTAAGGGGAGAAATAAAGGTTCACAGTTAGTGGCTCTGGTTTTGTTTGACATATTTGGGCCTCACCAAAAATGAACAATTCACTGCCCAGACCTGTGATTACTGGCAGCACTGCTGGGATGGAAAAGCCTGAGCCTTTTTTTGAGTAGAATCACCAGGACACAACTGAATAAATTAAATGGAAACAAATCAGTCAGTCAGTCTGATTTGCAAAAATTAGAATACTACAACCATCTTTAACAACATAGCAATTAAAAATGAAAGCTTTGTGAGTCAGTGCATAATTCCAGCAGGAAGAAAAAGGCTGGCTGAGCTCCTTTGTGTGAATATGAGCATCAGTTTCATCAAAGGCATTGCCTTTTGTTCCAGAACAACAGTTACTGTGTGCTGCAAGTGCCACCACTGAATCCCACCTGTCATGAATTGTATTTGAAGGAAAAGGACAAATCTGTCCTAAAATTTCCCTTTCTGGCTCTGCTGATGTTGCAGGGTGGTTGTTCACTTGTGGCAAAGCCTGGCTGGGTAGGACTGGGTGTGGAATTTACCTGGCTGACAGCTGCTGGGCTGGCACAGTTCTTCTTGTAGCAGGCCAGCATGTGAGCAGTGTGATTCATCAGGATGTCCCTGACTGTCTTCAGGGGCTGGCTCAGAATGGCTTTAAAAGCTACAAACACAGAATAAAAGTGTGTGTCAAAAATGAAACCTTCTCAAAGTACCTTTGTCTGCCAGCTTCTCATTTGACAGACCTAAGGGTTGGGGCCGCTTTTTAGTCTCTTCTACAGACCCAAACCCCCAACACTACGGTAGGATGTCCATTGCCACTTACTGTGCCTGCCCAGTTCTGTGCATTACCTACATACAAGTATGACTTTTATGGCACTTGGTCTAAAATAGGTAATTATTTGTCTTTTCAAGTTCATAACACTTCAGGAGTTTCTCAGGTTTGAAGGAGCAAATTATAAAAGATGATTTCTGATGAGGTAATCACTTCAGCCCCCTTTCCTTCCCCTTCATCCACACCAAAGTACAAAAGAAAACAAAACGGGTCTGTTGTAACTTTACCTGACTTGGCAAAGAAGTTGATGAGTGCATCAGTCTCACAAGTCCTGTAGACATCAGCTAACTGGGAACTGCAATTCAAACCTAGGTTGTGTATGCGGATCCGCCTCTGCCCGCTCATCGATGTGTAAAGGACAGCACACTGCAACACAGGCACACACTGTCACCACTGCAGCCACCCACGCTGTGCACAAAAGGCATATCATGATTCCTTCTGGCAGCTAGAGCACCAAGATACCTGCAGTTCTTATGGATGTATATTAGCCATTATAAAGTAAGTTATTCCTCTTAAAATTATAAAAAGTCCTACTGTCTGTAGAGTGGGAAAGAAGGATTAGCAATAGAGAACTGCTCTTGAACAGAGAGGTCACAAGGAATGCCACAGTAATAACAACTACCATATAAGTAGCAATTAATCTCTTACTCCCAGTAAACTTGTTTACAGTGAAATGGAAAAAATAAACAGCTGATGAGGTCTCAATGAGTGTTTAGAAAGCACTTATGTGTCCCTGAACAGAACATCCAGCACGGAGGTAGGGGAACACACCTTTTATTTGTGGTGTTATGGCATGAGAGTTTGTGCAAGTTGTGCCTTTATTCCCATCACTCCTACACCCTCACTCCTTCTCTGCTCTGGTTGCAGAAGGTCTTGCTCACCATTTTGTGGCATTACAAGTAATTAAATTTTTTTACCTGAATTAAGGCCCCTGTGTCTTCATTCAGTTTGTCATCATGTTTGAACTCCACTGTCACTGCCTTGTCACAGTCAACAGCTGCCATCTCCACATCCGTGGTGTTGTTCATGTAAATGGCCCCAAAGAAGTCCGTAGCCCTGAAGCCTGCAGCCAGATTGAAACAGAGAATTTCCTTCAGAAATGGCAAATTAAATTGATATTACTTATTGAACAGGAACCATTTTCCTCAGGGCTTTACAGCCTCAGAGGGTCCCAACAACTGTCCTTGCTGAGGGCATTTGTGAGAGCTGGGCAAAGGGAAAACCTGTGACTCAGACACCCAGAGCTTCTGCACTGCTGGCTTGGCCTCTTTGGGTGTGTCCCTTTCTCTAATACTTGCATTTGAGTAAGAAAGAACGAAAGAAGCTTGAAAGGTAGACACAGGAATGTCATTTGAGTATGAAAATGAAGGCACAGGTCAGTGTCCAACAGCAACACCTTTTTATCCAACTTCCTTGCAGTCCATTCTCTGTGAGCAGAAACCTTCCCCAGACTTGAAAATCAGTTGGTAAGGAGGCATATACAGGAAGTATGTGTGTGTGGGTATATATATATATAAAAGAATATATATATACAAACATCCATGCATTTAATCCATCTATTCAATTGATTTTCAAGAGGTAATAAAGAAATGAAAGCAGACTGATCTCACAAGTGATTTGCACACAACCATATTATTTAAAACTCATTGTGTTCACTCCCATGGGTGCCATTACCTGTACTTGTCCGAACCCTCATTGTCACATCAAATCCCATCTTTTTCTGGATGTCCCTCCTGAGGTCACTTAGGAACTGGGGGCTGTCAGCATCGAGCTGTGAATGCAAAGCAGAAGCTGCAGTTCAGCACTGAGGGGCAGCAGCACAGCAGTGATCCAACATCCCCTCCCATGATCCCCTTCCCTTCCCAGCAACTCTGCCCATATTTAACAGCTCTCGAGTCCTTTAGAAAGGATTTCAAATGTTGGTTGTTGTTGTTATCAGAATCATATATATGCAAGTGTGCACCATTCATCACTAGGCCCGGACACCCAGAACTTCTGTTCAACCAAATCATCTCCAATAACATCCATTTCTGCAATTAATCTTTCAGCTTAGGCAGGACTTTAGGATGCCAATCAGCTAATTACTATGTCAAGGTATAAACCTGACCCTGATCTGCCATTTCTAAATTTGAATTTGATGCCCTGGAATTGATAACCAAGTTTTTCCAGACTCACTCTGCTTTTAAGTTAGATGTCCAAGCATACACTGAAATGAGATGAAAAACAAGCCCCCAGGTGTTACTACCTGAAAGACAGGAAACCTGCACCACTTGCCTGGAAATTGTTGTACTTGTACAGTGTTCCTCCAGTGTACATTGTGACAAGGCCCATGGAGGCAACATCCACGTACTGATTTGGGAACAGGAACAAATTCACACAGCAGCCATTGGCCACACAATCCTTGGCTAAGGCCTCGTAACAATTTCCCTGGGGCTGGAAGAGTGTCTGCACAGGAATAAAGAATACAAGTGTCATCACAGTAGGTATAAACCATGGCCCAAAGGTGCAAGTGAAGACTAAAGGATAGAGTAGAAGTTTGAAGTGAGGAATGGGAAAACCCATCAAACCATGTTTCCCCTGCCCATGGATGCACCTCAGTCCCTTCTTGGAGAACTAATCCCTACAGAGGCCTCACACTACCAAACAGCACAGCTGTGTTAAAGAAAATCAATGAGAAAAGACCACTGCCCTATTAGAGAAGTTCAGTGTAACAGCAGGCCCCTCCCAGCTCAGAGTACAAAATACCTTTTCTTTATCTGTATTGAGCAGTTTCTTGTCATCTCTGTTTTTCAGCTTCCCTGGTGCTTCGGCAGTTGGCAGTGAAGAATGGAAGATGAACAATTTCCCAGCCCGTTCTGCAGCCTGTGCCGAAGACACCACATGGGCATTTCATTACTGCAAGACTAGCAATGACGTTCATACCTTGTGGGGTGTCAGAGAACACTGCAGACTTTCTGCAAGCTCATCAGAGGTAAAGAATTAATTTAGAGACTCAGAACTTGATGGAAATGAGTCCCCAAACAAACTGGGGCTCTTATGTCAGTACACAGCAGTCCAGCACCCAGCTTTGTTGGCTGATGCATTCTGACAGCACTTGCTACAGAGGCAAAGGCAGGAGTGCCTCTCCTGGAGGCTTTCCAATTGTATACAAGCATTATGCAACAAGCACCAAAATACAAATTCTCAAATTGGATCCAATTAAAAGGAAATGCAATTCAGCAGAAAAATTCAATTCAAGCACACCAGTGCTCCATACGTTTTTATAAATGGGTTCTATAAATTCCATTCCTGAGGCAGATTGTACATTGCAATCTACACTACCAGGAGTGCACACACAAATCACCATTGGCACTATTTCTTCTCCAGGTCTTATGATGTTCACAGGACATTCTACATTTCAAAATAAGCTGTGGCATTCTTCTGGGAAAACCAGAAATCTCTGCTATGGCAGAAATACAACCGAAGACAGCACCTTACTTTACAAAGAGCTGAAATTTCACTCCTAATATTTCAAGCACAGTTACTTTAATTATGAATGCCAATTTCTTCAATTCCTTCTAAGAAGCCATCTCCTGAAGGCTGAAAGACTTGTCAAATACCTGTTTGTCCTGATATGCATCAGAAATTACTGATATTGGTTTGACAAAATTTCTAATATATATATACATATAATTAACAAAATCCATTTTCTTATTTTTAGACAAGAATTGAGCAAAGGTATATGCAGATGAATAATTCCCAGTGAAAATCTTTACAAATTATATCTTTAAAATACTGAGCTAAATAAAAAGCTTAATTAAGACTTGCTTTCTTTCCTAGCCATCATCACAGGAAATCTACAATTATGGCCCTTAAGTTTGTTTTGTAGAGGTCAAGTATTAGGAAAAAGCATTCAGATGTACATTTTGCACACATACCTGCTGGAAGTATGAATAAATAACAAGAAAGCAGGTATTAAATCAATATGTAAGAAATAGCTTCAAGAAAAGTTTTTTATTTTTGTTTCAATAAATGTATCGACTCTAAGTTCATGCTTTACTCAGATAAAGCTCACAGATAAATCAACTACTTTAAAGCACCACTGGCTGTGTGCTGCCCCTACAAATCTTGTGGTGAACCATGGTGGTGTGCATGGTATTTAACTGGCAATGCTCCACAGAAATGTCAGCACTTCAAGGGATGTCCTGGACATACAGAAAGCAATTGGGCAGCATCCTGGCCTGTGGATTCCCTGCCAGCTGTATCTAAGCTGTAAGAGGTTGCTGGTTAAATGGAAACCCCTCAGCCCCTACCTGATTCAGTCACACAGAGTCAGAAATATCCTGTTTTGCACAGGAAGCTTTGCAGAAGCAAGAGAATGACCTGAGCAGTCATGTCTTATACTGACTTTCCTGCCCTTCACACTTACAAGGACTGGGTATCTGTGCAAACACCCAGAGTATTGATTTTGTTTTGTTGTAGCAACTAAACATTTCTTTGTTTCTCTTAAATGCTGAACAAGGAACTGACTCCTGCTCCTCATTATCTCCTAAACATCTCTTCTACATGGAATAGACTCTAGGGACTGGTTTCCCTCAATAAGAACATCTGGGAACAGACGTTATGGTTGGCAGTTCTTATTTTGACTAAGGTGGTTCAAATGTACCATTGGAACAATGCTGGGAACATCAGTGCTGGAAACAATCAATGACTTTTTGTTCCTAATTTCCCATTGTGAGGGGGCTGGCTTTTAGCAAACCCAATTTCAAGTCACTTCTCTGACAGAGTGGAACATTCTAACCTTTAGTGCCTCCATGCCAGCCTGGATAACGGGAGCGAAGATGGTCTCACTCTCTTTAGTGTCTGCAAACAGCTCTGGAATCTGGTCCAACAAGCTATGAAAGAGAAAGGATCAGTGTCTCAGCTGGTCATTGTAATTGGGGTAATCCCCAAACATACTTTGTAACATAAAAGATCTTCACACAGGAAGATGTTCTTCGTGCAAATTTATATTACAGAAAATAATACGACTTTTCCCTGCTCAATTTGTTAGGATTCCAGCCAGAATAAAAGAAAACATGCATTTTTTAATTCTATGAGATGCATTATTTCAAAGCTTGTAACACAAAGGAACATGCAATAAATAAAACATAGCTAACATTTAAGTAGTTCTAGTGTGCTGTAAGGACTTCAGAGACCTAAGATCATATCCAGGTGCACATCATGTGCACTGCAAGAGGGAAAACATGGCTCAGAGCCACGACACCCCTCCCAGTTTTGAGGCAGCACAGCTGAAGGTGGTTTACACCTGGCCTACATAGGCTTTCAAGTTCAGCCCTGGGGAGTTGTGGCTATCACCTTTTATTTGCCTCAGAGACGGAAGTATAGGCCTTGAAGCATCTGCTGGCTTCTGAAGTATTTCAATAGACACCTGTGTGCCCTGTCTAGAAGGTATAATACACTAACTGACTAGAAGGTATAATACACATCATAAGCATTCACATCTTATTCTCAGGAACTGTAATTATACTTTACTTGGTAACAACCGATCGGGATTCCTCAAAGTCAACGAGAAAACCATCCAGCAAAGGAACAAAAACTTCTGCAACATCCGTGACCACCATCATCTGAGGCTGAGCTAAGCTGCTCTTTACATTAAAGAAGTGAAGGACTTTGTTGTAAGTGACAAAACCAACTCGAATTGCAGAGGATTCTTCTTGCTCTTCTCTGTAAGAAAAACAAAACCCAACCGGTTATAATTCTGAAATTCTGCCCCTGCAATAAAAGCATTCCTTTGACATGCAAGGCAGCTCTCTGATCATTATCTGTGCTTGAAGCAACAATCTTTGCCTTAGGTCAAATTCAAACACTGATAAAATCAACTGCTCTGTTGTTACTTTTGTAAAAAAAGTTATAAAGTTATATAAACACTATCAACAGTGCATCCCATTCAAACACTCAAAAATCCCAAAGACAAAGAATAAACCACGTTGACATCATAACATGGGAAAGAGAGAACAGGACAATTAGTTATGGAGGGACAATTAGTTATGATCAGGACAAAGTACTATTCAATTTCTAGACTATATATATACTCAATTTCTAGACTATATATAGCACTTTCCTACATCATAAGAGAAACATGCCCATCATTCTAGTCCCAAAGGTGTTACACAGCAGCTATTTGGGACCTTTGATCCAAATATTGCTCTTACCAGTGCCAGTCTGCACTGCCACACTTCAACCAAGTTCTATCATTGTTTTAAAGATTAGCTGTAAATGTTGCAGTTGATTGCCTCTGTAGCTCACACACTATTTGTTTAGTTCTTTTTAAAGTTTCACATGGAGAAACCTGTGTCATGTGAACAGAAATGCATTCAAATGCTTTGCTGTCTTTTTTTTTTAATTATGTACCTAAAATCATAGTTATACTACTCATTAGTCTGATTTTATAAGCTCATAAGCACAATTACTATAAACACAGTTCTCAGTATTTCTCAAAATACAGTCAGGGAGGGGGTTCTGGTTTGGAACACAGGTTTGAAAACATCTCTAAAACTTGAGCAAGCAAGGCCTTTTTGTGACACAGATCACTTCGCTACCCCAAGTTCTTCCTCTCAAAGATACAAGCATAGGGTGAATTTCCTGCAGAGGGCTTTTCCCTCATGTGGTAACAGCAGAGTATTTCTGCAGGTGTCTCTGTCCAGCAACAGCAAATGCACAAAGTGACCTTTGTGTCTAAGCAGCATCATAAAAGTTTCACCACAAATTTTGGCAGAATGTTTTATGTTTGTCTTCTTTTAAATGAATATTTTTAAGACAACAGACAAGTCTGAGGAAACTGAAGGGCCTGGCTTTCTTAACTTTTTTTATTTATTTTTTCAGTGGACATGAAACCTTTGGCCCAAATTATTCAACAACAGATCTTGACAGAGTGCTGGTGAGGAGAAAGAGGAATGTGTCTCTTTTGTGATGTAGATATGTTGTAACCCTGAATTCTGAGAATTTTGTTCTTTCTGTTCTGACAAGCAATGATCCCCAAAACCACACTTCATTTGATCTTAGACCCTGGAAAAGACTTCCCCGACTATGTGATAGCTCTGAAATTATTACTGGTATAATTAAAGTTATGTCAACTGGGTGAATATATAGAAATGTAGAAATTTAGGTTTATGGAATATAATAGTACAAGTGTTACAATATGGAGGGTTTTGGGCGTGAGTTTGTACTCCTTCTTTCTCCTTTCTTCTTCACAAATCTGGGTTTTCTGGTATTGGTTCAAAAAATCCACAGTGCGGAAAATGGATAATTAGTTATTGGGTTATAATTAAAGATAATCTACATGGCAATTGATAATTGGACAGCTTGGAATATAACTAACCTTGGAAACTGAAATTCAAGGCCATTTTTACCTTGTTACCATTGAGAGCAGCCTCTGTGTAGCTATGCTATAGATAAGATTTAATAAACCACTGTAGACCGAAGAAAAATACTCTGCCTCCTGCGTTTTTACTTCAAACTCTGATCAAAAGAACTCATGGAAAGCAAGAAGAGATAATTAATGGCCAGGAGAAAAAGCCATTATAGATACACTTGTTTTCATTCTTCCTCAACCTTCCCTATTCAAACCTAGGTGATTCTAAACTGCCAACTGCTTTTTGTTACTCCACTCATGCCTCTTATTATCTTCAGAGTCATGACCAATCCTGAAGGAAAGTTCTGAGATATGTTCAGGATAATATCAAACACTTGTGTCTCCAGTGTAAGCTTCAGTGAAAAACTACTTGAGAGATGGCCTTACATGGGCATCTGACAAACTTACCCCCCACCCTGGACTGGAATTTCTTTAATACACAGAGATCCCAGGAGGACATAAGAAAAAGGATTTTTAACATATCCCAGATTATCCCAAGGATCTCATCTCCCACCCTTCCTCACATTGCTCGCTCCATTTCTTAAACCTGTTCTCCCTCTGCAAGTATTGTTATTTAGAATACATTTTCTTTTTGGATATTCTTTTTTATATGCCTTTATATGCAGACAAGAAACATCTTGTCTACTTTATTTTTCAGTCTTTCACTGCTCTCATTTCCCTACATGTCGTGATTTAAATTCTATTGAAGACTATACTAATACACTAAAAACTATAGCAAACTACACTAAAATAATACACTGTCAATTATGCTCACAAAGCACATGTGCTCTAACTCATAAAATGGTTGCTGCTCTCAGATACAAACTGGGACAGAGAAGTCTCACAGTGCAGCAAGAGGCTTTAAAAGTTTTGCTTATTAACAATAAGAGCTACCATCAACACTATGGCTTTAGAGAGACTGGCTACTCCCAAGTAGCCTGTTCTGGGTATTTCCCTATTTAATTTAATGACAAAAGCAGGATTGCAGTGAACACAACTACAACAAATAAAGTTCAAACTACAAGTTGTGACTGAGCTGATAGCACCACTAGAGTTCACTGCAAGAAAGGAAAAGAATGCAAGTACACATGCAGCACTGTGGCAGATTATTTCTGTTCATATATTAAGCCCAGACATCAAAGTGTAAGAACTGCCAGCAGTGTTATAACCTTTGGTTGCTATCACTCAAAAAATTCCTGTACTGTAAATGTTGAGATTTTCCACAGCTTGGGTTTGCCTTTCAACATGTGAAACTGCATGAAAAGTGCAGTGTAATGAGTTAAGCAAAGCACACTTGAGTTTCTTTACCTTGGAAGCTTATCTAGCAGGGTCTTCAGTTCCTCACATATGAGTTTCACTAGGCCACTCTTTATGTTTCTGTATGATACATCAATCATGAAGATATAAGCTGGTGGATTTGGAGGCTTCTTGTCCTACACAAAAATAAACCATTCACAAGGAAAATTAGAGTCCTGTTGGGAGGAAAAAATCTAGATATGGTACCATAAGGCAATGTAAATACAGTGTTCATTTGTTTGAAAAATGCTGTAAATCATAAATAGTAACTATTGCAGAAAGCTGACATGTACTGGGTAAAGTCCAGCCTTGGAATAAAACACTATCACCGGAGAACAGCATCCTAATGGAATAAAATATCTAAAGGGTAACAGTTCATGAGATAAGATGACAGACAAACTTTTCTGCTGGAACTTAAAGTGTTTAAAATTTGCTGTATGGCTATTTTCTGTACCCCTGCTTTCCTTTGGGAGTCCCTCTTATCCACAGTGTAAGTGGCATCCAAATTGTGCATACACTACTGACACAAGTTTCTATAAGTAAGGAGAAGTAAGAGGAAGGTTTTTATAATAAAAAAAAAGTAAAGTCAAGGCATGTACCTAGGAAGTTTATATGAAATGAACAGAGCAGCAGTAATCATCACACTCCCTAAAATGAATTTTTCTAATTCCCATTAAATGAGTAGCAGCCATTACTTGGTGTCAAATTCAGGGTAGCTTTTTCATTACACTGTTTCACTGCATTCATATCGAGTTCTGACCTCTTAAACAAATTATACTTGTTAAACTAAACCCTAGAAAAAGTCCATTTAAGAAAAATTAATCTAACCCTTGAATTATGACTTACCCTTAGTCCCTGGCACACTTTAAACTAAACTAAACTAAACACTATACCCTTGATCTCACTCATTTGACTCATGTATATCAGATTTAATTCCAGTGAACTGAAACCAGGCAGTATTTTACAAAGCTCTTCTGTTTATTGTACTTGGATTCTTGCTTCAGAAACTGCACCAAAATCTGCTTTTAAACTCTTGTATCAGATCACCATTTAGAAAGAATCTCTGCCTAAATTCTGACAAATATATGGTAGAAAGGAGGACTTGTGCTCTCACCACATCCGCTTAGCAGGAGTGCAATAATGCAAACCAGCTGGGATTTGTTAGCATTTTTTGTAGCTGTTCATCCTTGTCGTTTGATAAGCACAAAAGGAAATGACCTCTCAGTTCTGGTCTTCAACTGGATTTATAAAAGTGAACCTCTGCAACTTGGAGCCAAATGAAAAGTGAATTACAAAACGATGTTAACTTCTGTAACATTTAATGACTTAGCATTTCTAGTGCAGAAAGTTATTTTGTATGAGATTTCTTTTTTGTAAAAATCCAGTAAGACTGTGGATGCATCTCTGTAGCAAGCAGGCAGACCATAGTGGATAGCTTCTCAAGGAAACTCCCTGATTTAAGTTACATGGCAAAAGTTTCTACACTGAAAGGTGCACTGGGATGATGAGGGCATCACACAGGACTACAGGAACAGAACTGTGAAAATGGCACGGAGCCATTCAGTACTCAGGAGACTTCAGGATCTGATGGAGCTACACTGGATGTACACCGAGCATTCCACACTGTATTTCTGTGGTTCCTCACCACTATTCTCTCCTGGGGTTTAATCCAGGTTTCAATCAAATCTTTATGGGTTATCTCAGAGATCTCACTGGATTTTGGAGCAGTGCCCTAGTGAGAAAGCAGAATTAAATCTGTTCATTTTCT
This sequence comes from Climacteris rufus, assembly GCA_013398175.1. Taxonomy (NCBI): domain Eukaryota; kingdom Metazoa; phylum Chordata; class Aves; order Passeriformes; family Climacteridae; genus Climacteris; species Climacteris rufus. Next base: position 22,192 of record VZRZ01001296.1, read on the forward strand.
TCATACCAGCGATAATCTGATGGCCTGAAGAAGTTACTGGTAGATACTTCAAGACTTTGTAGGGCCCAGTTGCCTTTTCTAACCTTATCATGGCCTCAGCTCTACTCAAAGGAGAAAATTCTGCCTGATTTCAGCAAGAACAGAAAAATATGTCCGTGCTGTGGTCAGATGAAGACACACTTGCAGTTTTGTAAAATGAGCTAAAGGTTGAAAAGTTTAAGTAATTTATGCTTTCAGAAGCATCCAAGAGAGTTCTGTAATAAAACCAGCTACAAATATTTAGAGTAACGTGAGCGGGCTCTGGATTGAGTTCTTCAGTGAGCTGATATTAGGAGAGAGAACCCATTCCATTGTAACTTACTGGTCAGAATACCAGGAATACTCTTGCCAGGAACAGATTACAAAGTCCAATTCCCTTGCTAAGGTTTTGGGTATTGGGAAGGCAATTTAGGCATGTGTCTGTCTTCAAAATCAGTGGAAAACATATTTAAATGCAACAATGCACCAGAATTTCAAATATATCCCCCAAACAGTGCAACATGCTGGGTAGGACCAAACAAATGCCCTGCTTGAAGACTGGTGATCCATGATTTTGCTGCACTGCTTGTTATTCTTGCTTGTCTCACATTCCGCAGCACAGAAGAACAAAACACTGTCTTCTCCTAGAATGTTCCTGGAGACCAATATTCAGCTTACAACTAGATTTACTCTAAGTATTGAAAGGAGCTTGTTTGCTTTGCCATAAAACACTGCACATTAGTTTGCATGCTGGCAATACTCACTCTGCAATAATCCAAAGTAGCAACATATTCGTAAGATCCCAGGGACAGCTCTGGCCTTTCGTAGTGGTCTATCCGTTGGCCCATGTGGTCCAGATGTTGAAAGAAGAATGGAGGGACTACAAGCCAACACAAGAACAGTGACACAACATCTATAATTTGGGAACAACACAACAAATCCCTTCAGCAGATACAATGTACTAATGTAGGCTCCTCTGTTTCTGAGCAAGAGAAGAGTTTAAACTTTTCTACAGGTCACAGTGGGGGTTTTCCCCTAGCATTGGTGTGAAAAGACCCAACCAAACAAAACCCCATGACATTCCAATGATGTCAGCTCCTTTTGTATTTGGGAGATGGGGCATATTCCTCTATAAATGCTCATATATTCCCACTTCTACACTATCAGGCTGGATTAGGTAAAACTGCTCCAGGTCATTTCCAGAGGCAGGAGCCTGTTTCACTCTGACTTAACAGTGACTACTTTGTTAGCAGATACTACTCATAGCTTAACTCAAATCACCAGAGCCAGAGCTCTGCAGAGGGACAGCAGTAAAATCAACACTTCTCCTAAAGCCTGTCCTGCTTTAGCAAAAAATACCACTGCACTGGAGAGAGCACTACAAGGTTCACAGCCCTGGCCTAGTGTCCAAGTGCATCAGGTCCATTATACTGGGAACCTCCTGCAGCTACAGATAAGAGGTGTAGAAGAAATCAAGTTGGTTTGCCACCAACAATTTACACAGAGCCTGTCCTATGGTTGCTCAATGAATACATTTTCAGAAGGCATTTTCATATTTTTGCTTGTAAAAGTGAATGTGTGAGTGAGGGGAACATCAACCTACTTTCTTGGCCATTTTTAGTCCTTATCAAAGATTTATTGGTTTTTATAAGTGCTTTCTGACTTGGATAAGACACTGTAGTAATACCAGCATGATTTAAAATGGCACTGCAACTTAAATGTATTCCTTAAAGTGTTCCCAGTGCATTTAAATTTCCCTTTATGAGAGTTTAAGTTGTTAACAAACCATGAAATTTATTATCTGCGATGCCTGCACAAACAGTAGAGCTCCAGGCAGAAAAGCAGTTGGACTGAGCCTGACAAGGTTCACGTTTCAGAGCTGAAAAGATGACTGTATTAGGGAAAGCACTGTACCCCTGTGATCCAGCTGAGGAAATCCAGCTTGATACAAATGTCTAGAAAGGCTAGTTCTGGCAAAGGCTTGGGATTTAGCCAAGAGCACAGGAACAGTTATGAGTCACATGCAGCACACTTGAACAAATATGGCATGGTATCTTCTGTGAAAACCAACACTTGTCACAGTAAGATTAATAGCTCATTTAACCACTGCATCCACAGTCATGGACAGGACAAAGCTAACATGGTTCTGATATTTGCTTCTTGCTGTACATTTGCTTTTCTTAAAGAAATTAATGGGTTATTTTAACACAAAAATTGCTTTCAATTAACAACACAAGCGGTTTCGTATCCTATGTTGTCATAAAATTTTAAAATAAAGTTTTGATCATACTGGACTGGACTTCATGAGTGAGCATTATTTTTCTTTTTTTTTTTCTTTTTTAAATTGACTGAGTAAATGTTTCTCTCTATTATTCTTGGGAAATAATGTTTTTTCTTCATTTGTGAAATAAGCCTAGCTACTGCATCTCCCTAAACTATTTTCTCATCAAGTCAGCAAGTCAAGAAAATAATTTTAGGCATCGAGTTTCTTTTTAGCGTTATGGAATTGGTATGAATCCCAGATTAGAGCAACATCACTTACCATCATTTATACAGTTGCAAAATCCACACTGGTACCTCCTCCCACCTTCAATGAACTGCATGAAGGGACACATGTAAGCTTTGCACCGGTTGCATCGGATGGGTCCAGTCTCCCCAGGGTTTACAAGATAAAGAGGTGTCTACAGATGAAGAGGCACAGGAAAAACAATGTCAACTTGGAACTAAGGAGAGCTAGAAAGAGTGAATTCAGATTTAACTCTTGTTAGAGATCACCTGATGAAGAGATCATTCATTGTTCAGCATTCACACAAAAGCTGCTAAACCCCAGAGATACCCCCAGGGGCTAAATTTACAAGTTCACAGGGTGTCTTCTGATGTTTATCAGAAAAAGAACAAGGATTAAGATCAAAACCCTACGAAGTTTTGAAAGCACTGGAAGTTTAGGGCTCCAGGCTGATTTTCTCCAGCAAAGGGTAATTTTTACAGCTCACTGAGAGAAATCTGCTGGTGTTGGTCTTCTGCCTTCTCTGTCAGACTGAGCTTTTCCAGAAGAAAACTACTGCTGCTCATCTATTGCAAAAGGGTATTGGCTAAGAAAGCTTCTGATATTTTGTCCTAAATATTGCTCCCCATGCTGCCTTGTTACATGCTACACTATGGTTTAAATGATACTATGATTTAAATTATATCAGGGTCACCAGCTAGAGTGGGAGATTTAGGAGAAATACTAATATTTATTGAAGGAAAGCACACACAGCAAACAAGTACAGTACCTCAAGCACTTGTCAGTGCTCACAGCTCCTGCCAAAACCCACAGCTAAGGGAAGGCATTTTCCAGATGCCTCTTTCCATAATAACTGCAGCAATTGAAAGATTCCTATGATTACTCTTAATGTTAGGAAAGTCATACTGAAACCACTATAAAAATGGAAGTTTGATCAATTATTTATGAAACTCTGGAGGTTTTTCCTTTTTTTTTTCCTTACTCTCTTTATCCCCAGCTAAAAATCTCGGAAGTAAGAACAAGAAATGTTCAGAGTTTGGACACAGCAGACCCCTCCAAGAAGAAAAATGCTGACAATGCCTTTCAATGCTAACACATCACACTAGTATATTCTTTTTTGTTGTTTTTTAATTATTCTGTCTCTTTTTATGGAATGGATGTATTTCATCTATTATACTTTATGTTATATTGGTGCATAAGTCTTTGAACACCTACAAAATCATTCATGTCTTCTAGCATTAACTTCTTATACATATTTTATTATTTGTTCATATTTTACAAAGACTATTTTACTCCCTTATGTCTCCAAAGGGTTTAATGCATTTTGCCAAGGATTTTCCACATTCAAGTAGATTTTTACTACATGGGTTTTAAGTGCTTCCTCCTGCTCCACTGAGATATTATTTTACTTTGTGTTCTTTCCTCCATGCAAATTGAGTTTAACCCAAATTAAGCAATAATGCCAGCTGACAAATACCAGGGTCATTTTTCAGACATGAAAGCCTTGGCTATGAAACTTGCTCATCAGCCACAATCACTTAATAAGGTTTAGAAGTTTTGGGTTTTGTTCATTACTTGGCAATTTTCTGATTATCATTCTGCTGTATTAGTTTAATGAGACCTGGATCTGGTTTGCAGTTATTATTATGGTATCTGACTCAGTAGGGGAAAGAAAGCAGGCAAAAGCAACTCTTGATGAATTCATATACATTGATTTGTTAATTTTAAACCTTGGTTTGACACATTTAGTGATGTCCAATTGCAAAGAAAAATTACCCCCCAAATGTTCGCATTTTGATATATTGAAATTAAGACTTTTACATAAAATGCATAAACAAAAAAAATAAAAATACAAATGCCATGAAGTTCAGAGCCTAAGTATCTACATTCTTACACATATGTAATAAATTATCTTTTTGAAGACAAAAAAAATCAAGGGGGAAAAAAACCCCCAATGAAATAAGATAACCAAAAATGTACATGACAGAATTAATGAGTCTGTCTAACAGAGAGAAATTTTGTTTAAAAGTCCTATTTGTATCCTTATCAATTTATTAGTTTGATTTTTTTAAAATAAATTGAATTTACATTTTAGTATTTTCTTTAAATACTTTAAAACATTACATCAATAAAGAACACATTTAATGAAAAAGCTATCTATATGATAATTTCAGAGTAAGAACTCAGACCTAAAGCATCAAAAATCCACTTCTTGATGTGAACAACACAGTTGTGAAAGAAACTTTATCTCCAAAAAGCAGCAATCTTTCAGTGCATTGCACTGAGAACCAGACATCCTACCACCCCATCAAGAGAAGGGAATTTCTATTTGAGTGTTTAAACTGCTATTGCATTTCCAAACATCAAAGTAATCTCTGTCAAGGTAAAATGACTTTTAAAAAAGTAGATTTCTGTGGGAATGTGCAAGGGTAAGTAATACTATACATGGATTAAAATGAAAAAGTCATGAGTTTAAATTAAGGATACATAAAAGCAAAACAGTAAAAAAATAAAATGAAAGAAGACATGTACTGAATGGGAAAATGGGAAAGTTGTTTGCTGTGCTCCACTCTGTAGATGTCACTGTACACCAGAAGAAAAAGCAGAGGGATCTCTTTATGTTCCCATGGAATTCAGTGGCAAACTCTCATAGGAGCAGGGGAATGAGATAAAATGAAATAACAATTTTTAATTTTGGGGTTTTCTGTTTTGTTTTTTTTTAAGTAAATGCAGCATTCCTGTTTCTTTTGCCTTTCTACCTACAAAGTACCAGCATTTTCTTTCTCTCCTCTCTCAGAAAGAAGCAGTTGTGCTGGGAGGCACAACATTGTAATTTTAGGTTAAAGCAAAGGAGGATAGGGCAGGAGATGGAAAATGCTGTAAGGGACCTGCACAAACCTTCTCTTCTCTGGAATCTTGAGGCCCTCCCTGAAGTGCACGTCCTGAAAGCCAATCTGATAAACCAGAACTTAACCCCAAATATAGCTGCAATAAGAGGAGTTTTATTTTGGAAATATTTCAGCAAGACCATCTCTCAGGAGTCAGAATAATATCACAAAGCAACAGACAGATGTTGGTGGCACAGCTCCAAGATAAAACACATCCATAAAAATTTCCAGAGGGACTGTAACCTGCACTTGAAAGTCTGAGAAAGCTGAATTTCTATCGCTTGCCATAAAAATGAAGTCCTGACACACTCCCGAGGGGTCCCTGTGATGCCTGCAAACTATCACTGTGTTCATATTGCAGGATCTGGACCCCAGCTGCAAATTATAGGTGTAGGAGTAAGGAGTGTGATAAAGCTCCAGATCATCATGGCACATCTCTGGAAAGGCGTTATAAAGAGAAAAATCCTAAGTGAGAGATCCTCTGGAGAGCAACAGAGGCATGTACAAACACTGAAGAAAATGAGCCATTTCTCAGACAGCAAAACAAACAGATCAGTGTCTCTATCACACCCTTACAATGTAAGCAGTGCTTCTAGAGTTGTTATTGACACTTACACTGATGCAGATCTAGTCATTCAGATATTCACATAAGAATTTCAAGATATGCTACACAATATAACTTTCTAATGAACAAGGGAGAAGGCAAGTGTGGTAAGAAGACAAGAAGGTAAGTGTGGTATGGCTGCCCCACGAAAACGCTGTGTTTAATTAGTACAGTAAAAGAGAAAAAATTCCTCTGGATTATCGAAGAGAATTTTGACACTGATGTTTTTCGAAAAAAATGAGGTCATGAACCAAAGTGTTTCTGTTTCCTAGCACTGCTGAAGGGGTTTGTTTTCTCTTATTCTATCATCATGGATTGCTTTTGAGAAAGATTAACCAGTCTACAAATAATCCCTTGGTTCTGAGTTGCTTTACTGATTCACATTAAAATGTCAAGAAAGCATTTCCCCTTGTGATGTTCCCACTGTCTTTTATCAGAAGCCATTCCCTCTGAAGGCAGGAGTTATTTTGCCTTTTCTTGGTTTTTAGATGTTGAACATGATCAGCCTCCTCAGCTGATCACTCAAGTCAATTTGGACTATCTCCTATGCAAGGTTCACAGCAGGTTCAAGTGTTTTCCATAACACACTCCCTTTCCATCTATTTCCCTGTTTGCTTGCAAGACTGCAGCAAGGCTAAAGCATCAGCCTTAGCATGATGCAGAATCTCTTGGCTCTATCCTGGTTGTTAGAGACCACAGAAAAATGCAAAAAGCATGTTCAAACGTCCTTGCTCAAAATCTCTCCAGGCCCAGACTGAACATTCACCTGCACACACAGCACTGCAAAACATACCATGGCATGGCAGCTGAATTTCAAGTGGACACTGCACATGGGATATCCAGTGTGCAGGAAAATAAACAGAAATCTAATTATCAGTTTCTGTGTGTCATACATCAGCCTATCCTTGAAATCCTTACTCAGCATTCCCTTTTTAAGGGGAATATTACAGTTACTTGAATAGAGATGTCAGCATGAAGAGTGTAAATAGAGATTACAGTCCATTCAACATGAGAGGAAGGACTTTTAAAAGTTTGAGGATCGGGTGGGGAATACACATAATAATGACAAAATGGTGATGTAAAGAAACACCAAAACTAATTAGCTGACTTCTTTAGAACTTATGTATCATACAGGTGACAGAAGAGGGAGTTACCAGGAGTTATCAGGATCACAGGTGGTCCAGCACTGCAGTCTTTTAGGCAAGATTGTTACACAAGATGTAAAACCATTGGAAAGTAAGACAGGCAAGTTCCAAAAAACTTCTCTACAGAAATGGTAAGTAATAATTACAAGAGATTAGCTTTACTGGTCATAAGATTTTCACAATAAATTAGAAGTTTGATTTTCAGTGATATGTTCTCTGTCTGGCTGATTTTACAAAATCAAACAGAACTCTTAAAGCCCCCTAATTCATTATCAGTGTTATTCATGTCTTCATAGCAAGAACAAAACCAAACCCCACTTTGGATTTCAGATCCATTTTGGCCTACTTGGCTATCAGCAACTTTAAGGACCATTTATATATTGGGTTTTGTTTCTTTTTATACACACAACATACATATAGGTGGATAGACAGATGTGTGTACATAGACATAATATATTTTTATCAGCATATGAGAGAAAAGCCATTGCTGCCTTAAGATAATGCATGAAAATCTAATGAGTGGAAGGTTTCTTTCCTTCTTGAAAACTGAGCTGCTTCTCTTTTGTTAGAAGACATTACTGTGACTTTTTAAACTGACTGCTCATGTTTGCATTCCTGAGAACTTTCACAACAGTAACTGTCTCGTTCCCACTTTTGCACAGCCAAACATATTAAAGAAAGAAACTCTAATTATAAAAAAAGGCATAGAAACATAGGAGTGTTTTAACTGGAGATGGATAAAATAGTTCTGCTTATCTGCAGGCTTGCTTGGACAGTATTTATTAGTAAACATACCTCTAAGGCTAATTAATTTCTTTCCACTGAAATCAGTGAAGATTTCCTTTAGGGAAGAACTGGGCATAGTTAAAGTGTCACGCTGCACTCCCAAGCCAGCTAGAGCTAGCCAATTGCCACAGGAGAACTTAGGAAGCACAAGGAGAATTTTTGCTATGTGAACAAAAAGCAACACTGAACAACTTCACCTCTGAAGCAAGATTTGTGGTGAGGTTCATGCCCTTTATAAAAGTCAAATCCTTTCTAGGACACTAGTTTTGAAAGTCAATAGTAAAACTAACTGTTACTTTACAAATACCACATCAGGTCAAAATGTTCCCACTCTTTCTTCCATGAATACTTCTGCTACTATGATAGCTGGGATGCTTCAAGCAGACTCCAGCACCTTCAACCATTAATAATATTTGTATGTGACTTGCAACTACCCTCCTCTCTTTTATCAGCACTGAGCTACAGCTGAATGTCACAACGAAGGGGCTGCATCGAACTGAGCGATGAATTGTGCTGCTTTGGCTGGGGTATGGCTCGTTTTCCTCCCAGGGGCTGGAATGTGGCTGTGTTTTGGATTTGTGCTGAACACAGGGATGATAACACAGAGGTGTTTCTGTTCTTGCTGAGCAGGGCTCACACAGAGCCAAGGCCTTTTCTGCTTTCTGTGCTGCCACGCAGTGAGGAGGCTGAGGGTGCACAGGAGGCTGGGAGGAGACACAGCCAGGAGAGCTGAGCCCAGGGATATTCCAGACCTATGGCATCATGGTCAGTCTATAAAACGGGGGGAAGAAGAAGTTGCTGCAGAACTTAGTCAACAGCAGCATGCTCTGACTGTCTGAAGTTTCCAAGGTAACTGAGTAACATCATTAAGGGTAGAGCTTGCACAGAGTTAAAATATTTAATTTCCTGCTGTTGCTACAATCGACTCTGGCTAGTGCCTAAGAGGAGACAAACACCCTTTCAGCAGAGCAGGGTGCAGTCTGTAGAGGACAAGGCACACACAGAACGGCAAAAGTCATTCAAGGAGCCCTTTGGAGTTTGAGAGAGCAATAGCCCAAGTGATTTTTAACTCGAGTGTCACTTTTGTTGGCAAAACAAATTATCAGTATTGTTGGCCAGCTGATTAAATGGATATAACTATTACTTTTTGTTTTCTTTTTATATGTATTGTTGCTTAGTCAGGTTTTTCTTCTGCCATTACAATTCTGAAGGACAGTCACAGTCTCCAAATTATCAGAAACTAATTACAACATCCTTATAAAGGCTTTTTCTCAGTCTGAATTTCAAATTTGTATAAAATTAGTCAGAAAGTCTGATTTCAGTATGAGTAAGATTTATATATATATGTCACATTTTCAAGTCACTGTCCTCATCTCCCTTAGAATTACATTCTTACCATAACAACAGTGGTGCAGGGACCAACATACCACGTGAGTATTTGAAACAGTACATTTAAGGACTATTTTTCAATGTACACTAAAAACCAAAAGACAGAGAAAAGTAAATCAGAAAATTTGCTTCAATTAGGAGAAGCTCTGCTGCAAAAGCTGTTGCTAAACCTGTCTCTGAGTGCTCATCCTAGTTAGATAGTTACAGGCTAAGAAAAACCTTTCTCCTTGATGATGAAGTCTTGGGAAGCAATCCAATTCCAAATGATTTACTACCAAATGCAGACTAACACAGGGCACACTCCATAAAGAAAGCCTCATCTAATACAAGATTTATCCACCTCTAAATTAGGCATTGTGAAACCAAGCTTACAGGCACTGACCTCCAGACTGGTACAACACTTTCTGGATGAGGCACCTGGAGATGCTTCAGAGTTCTGGGCTCTCCATACATCCAGGGCAGAGTCTGGCACCACAGAGGAGCTTGGCAAAACCCCCTGACATTAACCTGCCACTAGCTGGTTGAAAAAATTAAAATAAAATAGCATTGACAGAGCAACAAAGATTGTTCTGGTCCATACTCCAGGCAGACTCAGAGCTACGAGCCCAAGGTCTCAGTTCTCCACCAAATGAGAGCACCAACAAGGATGCTTTGGAAATAGTTTTATTTTAGTATCTGGAAAATGTGTGTTTAGGCTCACACTTACCAGCATGATAAACAGCACATGTATTAAGGTATATCACATATGCAAAGCTACACTCACCATGTTTTAGAACAAACACAACAACCCAAAGACATTGACAAATTCATTCTCTGATGGATCTTGGACAACCCAGAGACCAGAACACACAAAACAATCAATACAGACAGAAAGACAGAAGTGTCACCAGCAGCTCTTTCAGAACCTTTTCTTCAAACAATCTCCATAAAACTATTATTTTACAGTATGGTCATACAGTCAATTTTACTGTCTAAACCTGCTCCTGTGGAGAGATGCCACAACAGAGAGACCTACTGAATTCTGTCAAGAGTCAGCCACCGTGCAGATAAGCATGACCTAGTTGATATAATATAATCCTTTTGAAAGAAGAGTCCTTCAATAGAATCCCTCATTAAAAGCTCTTAAATTAGCTAAGCTCCCATGCTATATGGGGTAACAGCTCCCTGTGAATAAGCCACCCATTAAAAGACAGAAATCAAAAGGTCAGACTCAAATGATGGCTTTTTACAGTGGGTAGATGTTACCAGCAAGGATCTGTTCTTCAGAGTGAGCTTTTTAACACATTCCTAATACAAAGGAGCCCTCAGTAAGATGTTTAGTTGGAAGAATTTCTTCTTTCTGCAGACTAAGCATTCCTCACCCCCCTCAAACCCCCTCAAAAAAGTTCTGCACAAGCATATAACTGCTATTAAAAACTGCTAATAAATGTGTCTGTCTATATAAACATGTGCTTTAAACTAAAGCTGCAGCCTGCTTTGTCCTTAGAATAGGGACAACAGAACCCGAGACCCACAGAGTCCAAGGCAGACCGCAGGAGTATGAGGACTTTCCTAAAACAAAAATGACATTTATAACACTGGATCATATTGTTAGTTATTCACCTCACTCAATTCTTAGCTGCTGCCAACCTTACAACTCCATCTAGGAAACCATAATATCATCCCTGTAAAAACCATGGCTTTCCAAACAGCTCAGCTGCTCTGGTCCTCATTAAAGCTCACTATTCTAAAAAGGTAAAATGGCTTTTAGCTCACAAACACCAGCATTTCTGAGAAGCCACTCCATTCCCTTAACTAGTAATTAACTGAGGAGAAAATGGAAGTGTAATATTAGATTCCCAACAATAAATATTTCTAAGAAACAAATAAATTTAAATAAATAGGAAAGAACATGGCAGAGAGCAATGACACAAAATTACTAAGGAGCAAAGAAGGCAGCAGTTTAGATATTTAAAGCCAGAGATAATTATTTTCAGTTGTTTATATTGGATTTTACAACATGAAATACTCTTTCAACTAACTTTTGATAGCGAGTAGTATTAATGTTAAATCAAGATCACTTGGTTTATTCAGGCACTGGAAACATTCATCCATCTCCAAAACAAATTCATGTAGGGCCTGGTCTCGGATGATAACTGTGAGAGCTAGTTTATTTTTATAGACTGTTGCTAAAGCACTGGTGGACTAAAAATAAATTCTGTCAAACAATGATACTGTATTCTCAATCTGTAACAAACAAATACTTTCCATAGATCATCCAAATCAGAAGAGTGAAAATGAACTGTTACTTCTGAGAAATAATAAATAAGGATTTGGTAAAGATAAGATTCTGAAATGTCTCGTGCTGCTAAGACACTGGCAGAGGAGGCATGAAAGTTTTAACAGCCTTTGTTTCCAGTGGTACACAGCACACGTGCAATGTTCACTAGTTTATCATTTTCTAGATGGGCTGCAGGTTTTTTGCAGCAAACTCTGAGAGACTGGGTGCCCTCCATGCACTTTCCCCCTCTAACTTTCAACTTGAGGGCTTTTCTGAAGAAATCCTTTTCATTTGTTCTGCTCTTCTGAAGCTCAGTGCCTGCATGCCAAGTGCTGCTAACTTACCTGTCCTTAGGATATCAAACACGACCCTCCAGCCATCTCTACTGAGTGGTCTCCACTCATGTCTTCAATTCACTCTCCCATGTCATTTAACATTTCTGAAGTAAAGCCTCATTTGTGACCTATTCCTCAGCATGACCAGTTGCTATCTACATTTGGATAATGGCTTCTCTACAACATTTTCATTGTGCAGCTTTACCAGGTTACAGTTTTCCTTTCTTTCTTTCTGACTGCAGTGGCAAACCCTGTTTCTTTTGGGGTTCACTTGAAACACATCACACTTATTCAAAGGCAGGCATGAGATCTTTTCATTTCACAACCTTATCTACCACCATTATGATTTTACTTTCTGTTCTTATTTTCTCCTACAGAGATAATTTGCATCCTGTTCTTTACTGGAAATGGAGATATCTGGTTACACCTCTCCGAAAGATATCTCTGTTCAAGTCTGTGCATTTCTCAGCTCCTGACAATTTCTTCTCAGATCTTAGCTAAAAAAATTAAAAATGGAAAAATTCACTTCACATGCTAATATTCCCATCTCGCTGTTGGAGACAGGACACCAGTCCCTCTGTGCAGACATTCCACGTGGCCAAAAAGAACCCACAGTGACTAATGAACTTGTATCTGCCTTTCAGACTTTCTGAAATCTCAAATTACCTTTTCCCATTTGGAAAACTTTCCCATTGAAAGTGTGTTTCTAAGAAAACTACTGTCAAGTCACTAGATCTAAACCTGTTAGTTGAAAGCTCCCAGGATCTTTTATCTCCATCTCTCTGTGTTCTTAGTCAAAGGAAGTAAATCCCCAGAACTCAATTTCCAGTTGACCACTGTTTCCATGAATGCAATTGACAGATTCTTCTCTAAAAAAAATTCATTACATTCACAAGTCATCCCCCCAAAGGGTCACTGTGTTCAATTAAGAAAGAGAATAAGGTCTGTACAACTGGGCTCTCCCTTTTATGCACATTTCTAATTCTGTCAGTGTTCAACATGCTGTTTATCAAGAAATAAGACAGATTTCCACTTTGCAGCCCGATAGCATGTTATGATCATCACCTGTAGACACTGTTAAAAGGCACTATCCCTAAAATAGGGTGGATATTCTGAAACAAAGAGCTTTCTGTACCTTGCAGTCACCAGTTTCAGGCAGAGCACACCATACTAGGAAGTTCAGAAACACAAATAAGCCCTTGAATGTATGTGACCTCTATAAAAAGTCCAGTTCTTTCAAATTAAGTGGCTTTTCAAAATTAAAGTAGTTATAAATCCCACATGAAAGACCATTTTTATTAGAAGATCTTCAGAGCAAGATCTTATTTTAGCAGCAGCAGTGAAGACAAAGGGCACAGGCAAGCCTTGGAAAAACTGCCTCAGCTAAGACTGCCCAGCTCTTCCTACTCTAACACTATCTCCTTAGTTCTTATAATTTTACCAAGCTGTAATGATTCTGACTAAAATTTTCCACACTGGGCTTTTGCCAAATTTGAGAGACATTTTTCAGGGCTTTTTTGGCCTCTTCCAAGAGAGAGGCTAGGGAAAAACACACTGCTCCTTACAGATTAATGAGTCCCACTGACCTTTCCAACAGCTTGAGAGCACTAACACCTCAGAACGGGTGGGTCACCCAGCACATCTTGTTGCCAACCCCAGGAAAACCCCTCTGAACTTGGCCAAGCACAAGTGTTTGGACACATTGCAAATTTATGTGCGCAGAAGAGGTTTAGAATTTAGCAGCTCATCGATCACCCTGTGCAAACACAATGCGGGAGACAAGGAAATGTGGGGCACATAAAGGACTAGAGGCAGACTCTGAGTGAAAGATGAAGAGCCAACATGAAAGTGGAATTTGTAAGTGCCACCTGGGCACAGAAACTGGGATCAAGGGTGGTAAAGAGTAAAGGTTGGCTGATAAAGGGAAAGGGTGGAGAAGCAACAGCAGGAGTTTCACCTAGGAGACAATGCAGGAGGGGGCAAGAAGCCAAGTCTGCACATTTCCCTCAAGAACTGGAATGAAACCCAAAGTTGCTGTCTAGCAGACAAATGGTGAGATTTTATATCTGCAGAACCATAAGTAATACATCCTATTTCCCTATGGACCACAGAGAAGATAACTACATACTGCCCTGCTAAAATAATACTCTTAATTCAAACTACAGAGGTCTGTTGCATTGGAAGTTATCCATCCTGATAAAGAGCAACATCTGCTTTTTTCCAACATCTATCAAAAAAAAAAAACCACTAAGAATTTATAAGCAATAAAACAAAGTTATAGGAAAATCAGACTGCAAACACAAGCACTGAATGTCTCAGCATTTTTAATTACGTTTTTCTATGCAGGCAGTTTACGAGGAGTTTTTGAAGACACAATCATCTACTACAACTTTGATGAAATTCCTCCCTTTTTTCCCCATGACACAGCACTCTGAGAGTAAATCAGTGCAGGACATGAAAAGGAAATGCTTTCTGCAGACCTTGCAGAACTTAGAACCTGAAGAATTTAGAAGCAATGGAGGACACAGCAGATGAAGACCAGGAAAGATAATCCTACAGATGATGTAGCTAAATACTGCACTTGAAAACTGGATTTATCCCTGCTACTGATAAAATCCTTTGGGGGTGCCAGGAAACCTGGGTAATTGTCTTAAGAGCAGAGAATACTGCAGAAATACTTTGCAAAAAACTAGGGATTTGTTTTGAATATGAAGGCTCATTAGAGATGGTTATGTGAGAAAAGGTTAGTGCCTTTAAATCAGTGCTAAAAATAGTTGGTTACATTTGTCTTCTTTCTATGACTCAACTCATCCAAGTAGAAAATACAATTATCTTCTTGGTCTGTTGTGAAATTTAATTATTTTGGAAAGAACTAACTGGAAACACGTCTTTCTTTGAATCTAACTCTCCACATCTTAAAATTAACTTGATACACTTTGGGTTCAGCCCCTTTTAATGTCTTTGCCCACAACTATGGAGTTCCAGCAGAGCAAGCAACTCACAAAGCTGGCATAAACTAGAGGCAGCTGGGGGAACACCAGGAATCCAGTGCTTCAGATTAGACCCATCACCCCTGTACCTTCCCCAAATGAAAACTTTTATCCTTTGAAGTTGCACCACGACCCAAACGCATCTCAGTCTTCTGCCACCTCTTTACGGTTGTACCACTTCACAGTCCGACATAAAACACCCTCAGCACCAAACCAAGCACAAAAGAACAAGTCTACAATATTTAGGAGACAAAAGCAGCCAGGACTGGCTGTCAGGTAGCCCTCACCTCGTCTGGTGGCACAGCAGCAAAAGGCTGGATGACAGCTGCCAGCGGGATGCGGGCCTGCCGGGCCATGTCTGAAGTCACTGGGAAGCAGTAGGTCGTACAGCGGATGTAGCGCGGGCTGGCGTGGCCTGCAACACACAGCAGAGCACAATAAAAGGCTGGCAAAAGGAACTTGCCCGCTCCTAACACAGGGCACAAAAATCACAAGAGGAAGCTACAAGTGCATATGCTACATTAAATACAGGCTTTCTTTTCCTCCCATGCAGGCTTCTGCCCATCTCTCCTCTCTACTTGTCAGCCCGTTGCCCCTCCCTCTGGTTAAATCTTTGCTTGCTGAGCGTAAAGCAGAGATTGAAACATATCAAGAATAACCCCACAATTATTTGCAACAAGAATCTCAACAGAGATGACTTTGAAACACATCATACCTAAGATCTTGAAAGAAAATATGAACATGTCAACACTGTATGTAAAGGAATGAGGCAGACTGTTAAGACTGCTCTAATGAGCTACCTGTGATTCAGAAAACACTGCACCTGTCTTCACATCACCATGCTCACTTACACTGCAAAACACAGTGTGCTAAAGTCACCACCCCACCTCCAGGAGCACACTTAGCTCAGGTCCCCTGACACTAACTGCTGTGTGCTGCAGACAAGAGCGCTGAAAGGAAGCACAAGTTCAGAAATCAGCCTCCTTATGCTCCCTGTTTAACCAACAAGCTGCAGCTCTGCTCAGTTTCTTAGAGGAATTTCTTGGATCATCAGAATGGTATTATCCCATTCTCAGATAATGCCAAAACACCTTGATGTGTTTGTAAATTTTATACAGTTTATCTAAGCATTGATAAATTACTGCTGGGCTGAATGATACCATCAGTGTAACCTGTATTAAAATATCGAGTCTGCTGTCAAGAGCAGCACATGAAAGATTGTACTTCCAGGCTCCAGGCAGAAGCAAAGGCAGATACATTTTTCCTTTGGCCAGTGTACATCAACCAGACAGCTTGCACACTGCCCCTATCACTTGAATAGAAATTTGTATCTTAAAACCTAACAGTGCTAGTCTAGTCTTACTGCTTCTTCTAGTGTCCATCTTTGAAAATTTCAGAAGAATCCAAAAAGGATTTTCAACCTGGAAAGTAACACCTTCAAAAATTTTTAGCTAAAAAGGAAAGTTGTCTCAACTATTCATATTCTTTTGAAGGCCAGGAAGGGTAGAGGAGCTTTTAAGCCAAGGTGTAAGAATTCAGCTCCCACTTCCTTCCTTCTCTCTTTTTTTCTATTTAAAGAAGTGTCCAATTTCATGTCCAATTCAGAGCAAGTACCATCATTTTCAGACGAGAAATTTGAGCATTTAGTCTTTGGGCTTTTTCCATTATTTCTGATTTCACCTAGAAAGACTCTCAAAGCAGTAGCAAGGACAATTACCTTGGTCCTGGATTACGCAGTTGGTGGTGACGAGGGGAGGAACCTGTCCTCTTGTGTTTGTGGCATAGACCTGCCCTCCCCTGGCAGCCTTATCATTTTCAATTACTTGAATCTGATGAATAGGAAGCAAGAACAGTATGAGAAAGGTAAGCCATGCATTCAGCTACATTCATAAACAGGCTACCATCTACACTAAGACTCTGGCTGAAGCCTGGTTTATAACAATTTACCATATAATGTCATGAAATACACATGCAGCTGGCTTTACTCCCCAAATTCCTTTCCCAAACACTCCTCCCTGTTACTTCTGCATGGTCCCTCACTCATGTTTAAATCTGACACTTTTCAGGATATAACCAAAATTATGTAAAGCTGTATTTTGTTCCACACCAGGAATCAAATCACTGAGATGATACCATTATTCCTTCTCTTCCCTCAGCAACCTGGTTTAGAGTGCAGCCAAACAGCTGTGGGAGGCAAGAGGAAGGAGACAGGGAACTTTTGTAACTGGTTTTGACACTGCTGCTGGTACCTCATGGAATTGTACCTTTACACTGCACAGAACTTCTAATAATAGCTAGGGAACTTCAGAAGCCTCTGTTAGAAAGCAAACAGAGAAGAAAAATTAAATTAGTTGCATAGAGTCTACTGATCAATGTCCAAGAGGTATTTCCCAAAACACCGGAAATAGTCTGGGGCCTGTAACTTTTTTTTTCCTCAATAAAGTTTTTGCACTGCAATTTAAATATACAACACATTCCTCAGAGAGCTTGTTAGATCTTCTGCTTGATTACTCTTCCCTGCCTCGTTGGCTCATATACTTATAGCTAACTCTGGCATTAGAAGGAGAAAAGTTTTGCTCTAAAAAGGTCCATGAGCTGAAGAAAGCAAACCACTTAGGTCTGCAAAGGATCAATGTACCATGGTGTTCTGCAGCTAACTGACCTAAATATATCATTGTTCTTGGAAATAATTGTTGACAAAGTCCAGATGCTAGCTTTCATAGATGTTGTCAGGGTATCTAACATATGTAAGAGAAATATAAAGCAACGACTACAGATAAGAAGTAAATTTATCTGGCAACACTACTGTAAATTATATAATGTAAATATAACAATAGAAATGCACATGGTCATACTTATTCCTCAGTGTGAATTAGCTTTTTGCCCCTTACAGATGTTGACCCAGACTGTGTTTCTTTTAAACATGTCACACTGATCCTCTCTGTGCTTCTCATCTATTTTAACATCACTGTTGTAGTCAAGGCTGTTTATGCTACAGGGATAATTGAAACAAGACATCAGCCCACATTTCATGCCAGGCCTTCTCCCCCTGCCCTTCTTCCCTAAATTAGACAAGATCATTTTATCCCTCCAATGTAAAAAGCATCACACTGAAACACTAGGAATGACTGACACAAGGGCATTTGTTATTTATACAGACACTCAATTCAGGGGGTTTTACACAATAGTTTTCAATTGAAAATTGCCTTTAACAGAGGCAATTGAAGTTGTTACATTAACCCCTAAGGGATTACCAACAAATGTTTTTCCAAAGTTCTGGAGCATTTATATCTCTGAATAAAAGAAATCATTTCTAGAAGGACAAAATAATCCCCCAACTTATGGAAGCAAGACTGTTCCCTACTAGACAGTGTAAAGCTTTTGCAAAAAATATTTTTCCTGTACAGCAAACCTGCCTCAGCAAGAAGTGGAAGATCCCTGCACCCAGGGTAGCTTGCTGTCTGGTGGTGAATACATTTGATAAAGTAGAAAGTTCTAGGTTAAAGCTTCAGGACACAGCCAGCTTCAAGAATCCTGACTCTCTGAGGACCTTTTGACCTCTCCACATGATTGCCACAACCACTCTAAGTGTGGGCATCAGAACATTTTCTCCACGAGTTTAGCACGTTATTGCTTTTTATTTCCATCAGCTTTTTCCAGTTAAGAAGTTAAATGCTGCCTGCACCTGACCAGCTATTTCTCTGCATAATAATTGGACTACTTTAGCTAAGAAAGATGGATGCAACCACAACCTTGTTTTCTCTAACACCATCCTAAGAGGAGACACAGTCCCACCAGTGCTTTTTCAACAGCTGAGCCTCTTCAGCCAGCAAAACACTTAAGCATGAAGTATATTCCAAGCTACTGAAATCTTTCCAAGGCTGCAGTAACTGGAAGAATGGCTCAGGCAAATAATTCTAGTTGCCTGAGGATCTCTTGAAATCAAAAGGCGAGGTGGCTTGTGAGCAAGTCACTTCTCAGCATTGCCAGGACTGCAGTTCAAGAGTTCACGTACCTGTGTTCTGCACAAATTCTACTTTGGGTATCTCTTACTAAGATAAGCCTTCAAACTTTTCAGAGTGAAAAGGAAAGGTGAAAAGCTGCAATGAATGCAAGGAATTCTTCAGTACTGCTCACTGTCACATTAAGAATCCTGTTGAGAATTCTTAGCGAAATATTTCCTATGAAATATTTGGGACACACTCATACATGAATATGTCCCATGTTAGATGAAGTTATAAAGCATCTTCAGTACTCAAACTAATTTTATGCACTAATTTATCCAAAACTGAAAGCACAGAGTACAAAACTCTCTGGATTAGGAAACTGCAAAAACCTGCAGTTCTTGTATCTTGAGAATCAAGCCATGTAATTGCAATTTTACGTTACAAAAAGCCCTCACCAGTAAAATATAAGTAAAATGAACACCACGTTAGCATTGTCATTCCCCTATCTTAAATCTAGCAGAGAGTTATTTTCATACAAAATTAGTGCCACATGACTCACTGGACTTGGAATAGAGTCAGGATCAAGCTTCTTCTGCTGTGGGCCTGAGAGATGTGCAGGAGCACCAGGAAAAGCACCAGGATACGACAGCTGAGATCCTGCCATCTGAGGACCATAGTTTGCTGCAGAGTTACAAATGATAATTCATTTAAAGTATTTAAGTTCCATTATCAACATCAACTTCTATACCATGCCATTAATTCTTACTCAGCCAAGTGCAACTCCTCCTTTCCCTCTGTTTTCAACAAGTAAAAGAAATGGATTTCTTTGGCTCAGTTTGGCCTTAGTTTGTGTTATTAAAAAGTAAAGACAGCACTAGATGTGACAACTTTGGCTCCATATTTTTCAGGTTTATGTCAAGTAGGATGGTTAGCAGAGATTACCACTGCTACCATACCAGGCCATTACATCAGTAAGAATCAGTCAATGCAAACTGATGTCGTTAGCTGGCTTTTTGTATTCAGTTACAAGTCATTATTGCTATCATAAAGCATTTTTGAAATGCTTTTTATGACAGTACTGTAAGACAGAAAGCAGCCTATATCTTAACAGTGTAAAAAAAACTCCATCCTTTAGTGTGTTGTGCCTTTACAAATTACTAACCACCTCATTCTGTTTCTGATCCAAATTAATCTTTTTCTTGTTACAGTCTCAACAGAGCTAAACCTTTGAGCAAAAGCAGAGCCTATCTCAAATGTGCTGACTGACAATGCAAATATTTCCATTCTACAAAAAGAAAATTCAAATTTCATTTTTCCAAGTCAACTGAACATGTAACCACGAATGGATGCAGTTCCACCAGTGACTGTCCTTTGTTTTCAATTACATAACAACCATCCTTCCCTACCTTGCTGAGGATGATATCCAGGCCCTGGAGGCTGTCCTGGGAGCTGTTGCAAGTTAGGATTTGGAGGGACAGGTCCGGGGATGCCACCTTGTCTGGCCACAGGAGGCAATGCTGGCTGAGCACAAAGGCCATTAACACTGTTTGCTGGGGGAGGAGGACCCTGTGGTGCAGGTGGCAAGGCCATTTGCTGCTGGGTTGGTGGTGGAGGCCGTGGGCCCTGCAAAGACGCCGGATGCCCAGGAGGCACGCAAGGGCTTGGAGTGGCACCAGGACCTGTGCAAGAAAATATGTCAGATGAGTCAGTAATGATAACCCACCAATTCTGTGTCAGAGGTGCTCTGGTTTTGCTGCACACACTTGTAACATAGAGATAATGTTGTATCCTATCCTGACAGCGCTGCACTGTGGGACTCTACGTGTCTGTTCCCATCACAAATCTGACCTCGCGGTTTAAGTTGGAGCTGATTCATTCATTTTCTTCCTTTTGGCACTATTTGCAATAAAACCCTGCAGCTGGCGTAGATGGGGGAAGAGAAGGAAGCCAGAGACTGACAATTCTTGATTAGAATACACATAGATCACTCTGCTTTCAAGATAATACTTAATTTCAGAATGTGAAACAACATTCTTTTTGCTTAATAATCAATTTCTCTTACGTGGCATGTTTTTTTTAGTCTGCTATTTGTATATCACCATTACAGGTTTGATGGAAAATAAATCCACTTGACGCTAAAAGATGAATTGTGGGGGTTATTTTGTACACACTGGCAAGGAATTGCTTGCTGTTTATAAGATCCAGATATCAACTAGTATTAAGAGGACCCTGGATATAGGGGGCTTTTGACACTTACAATCTGTAAACACTTATTACTTCCCAAAACCTACATTTTTTACTCAAATTTGTCTCCAAAGATCTATGGCAAAATAATTTTTAAAAGAGCTAAAAAAGAACCAAAGTTAGGTTTGAAGCAAAAGGACCAATGTGTTCATATACAAACACTGAAACATATCTTCTGTCACATATGTCAACTGAAAAAAAGGCTTTACATGCAAAACACAAGCTCAGGTTTTCAGCTGGTACAAAAAAATGTCACCCCAGCAGCTTTTCCAGCTTTGAATTTCTCACTCACTAAAGTTACACCAGCTCAGTCTTATGGCTATGGGAAGATCACAAGAACAAAATCCAGCAGATAGGCAGAGTTGTATAGAATCTGTTTTCAGTGGCCTGACAGGTATCTTAGCCTTCAGCACATAACATGAGAGCATTATATTTTACATAATTGTTTTTAAATTGTTCATATATTTTGCATAATTTACATACATATCTGAATTTGTGGTTGGAAGTAATGGATATGGAAGCATCACATGAGCACATCTTCATGGCCTAGGTTTGAGATGGTATAACACCAAAATAAATGCAGATAAATTTAGATTAAAACCCAAAAATGTTTAGACAAAAAAGAAGAAAATAGTTTAATTACTGAGAGAAACTGTGAAAAGCTGAAGAAAACCAAACCCTGTCTGCATATTATTGTTCATGCCTTGGCTGTTACTGACAGGTTCACTAAGTAATTTGAGAAATGATTGATGGGATAGCTGAATTTTACGGAAGGTTTGTCAAACATCAATTCAGAATTAACCCAATAATACTGATTTAAGGAACTGGATGAGATAAAAATATTCTAAGAACTTAAGCCAATGATGGGGGATAAAGATCTAATTTTCTGTTAATACAGAAGTTCAGTAAGTTTCTAATTATCATTATTAATGCTTTAACTGAGAAGAAGTCAATCAGACCAAACCAATTACCATAGCTATTTATCTGCATGCTGTTGAGCTGGTCAGCAAGTTGTGCTGTAGATGAAGCAGATGCAGTGTTTGGGAAGGCTGGTTGTGACTGATGGTTGTAGGGGGGATAGGAAGGTCCTGTGTTGCTTGGAGGTGGAGGGCCTGGAAACCTAAATGGAAAAAATTAGTGCAGTTATGCAAAAACATTACATTAATCAATCATAATTCTGGAAGATCCCATACCTCCTCAAGGGTGGTGCCAAAACAATTAATGAGGACAAAGCCTTAAGGGCCTTTGCTCACATTCTGCTCAGAAAATGTACACTTGTATTAAAATGTATGAAGCACACGAAGGACAGAGAGATTGCACACTTGTTTAATAAAATCAGGCAGTACATGTTTGTTTGCACACTTGCTAGAAACAGGGCAGAGTGAGTATGACACAGCAAAGTGAGAGCAGTAGTAACTGTAAGCCTGAAGATTAAGAAACACAAGCTGAACATATCACAGCACTCCATCCCCTTTCCAAGCTCATAAAGGAAGATTCCCTACCAGGGATGGGTGAAGAAGATTAGGAGAAAAATCTGTGAAGAGAAGAAAAGGAAGTGAGAAACTGCTGAGGAGTTCTCTGTAGTACAGGAAAAAAGAAGATGTGGGTAGAGAAAAACTTCATGATTATCAGATATGGAAAAACATGAATGCAAGAAAAAGAAATAAAGAAAAGAAAGTAATAACACACATGTGGTTTACAAAGGCATTTTCTACCAGACTATTTCACTCTGGCAAAGTAAGATCTCAGGTTATGTCCCAGAGACAATCAACACAGATTTTCCTGTGACCCCTGGTAAAACTGAAGAGGGACCCAGCTATTTCAAGAGAAGTAGAATCCACTTTCCTTGAAATTTTCATCTGGAAATTTCCTGGCCTGGAATAGCAGCTCTGAGCAATTTTGGAAAAAAATAACAGATCAGGTGAAGAACAGGAGATGTGCTGCTGTCAGGACAATGACTGGGAGCTAAGGAAGAAAATCAGTATTTTGCTGGGTCATGCCAACTTGACTCTGTTCACCTTGTTTTGCCATCTTCAGAACAACCATCACTTCCCCCTGTGCATCAGCACATCACTATTAACAACTGATCACCAGCCTTTCTGGATCCTCCTTCCCACAGTGATAACAAACAGGCTTCCCTATTTGATGTTGCATAACTATACAACAACTAAAAAGGGCAGAAGCAGATTAAGACCAACTACAAGAAGAACGTTGTCAAATGGTGTCAAATTCACTAAAACTGAAGTAGCTATGGGTAAAAAAACTAATTTTGCCACTCCTGGGAGGTGCAAAAAATAATTAATATTTGATAGAATTAAATAAAAGAGCTGCATATTGACCCACTTTACCTGCAACACCTGTGTAATAAAGCTTGGCTGTCCCTTCATACAGCCTTTTTTCAAAGATTTCTTTTTACAGCTTATACCTGTCCCTATTTCCTCCCTTTCCCATTCCTGTCTCCTTCACAGAGAGGTAACAGAGGTCCAATAGCTTAGATGTCAGGTATTAATTCTTTCCAGTCACCTGGGTGGCTGCTGTCCTGGGGTACCAGACCCATTTTTGAAACTGGTCTGGCTGAATTGATGTGCACCAGGTGGTGGAGGCCCAACAGGAGCTGCAGGTCCAAAAGGCACAGTTGATTTCGACATACCTGCAAAAGATGAAGCACTTTCATGTAAAACCCCCTAAGAAAGCACAAGAAGGCCAAGAAATACAGGTGTGCAGCTCTGCTCTAGCATTAAGATTACAGTTCTGGGTCACCCTGCTTAAGCAGAGGGGTTGGACCAGAGGTCACTTCCAACCTCAGTGCTTCTGTTAGAAAGCACAGATTTCTGGTCAGTTCTAAAAGCAGATGTGAAAAACTAACAGATAGGAAAAAGGAAACAAAAAGCAGCTCCTAACTCTGCAGCAAAATAACCCAAGAGGGACAGTAGGAAAGAAGCAATGGACATACAGACCCTGCAACTGCCAGTTTGGGACAGTGGTAAATCCCTGTCACCCAGTTACATTTCTAGGCAGAAACAAGAGGTCCCTTTGATTTCAGAAACCCAAGTAAGAATGAAAACTTAGCACAACCTTTGAAAATAAAACCAGAAAGAGCTTCCATATGTAGAACCTGATTTCCTATGCTGAAAATGGGTCTTAATTCAGATCTAGTACAGTGACTGTGAAGAAACTGTATTTCTTGAATTGTTTTCCCTTAAAATTACTCTAACATAAAAAAATTAGTTGGTATAAAAGCTGGTATTTTCCCCAGATGTTGTAATAACCCAACTACCAAAAGTATTTCTATCAGAATTCTGACTATATTCAGCATTCAATTAAAGCAACACAACTCCTGATGTCTTTAATAAGAAGTTTTCAAGAAAATGGGTAAAACTTTTTTCTGTTTCCTGTTGCAGTACCAGTGTAAAACTCACATAAATTAGAAAAAGAGACCATCACAGGAAAGTAGACTCTGCAAACAAATTTTAAGCCAAAATAATACCTGGTTGAGGTGCTGAGTATGAGGAGTTAGGGTCCCCATAATGTCCATAATGAATCGCAGAATTAGGTGGTCCAAAACCTCCTATTCCTGGCTGGGATTGGGAATATGGAGGAGCTGCAACATAACCTTGTTGACTCATGATGGCAATTTTCTCATTCCCAGTATCAGGTCCTCTTCAGGGATCTGCAGAAAGGAAAATGACATCACTCTCTGGGTATCTAAAAGGCTGTGAATTGTATTCCCTCAAAAGATAAAAGACTCATCTGAAGGCAAAAAATGACATGAAATCGGGGGCAAATACTGGTTTTGCTTGATAGCTTAGTTTCCTCAGCACTATCACATGCTGCCTGAATTTAAATGGATTCCCCTCTCCCAAGCCCACAGAGAGAAAAACTGTAAGCAGTGGATGTGCAGATGGGAAAAAACCCCTCACAGGAAAGTCCCAAACTACTCTTTTTACCAGAAAACCCTGACTTCAATTACACCTGGAAAATACCCTGTGAGTCCTGCTCAGCCATTCCAACAAACACACAACACACTGAAAAATCAGGAAAGGCAGAGTGACCAAGAATAAAACTCCCCTAGCAAATCCTTCTCCTGTGCCAGTACCCCTTATTGTAGAAGAGGTATGGAACATGACACCAGCTCTCCATCAAGCTCTTCAACAAACCTACATCAACCCCATTCCAAGCAAGTGAAGGAAGATTCCTTGCTTTTGATGCTGGTGAAACAGAGAATAAAGTACAGGGTAGAAAGTTCCTATTTCTGGCTGTCTTCTGCATTACTGGCCCAGGTCTGAGCAGCCTTTTTACTCCAGAACTCCACAGCATGACAAAACTGAGCACAAGACATTCCACAAGGGAGAGCTGAGGCAGTCTGGCCTCAACAGCACTGTATGTTGCCCTTGCTGTTATCAGGCATCTTTCCCCTAAGTTTCACATCTTGACCCTGTTGCTGTTAAAGAAAATGAAACAAGCAAAAAGCAGAATTTGATAAAAAGCAATTCAGAAAGAGTTTTCTAATGATGAGAGCATTCACAAGACATATAATTTCTTTCCTGTAGTCAGGTTTTATTATACAGGATAGAGTAACATTTTAGAAAACTTTCTAGGAAAGAGTATCCTGATAATTACCATCATTTTAGAATCAGAAAATCTGGACAACTCTGCACTGCTAAACCATATAATTGTATTTCAGAAGATCAGTTTCCAGACACGGTGCCCTTGCCTCCAAGGGATCTGAAAAGTTATTAAAGTTGTACAGTCTGCAGCCTTGAGAATCAGCTTTCTGTTTTTGATGTGAGAGTTCCTATTTTGATAGCATGTTGAATTTAACAAAATCAGGATATCACTACATTTCTTGAAGCCCAAATTAAAACTGTTATGAGAAAGGCTGAGGATCCAAACCCTGAATAAGCATTTGCTACTCCTGTAGAGTCCCAAGCACACAGGCCAGACATCCCCAAAGAACTACAGGCTCACGACGTAAATTAGCATTTTAGGTGTTGTGTTCCTTTGAAATAGCTTTCCCAATCATCTATACCTCACATTCTTCAGCTCAAACTGTGGAGTCATCTTTAAGCATGCAAACCAGATGAAAATAAATCAGGAATTGTGCTCCAGAAGCACCCAGAGGCACCTCGAAACTACAGCTCCAAGAACACACAGATAAATTTATGCTGCACTGGCACACATCAGTAGGGAAGAGTTATCCCTATAAGAAAGCCCATTTCTAGGCTTCTCAAATTAAACATAAAAACCCAACAGTTTTGCTGATCTTCCACATCAGACCAGAAACCACTCTGAGCTGTGTACACGGCCTGGCCCTCCCCACACACTGCTTGTGCCCCCCTCTAGACCACACTCCTCAATGCAGCCTAAGACTGCTCAGTTGCAGTATTAAAATGCTTCGGGGAGTTAATCTTGGGTAGTCTTCTTCTTTTTATCAGTTAGCAAGGTAAACATAGGGAGAAGAAAGAAAAATGTTTATTCAGAGGCTTGGTGCTGCCAGCTGTACTTTCTTCCCTCCCCCACCTCCATCAGAAAAGACGTGGCAGTCAGAGCTTTAGTTGTTCCAAAAGACACTAAATTAGCATTAAAATACCTACACACCGGCACAGACATACACATATTATGTATCTATTTAAAGGAAGAGATTTTCACTTAAAAGTAGCTGCAACAACCAACACCTTAAGCTGCAAGAGCATTCAGGGGAAACTACTTCCTCCACAGCTTACTCACACACACACAAAAAAAATCTTGCCACGTCAAACTTCCCACAGACAGTATAAACACACAGAGGTTGTGCTGAAGTCAGACAGGAGATCTGACAACAGTCAAAATAATACAAGTTTTTTGAACAGAGTTCCAGATTCTATTTAGCACTGAGAATACTAATCTCTTCTCAAGATATCAACTGACAAGAACAAGTGTTTTAAGGTCGCCTAAAGAATTATGAGCGTTTCAGAAATCATACTGTGGGGGAGGGTGTGAATGCACCTCCATACCATTAAAAGAGTTCATACAGAAGGTCATGAAAACTTTTTTTCTCCCTGTCTCCACACTAGTTTACCTTATACCCCATCGTTTGGAGAACAACACTAACAGTGAGGAACAACTGCAGAATTTATTTGACATCTATTGCAGAATAGGCTGTCATCCTTTTCGGAGGGTTGCTGTTCCTATGTAACACTGGTAAGTGTGTTAAGACTAGAACTCAACTGTGTGGAAGTAGAAGTAGGACAACAGCAACAAAAAGAGGCTCGCGTCCTTGGCTCCCTGAGGAAGAAGTATCAACTTTGTATTTCTTCGGAGACGCTGTGCTCCACAACACACCATGCAGGCAGAGGTGCTGGCCCTTCCCAGGGCAGCTGCAATCTCAATCTGGCAAAAACTCCCGGGGGTGTGCACCTTTATCTGCACGGACTCACACGCAGACTGGAATATCGCTGCACATACACATTTTAGGGTTTTTTTCAGTAACACATTTCGAACTAAGCTACGAAGGCAAAAGCTTGGTTTTTCTCCATTCACTGCCATACCCGCACAGCTTTTCTACATTTTGCTATGCATGTAACTTTTCTACCCGCATTACCTACGAGTTTTAAGCCGCCGCAAGCCCGCAACAGGTCCGGCCCCGCGCTCGGTGCCACCGCCCCCCCCGCGGCAGTACCTGTGCCTGCCCGGGGCCGCGCTCCGCCGCCGTGTGCTCGGGGCTGGGCGCGGGTGGGCGCAGCCCGCGGGTCCCCGCTGCTGAGGGCG
>VZRZ01001296.1:50219-190788 GCA_013398175.1 Climacteris rufus
GCGGGCGGCGCCTGCGCAGTGCGGGCGGCGAAGCCGCGCCCGCGGCCGGGCCGTGCCCTCACGGGCGGAGGCGAAGGGCAGCTCGGGGCGCTCACCCTGGCAGCGTTCTTCCTTAGGCGCCGGGGGCAATATGCCGCTCCAAACACCGGGGTGTCCTACAAGCGCCATACTTTTTTTCTCGTATGTGGTTGAAACACACAATCACGGAATCAGTTCGGTTGGAAAAGACCGCCGAGATCATCGAGTCCAACCTATGACCGAACGCCACCACGTCAACCACACCGCGTCCCTCAGTGCCACGTCCAGTCTTTCCTTAAATGCCTCCAGGGATGACGACTGCACCGCCTCCCTGGGCAGCCCATTCCAACCTCTCATCATCCTTCTTGCGAGAAATTCTGCCTAACGTCCAACCTAAACTTCCCCTGGCACAGTTTAAGACTCTGTCCTCTCGTCCTGTCACTGCTGGCCTAAGATGCATATATATATATATATATACACACACATATATATATATATATGTATGTATGTATACACCCACAACTACATTTTACACATATATATCTTACCTATCTGTATGTAAAATTATGCCACCTGAATAGCTACGGTGAAATATAATGCAGGTACTTTACCTGCCGGTTTTAGTTACTGTTCAAATGCATTTAAAAATGCTGCCTTGGTTACAGGAGAGGCAATGTTTTTCTAATTAACAAAGTACAAACATGGGAGTAACATGAGAGAGATTGGAAGTAACATAAGGAAGATGTATTTGCAAAGTTACTTTTCCTCCCAATCACAAATAAACATTAATTGCATTGTTAATGTAAAAAGAAAGGAAAGTGGCAGAGGATTCACAACAAGGGAAAAAAAGCAATCACTCAGAGAATCACAGAATATCCTGGAAGGGATCCATAAGGTTCATCAAAATCCAACTCCTGGCCCTGAACAGGAAAGCCCCAAGAATCACACCACAACAGCTGCATCTGGAATTCAGGCTCCAGAGGCTTTCTTATTCTTGTTCTAGAACCTTAATAAGTCTCTTGAAAGTCCTAAACAGTTCTCCTTAGTGCTATACCTCAGGAATGGCTGAGACCTCAAACCACAATTGTCCAAAACATTAATTACTACACAAAATAATTCAGAAAAAAAAAGAATCCCAGTGCCTTTGAAACAGATGTCAAAATGAAGATACACAGTGGCATCCTTTACCTGAAAGACTCACTAGAAACCTCATCAAGCAAAACAAAGTAGGCAAGAAGGTTTGACCTATCTCATTCTTGCTATCCAGAGCTGGATTCATCATGGAATAAAATAAGCTGGTTTTCTACATATTATCAGAGCCAATACTATTGGATATGTCAGGGGAAGTCTAAAACCTTTCAAATCTCTCCCAACTGTCTAATCAGAATGGAAAATTTCATCCCTGAGGTGACAAGCATCAGTTAAACTGGATGTGGTTTTGGCTGCAGGGTATCAGTGACTCTTTCATAAGCAGGATGCAAACCAATGCCTTGCACCATTGCTGTGCTGTAGTTTCACCCCTCCTCCCTATCTCTTTTCCTACTTATATGGACACATTAATGTTATGCAAAGCTCTTCTGAAATACCACACCACTGAGGAAAGTAACGAGTTTAAGTTTGGACATTCCCAATTTTCCTGGGGAGACGGGGCAGCCACTGTCCCAGCACTGCTGCCGTGTCTCGCTCTGAGCTATTAACAGTAAGCAGCTGGGGAGAACTCAGCACTGAAGAACCCTGCACTCACTTGGCCACTGAATACTTACTATCAGATTTCTCCTCCCCCAAATCAGCTCCAGTGAAACTGAAACATGAGATCAGCAAAAGATAGCAAGGAGAAGCTATGGCATTGGCAGTTCTTCCCTTAATTCAGGCCCACTCTGGAAATTAATCAGAATATCTTTTTTTTTTTTTTTTTTTGAGGATGCTTCTGTTGTCCTTTAGCCTGAAACACTGACACAAAAGGCATGCAGGATGTCACAGTCTGGATGTTTTGAAGCTACAAATAGAATTTCTCTACAGTTTTCACCTATAACATTGAAAGTAATTTAAGGTTTTCAATTTCAGAAACACGAAAACATCATTAAAGATTTAAGATTATTATTCTGGAAAGTAATTTCATAAAAATGAGAATGCAGGTTTGCTAAACTATTGTGTGTAATTTTATCAGAGTAATTTTAATTAAAATGTACCATAAAATACGAGAATCAGACTGGTTTGTTCTCTATCATTGCCAATAATGATGACCTTGTACGTTAAATTACCCTTTCTTAACAGAATCAATTAGGTTGGAAAAGTATCATCTAGTGGTATCTATGCAATGAAAATTAATATGATTTCATACATTTCAGAGCTAATTTGGAGTTAGTACTGGAGAAGTAAATAGAATTTGCCTAAATCTATGGTTCTTTCATACTAAAAAAACGCAGTAAGTTCCAAGCGTCTAAAATCTTTCTTTTAAAGCCCTCACTGGAATGTTTTCTGTTAGTTCTGAAACTAAGAATACACATAGTTAGCCATCAGCTTGGGAGATTATTGAATACAGAACCAATACAGGCTCTATGGAAGGCTAGCTCAAATCTTTCAGAGACCAATATTTAGTTTCTTTTTTGATTATTATTATTTTTTAAATAATTTGAGATGGGGCTGTTCCCAGAAATTACTACTGGAGGTCTATAAAAGTCTCTGATGAACAAACTGTGCAGGACTTTTGTCTCTCTCTCATAGTACATCACATTAAGGCAGTGTGTGATTCCAGGAAACCTAAATCCTATCCTAACCTTTTCCTTTACAGGATGCCCTGGAAACACAGCCTTGGCACAAGCTGCCAGGAAGAACCAGAACAGCACTGGGCAGGTATTTCTCAGGATAAGGCCAAAGTACAGCTTTTGTAGCAGTTAACATTGGTTGTGGTAACAAATCACTGTGACAAGTATCTGCAGTTCAATGCTAGAAGAATTTTTAAAAAATCAAATATATTCTAAACCTTCCACTAGGGGAAGATGTCGGCAATATTGGGTATGTTCTTTAAAGAAAAGGCTATTTCATCACAAGGAATAGTTTGTAAAACTCCAAGGATTATACACTTTAAAAGGCAATTCTTTTTGTGAGAACTGTTTTTCTTCTTTTAATTTCATTTTTATGTCCTTCATTTGTTGCTCTTGGTACAACCTCAGAAAGGTTTTAAGAGCTATTTACATACAAAGATTACTTTCTTTTCTGGTCTTGCTTACATATAATCACTAAAATCTTCTTTAATGGTTTGCCTACTGTAGATTTAAGGTCTATGAAAAACAGTTTACATCTCAGTGTAAAGGACTTTACAAGAAAAATTTAAATTATATTTTAAAATTATATATCTTTTGTATTTGATTAAAATGAAAGCAAATACTTTGGTTAAAAAAAGCAATAAAACTTTGAAGGAATTATGTTCTCAAAAAAAATTGTGTGTCAGATTAGAAACTGCTACATGAAGAAAAAGAAAAGATGTAATATTTCAGGAATCAGAACACTACTGTAAGAAGAAATATATCAGTGTTGCGACTTAGATGCATTTGTAATATAAAAAGCACAATAGAAACCTAAAAGAGGGCATAGCAGAAGTGAATACTGATATTTTGATTGAACAGTCTCAATGGCAATTAGAAATATTCTCGGAGTACACCCTTTAAATACTGCCCTATCAAGAATGAAAACACAGACAGCTAAGGGTTTTCAGAATATCAGACTGATGTAGGTGTTGTTATTCAGGGAAAACAACAGAGTAAGGTTAAAATCCAGGGCATACATTCATTGCTGTACATCTTTTCTCTTAATTAACCTGTGTTAATAGATACTTCCTACAGGGACTACCCACTATCCCCCGTTTCAGCTCAGCCATGGGCCCACAATAAAGGAAGAATTCATTCCTTACTGGTTTGGGATTGTTTTTTTTTTCATTAGTGTGACTCGGGTTGTGAATCAGAGCAGCCAGAACCAAAATGGGTCCTGGCCAGTTGGGGAGGTCACTGGGAAGCCATGAGGGATGGGTGAACACATGGATCATGCCAGTGAATCTCCCTTTTTCCTTCTATTGAGCACTGACCTCCCATGTAAAGGCTGTGCTACCCCTTGGGCTGCTTTCAGGTCCTGGCACCTCGCACTTTATTAAAGTTTCCAAATTATTTTTAGGTGGGAAGGAGTGTAAATCCAATCCATAAACGTATATTCTGTTTGTCTGAATTCAACTGTAAATTCATTTAGACTGGTTATACGCTCTATTTCCTGCTGTGAACTGGGATATTTTGTTGGTTGCTGGTAGCTTTGGAACAGCTGCATTGCTTCATCCTAGAAATGTCTGCATTTTGTTGTACCCTGCAGAGGATAGAAAGACAGGGAGTGCTTCACTCCTTCCCTGCCCCAATCCTTTTAAACATCACTGGCAACTGGTAGGTCCAAAATGACAGCCACTGTTGTCTCCATGGTCCCTAACTCCCCCAAACAGAGGACAAAAATCAGCCACCACAGAAGGCATTCACTGCCCACCTTGGAGACTGTTGGTAGAGTTTGGCACATTTGCAAAGCAAAAGATTCTATTTAGGGATGAAAAATGATATGCAAGTGAAAGAGTACTTAATGCTACTATTTGCTTAGAAGAGACACTGGCTCTTGAGAAATGGGCACTTGCCTTAAAGCCAAGGTCCTGACTTCTTGTTAAGTTTGTCTCTATTAGCTAAAACCACTTTCTTTCCCTGAAACTCAGTAAAACAGAAATTTTGATAAAATGCTTTACAGTTCACATGTGTTAAGTTCCACACAAGTCACATATTACAAAAGCAAATGTGCTTTAGAAAAATGGCTGTGGCTGCTTACTGCAAAAAATGGCTTTCTGGCTAGTTCAAGCCTCTGGATTTCCCAATAGCTGCAAATTGTGAGGCTCCTCTGCTTACACTCACTGGCTGTTGCTATTTTGGTTTTCTAATGAAATCAACATTCTGGCAACTTGATCTGGAACATTTACAGGAGATAGATATGGTGTTCTGAGAAAACTGCTGTGATGTTTCGCTTGGGGAATTTCAATCATCTTTTTAATTAATTTAGTACTGTCTAAGATGCATGAGAGTGGGAGATTGCACTACCTGTTCTTAATAAAAAAAAACCCTCAGACTTGATTATCCTGATGTAATTGCTACACAATGAACTGTAACATAAAAACAAAGATGAGAGCTTATTGTAATCTGATGAATAATGTATCACATATAAAGCACTGTGAATAAACATTAAGCCACCAGTCTGAGAAAGGACAGCAGAAAATTAAACAATTCTTTCTGTGTTTGCTTGCTGAACCTATGGAATTTCTCAAACCCAGATATATTTCACTTTTGTATTCAAAAGCATCTGAGGCAGCTTTACTTTCATTGACTTTCATTTTAATTTTCTTGCTTGTGTTTAGAATTTCTGATGTATTAGTGGACTCTTGCTATAGAGCAGTATTCAAATAAACTTACTGTCATTAAAAAAGAGTAGCTGTTTGAGTTAATTCTTCATAACAAACTGGGTATTTGATTGACTTACTTAAGATGCAAATATTTCTATGTATGTTCCTGCTCACAGTGACCCTGCTTCTGGCTTTACACCACTGTTAATGTCGAGGTAAAAAATCTTCTACCTGAGCATGGAAAAATTTACATACCAGGAAAGCATCTCTGTTATTTGTAAAAATATCAGTCTTGATTACAAAAGTATTTTTCAGAATACTGGGTTTGTGCTATTCAGATACCTTTAGTATAAAGCAATGGATGCCTTCCTTATGATCAACAAAAATAAACACCAGAATTAAATTTTTAAAAATTCCTTCATGCTATTGTTACATCATAGAAGCAACAAAGGGATAGGAGATGCAGCTGGCATAAAAGTAAAGGGCAGGAGCAAAATTCTACATCACACTTGGTGTCACAGCAATGCACGTGGGGGTACGTAAAACTCTTATTCACCATTTGCAGACCTTGGCAGTTGTCTGGAAAACAGGCAGATCCATGTCAAGGCAAGGTACACAGCACACTGCCACCAAAAGCAGAAGCCTGTACCAAAGGCAGAAGGAGCTGAGAAATCTGGAAACTGGTTCCTGGCAAGAAGATGCAGCACAAGAGGCAAGGCTGTGGCATCAGCAGGGGTTAAACATCAAGGTGTTTTTGGAGGGCAGATTTTTCCAATATAATGTTCTCCACTTGGAAAGGAATTAATTATCAAAGAGTTGGAATTCTTGTTCCTATTGCCAGGAATGAAGATAGCTGGATTGCTTTTTAATCTATTGCAGTTATTTGGATGGGGGTAAGATTTCATACAGGGAGGTCCTTGTGTCACCTCTGCTTCTCTGGTAAAGCCTAACCAGAACCACTCAGAGGCAGAACAAGCAATGCTGTTTGCCTTTTGCAGGCAGAAGTTGATGCCAAAGCAACTTTTTATGCCCTATCCTGTTGCCAGATGCTGTCTGTGGTTGCAACCACCAACATCAGACCCACTGGGGCAGACACAGAGCAAAATGCTTCACTGTAGTTGTAAAGTGAGTGTTAGAAACTGCTTCACAAATCTTATTCTGTAATACAGAGGAAAGGGGGAAGAAAAGGATACTACAGGAGGACTCAAATTATCAAACTACAAGCAGACTTTCAGAAGTTTTCATATTTCTCAAGGTTACACTGTATAGCAGTACTTTTCCCATCTTCCAGGCCCAGACCAAAAACCAAGAATTTTCAGGTGTAAAAAGAGAACCCAAACTTCCCAAGACCCATACAGTATTATAACTGAATTATTCTCTCCTCCTGTTCTTGTTTTCAGTATGGAAAAATTCATTCTTAGGAGCCTTCCAAGTAACAAACAATACCTGCTTTAAACTGCAATGCAAAAAAAAAGTTGATTTTCATGCTGGACTGCAGCCATGCATGTAATCGAGCTCTTTAAAAGCAACAAGTCAAGGGGAGTTAATTGCTTTTATACTTGCTAACAGGCAACAAAATTTATAAGATTGCATTTGATGCAGATGGGTATTCATCAGACTAATGTTAAATTTTCATGTTCAATCTTCAGCTCCAGAATAAAGCATCATTTCAAAATTTACTAGATTATTTGGACCTAATTCATATCTCAGCTAAGATTAAAATACATTTTCTAACAGTATATTATACAGTTACTCTTGATTAATTTCATTGTAGTACATCAAAGGAAAGTTTGGCATGGTGTGTTTCTTTAGCCCAACAAGTTGGCATGAAATGTTCTTTCAATTGGAAGAGGGGAGATCATAAAATCCAACTGTCTTAGATGAACTGATGGATAAAAGGTGTTGTGTTACTTAACTGCCACCTTTAAATGACAATGCAAAGAGCAGGATGAAGCATTAGGGTAGAGGTGAGGAAAGTGCTTGCAAGACTTACCTGCATGTTCCATTCAAGGCTCTTCCAAGCTTAGGCAAAGAAGATCAATTTTGATTCCCAAAGGCTCTGTTAGGAAGAATGCGATGTAACCTTTCCCTGCCAAAAACAGAAAGAAAATTACACATAAATAGTTTTCTTTTTACTTTAGAGTCTTTTATCAGAACTTTTTCCAGCTACTGAAGCCAAAAATGCAGTCATCCCATCTCCTGGGAATCAAAATGAAAAGGAAATACACACCTAAGAGTCTTTCCGAATCCCATGAGTAAATTAGTTCTTGCTTGCTAAAACACAGGGATAAGTAAAAACAGCAGTGGAATGACACCTGGAAACACAAATTCTAGCCCAAAACCTTACTTCTAGATTAACAAGAAACAGGTAGGGATTCCAATGTCACAATTTTTTTTTCCTTGTTCACAAACCTTGCCATGAATGCCTTTTACTTTTTCTCATAACAAAATCTTGTAGGTATTTTGTGAATTGATTTTTGGACACAACCTGTAATCCTTGTCTTTTCATAAAGGAAAAATCTTAAAATATTTTTGTCCAAAAAGTCCGGGAAGAAAAAAGAAGTCTACTTCTCTCCAGCCAGTTTAGGAAAGTATTTCCTGATTATCTGAGACTGGCTGTGATAGGAACAGGAAGGACAAACACCAAAGAAACATGAGAGTTCTCTTCCCCAAATTCTTGTGTCTTTGAATAATCCACACATTTTTATGTCTTGTATTTAATGGTGCAGGTCTTTGGCTACAGAGGGCCTGTGATATGTATGAGCTTTGAGAGCTGGTCATTAATCTACCTCCCAGCACAGGGAATTCTAGTTACATACTCTACACTAATTTCTACTTACTGTGTAGCAATTCAGCAATGCCTCATAATAAAAGATTGTTTCTGTGTTTTGGAGGAAAGTGCCTTCTTTTGCCTGTTTGGTTTTTTTTTTTCCTCACAATAAATCTAAACCTCCTAATGACCAAGATATTACAAGCATCTAGGATGACACCCAGTAACCCAAGTGCTGAGAAATATCCTCCTAATACATTTCTCTGCTTCTTTCCCTACACTTCCTTTGCCAGTCTTGAAGTTGGGGGAAAAAAAACCAAGAAAGCAGGACTAGTGCTGAAATTCCAACCCATCACATGATATTTTACCCTATAATCCACAGCAGGGATTACAATTAAAAGCTTTTACCTTTAATGGTGAGGAATTGCTCATGCTTCCTATGAGTGTGAGCAGAGTTTTCCTGTCTGGCCTTATAGGTAGCTAATAATTATCTATGACCTGTATTTTTAGTTTCTCTTCACTAAGAACTTGGTATTACTGTTTTTAGTACCTTTGCCACTCAAAGTCTGTACTTTCAGTGAGCAAACCCTCTCAGCTGGCAGTGCATTGCAAAGTTCCTCATGCAATCGATACATCTGGATTTTATTAATTTGTCTTGTAGGATGAGAATTTTGATGGGAAAAAATGAAGAGAATCAGCTTTAATGGATGTTAGCTGGAGCCATGCATTTGAACCTCCCATCAATATATTTAATTCACTTTGTCATTTTGTACCTCTTTTGAAAATTAAATTTTTTCCATGTGTCTCCGTTCCTTGTTGCTTCTTAAGTCTGGAGAACAAAACTTAAGGGTAGCAATTAAGTAGAAATGTATTTTTCTCCTTCTGTAAGTTTTGGGGAAAATGATGTTTAGATTTGCCTTCAAAATTTGCTTTTACCTTATGTAACAAATGAATGGTAGGACTGTGGAACAAAGTATGTTATTAGGCAATGATTTGGGGAAATACCATATGCTGAGCTTCCTGACACTGACCAGTTTGCAGAAGCCACTTTAAAAAAAAAAATAATTTGAAGGGATTTATTGGAAGAGGTCACCTTCCCTTCATTTGGAAGAGACTATGTCATTATTTCTTTAGTGGCATGGCTGTGATTTTATCTTTTCTTTCATTAAACCAGCTATAAATTTATAAGTGGAGGGGGTTTTTCATGTAATTAACAAAAAAACCCAAAAATTCCACAAACAAGTAAGCACTGGCATTTTTTTCTTCCCCCCTTGCCCCCCCGTTGATGCTCCATTTGGCTAAAATCACATTCTACAATAAATGGGGTAGTTTATAAAATTGTTTACAGATGATACAGTTAAGTCTCCCAGAAAGCTGTTAAAATAGGTATTTTCAGGGAACTAGTTTATGTTGATTTTAATGTGGAAAAAAATCAGATATGAAAAGAAAATGAAATGCAAAAAAAGGAGGAAGAAGTCAGACCATCTGGGTATTTACAGCAGTAAAATGCTGCCCATAAATTAGAGATCATGATATCCCCTTTCCCTCTGTCTCTTCCTCATTACTAAGGAATGGGTGGAAATGTTTGCATTTTTAAAGAATCCACAGACCTAGGATACTACAGTAGGAAACTGTAGGTGAAATTATAGCTTTGCTTTTATTGCTGGATGAAAAGACAAACGTATGTCTTACTGCTTCTCACATTTGGACAACATCCTCTGAACTCAGCTACAGAAATTCTTGGTTTAAATTAGATTTTAGATAAATCCACTTGTAGTAAAACTGTTCAGTATCATAAATTATTATTATTACAATAGAAAAATACATGGACAAATGGGAGCAGACCAGGCAAAGAAAACTAAGAAGTAGTCCCTAAGAACACACAGAGCTTTAAAGGAATTCAAGCCTGAAATAGCTGACCATTACTGAGATTATTGAGTGCCATTTTTTAACTAAAGTGCTCCAAGAGACACTCAGAAAACAACAATCCTGTCAGCCCAGTATCCATACCAAACAAAGAGGTGGAAGCTGCAATACGGAACAGTGGACATCTGGATAAATATGACTTATCTGGGAAGAGTTAAAAAAGGTTTTCATAAAAGGAAGTTCTTTGAGGGGATCAAAAACCACGTGGATAAGGGTGATCTGATTGATCTTGGATTTACAAAAGGCTTTCAACAAATTCCTTCACCAAAGGCTTTTAAGAAGACTAAGCAGCCATACCATAACATGGCTTAGACATATAAGGTGATACACATTGGGGGAAAACCCATTAATTCACTTACAAAACTATGTGCTTTGAACTGAATAGCATCAGACAAGATTTTAAGATTTTGAAAGATAATTCCAGGAACACATTCACTCAGCAGTGTCTGAAAAAGCAAACTAGGTGTTAGCAGTGTTTGGCTTAGGAACTTGAGAACAAAATAGATACCATCATGTCGTTGTATAAATCTCAACTTTGTCTGCTGCCTGAAGACTGTGTGGTGTTGCAGGCCCTCATTTCAAAAAGAACATAGAACTAGAGAGGATGTAGAGAAAGAAAATGAGGATAACGAAAGGTGTGAGATAGCTTCTCTAGAAAAGGTGACAAATTATTTTATTCTCTGTTTGAAAAGAGGTGGATATCCAAAAGGTCTCTAAAAGAAGTGCCTGGGAAGTGTGTCTGGGGATTGCTTGGTCACAGTTTCATCTGATTCATGAAGCAGGGATATCAAATGCATCTGTAGGATCCAGATTCAAAGCAGAGGAAGGTGACTTTTTATGTCATTATTTTGTTAGGGATGACTTCCTACACTAAGGTATAGATACTAAAAGTTATGTGGGGCTCATGAGGAAACAACATGCAAAAATTCATGGAAGAGAAATTCCTGTTACAAAGTACAGAGCAGCCACATCCAGCCGAGGAAGTCTTTGACTGGAGGCTGCCTGAGGAAAGAAGTGCACCATTTTATATGTTTTTATTCTTTTTCCCAAGAATCCATTTTCCATCTGCTATAAAACACATCATTTCAGCATAGATGGTCTCACTTTGGCTGTTCTGAAGGATGGCTATTCCTAGCTTATCACAGCTCATCAAGGCTGATATGATAGGTTTTTTTGACTGGCAATCCTTGAAAGAAGATGAGCAAGGGGAGGTTTGACTTGGAAATATTGCAATACAGATCTCATAATACAAGATGAGATTGAAGCCAAAGCTTTCCCTGTATTTGGGTACAGATATATTTTGGGTGAGTTCTGCCATTTGTCGTTTGCCGAATTTATAGGATTTTCTTGTGGCATAAACGTTTTATCACTTGTTGCCTAGAACTGGATATTTAGATTTTAGTGAAACAATGGAGATGGTAGCAGTGGTTAAGTGGCTATAGTTGACATTAGCTTTAAATGTTTCAGTGTATCCTGAAAATAATCCCAGAATTTATGCAGGTTATTTAAGTTCTAGAAAATATAGAGACCAAAAAGTAATGAACTCCATGATTGACTCCACTTTTATCTTGATATCCAGTTTCTGACCAGCATTTACAAATCCCAAAGGATATACAAAAAGATA
This sequence comes from Climacteris rufus, assembly GCA_013398175.1. Taxonomy (NCBI): domain Eukaryota; kingdom Metazoa; phylum Chordata; class Aves; order Passeriformes; family Climacteridae; genus Climacteris; species Climacteris rufus. The sequence goes on from VZRZ01001296.1 coordinate 61,971, forward strand.
AGAGTATTAAAAAGCAAAACAAGCTGCAGCATAAGCATTTAAGAATTCATATAAGGCAAATGGGGATTGTTAAGGCCTTCTTTGTTGGACTAAGACATAGGAGGCTTTGGGTCTCCCCATCATGGGAATAGTTTAGTTACAGACTTCAAATGGTTTCCTTAGAGCAGAGCAAACAAGAAATTATTCCTTAGAAAAAACCAGCAATTTGTTTGGAATTGTTGTTATAAAAGCACCTCAACATGCTGACCAGATAAGAGTTATTTCCCCCACCTTTTTTATTTCTGTCAGGATCATGGTTCTTGTCAGTTCAAGCAAAGAGTGCTATACTTTAAATGTACCAGGTTTAAATATCCCCAAAGCTTTGTCATACAACAAAATCAAACAGATCCTGGTGTGCTGACTGGCCAGTTTTTCAGTTGTCCTGGTGTCAGACTAATCAAGGTTGTTCTGTTCTAATATTTTATACAGTTCAGTTATGTGGTCAAAGCACATAGAAGCATCTATATCTAGTACAAATCCCCATGTACATGACTATCCAAATGCTGAGGTGATTTTCTCCTCAATTTATTTTCTGCAGTAAGTATATGAAGGAGTTCAGATGAGATTTGATTATTCCTTTTTTCCAAAATGATAAGAGACTAATAAAAGCTCAAAACACTCTAACAGTAATTAAGCATTTAATCATAAATTTGTAACATTTGAAGGGCTGATAATTATGCGATGCTTTGTCCTAAAAGAAATGTTTAATTTTTGTTTTTAACAAAATGTCATAGGGCATTTGTGGCAGCTATAGATTTAAGAATTTTATTGTCATAAAATTATCTATAAAAATGTGCATCATTAGGCAAAAAGGAGACAATTTTGTCTAAAGCAAGATTCTGCCTAAGGAAAGACTAAAAATCTGACTGCCACAGCAACATATCAACACTGCAGAAGATAATAAGCAGTTAGCCACCTTGAACTATTTCAAATGAGATGTCTGCACTCAAAGGTTGTCTAGCAAATTTCCTTTAAAGATCATTCCTTGCCTAGCATGGCTTCTCTGATAGTGTTTTCCTGAAGTATTTAATTATATGGCAACCTGTGCTTGTTTTGCTTCTCCAGAGCTTTTGACTCATAGTCATTAAGCAAGCACTCTTCCTCCTACTAAATTCTGTTGTTGAGAGAGTGACATTTACCTCTCTTTGGGTAGGGATCTTGTCTCCACCCAGGCTTTATGTTACCTTAGTGTCTTAGAGGACTGCTGAAGGGCTGAATCTCATAAAAGCCTGTCTACTTTTTTCCAGCTAGAATATTTCAGTTTAACAGAAGATCCTGCCTGTACCTTGATATTTTCCCTTGGTAGCATCACTCCAGAGGTCACTTAATTGACAGATACACTGGATAAGTTTAAAGCCTCAATAGGTACCTGCTACTTTCATGCAAAATCGTGTCATTTAAATGATGAGTGTTTCCTGTTGCTCCAACACCTCTGACAGCTTAGAACCAACCAAGTGGAGGCACTTCATACAGGGACCTCAGTGAATTTATGCTGTGAGAATCTGATGCTCCCAGCACCCTGGGTCTCAAAGCAACAGATGTTCATTTTTAAGAAACTAGTCCAGACATTAAAGATGTTTCTGTCTCACCTGCTGAACACTCTCCTTTAGAACCAGCTTAGTTCAAAATGCAATGTGATTTAAGCCAGGCTACCTGGCTTTGGGCTGAGGTGAGTAGGAGCTGTCAGTTAACACTCAGCTAGAGGAATATTCATCCCTTCTTGAAGAACAGTCACGTCTTAAACCTCCCCAATTAATTATTTAATTTATTTTTCTTTTGTGGTGCTTATAGTAAGGTTCTCCTTTAATGACACAATGCAAATCATGCATTGATAACATCCATAGGGAGATGTGATACTTCATTTCACTAATCCTCTTCCCCTCTCTGGTGGGAAAGGCAACAGGCTGCATTAGAACAGGTATTATTAGGGTCCAATAGTAAGTCAGGTCATTGCTAAATAGCAGTGCATGTTAAACTACACTGAGGTTAGAGAGAACTAGAAAAAGAAGCAATTTCAAGACAGGGAAATGATAAAGTTTTTCTCCTTTCTTTTTCCTGTTTTGCCTGCGGTACTGCAGAGAGCACACATGCAGAGTAGAGATGAAAATCCTAAAACCAGTTCAATCTAAGTGTATCAGTTATTCAGAGGATGTACATTATGTTTCACTAGACATTCTGCTTTCCTTGTTTGTAGTCAAAATGCAAGAAACGGGTAAATTAGAGTTGAAAACGTCTGGCACCATTTACTAAAGTAAACTTATTTCCTAAATTGTCACAGGGAAATGTACACTTCTTTTCGCTGCTGTTTTGATCTGGCTGTCAGGAGAGTCAGGTTTAAACCCAGCCTTCTCTGCCTCATGGCCGAGTCTCTTTGTGTGCATTCCCTCAACTTCACTTACTTTGCTTTGAAGGTGGGCTGAGCGTGGAAATGTGACGAAAGAGTGGGCTGTGCCCTGGCTCCGCGGCAGCTCTTACATGCTCCTGAATGAGCGCATCCGCCGGTGCAGTACACAGCAGCCGCAACAGTGTGGTGCTCTGGCTCTCCGGCTCTGCCCGGCAGAGCGATCTCCAGCTCGCTCAGCATCTGCAAGACAAGTTTTTCATGTTCTCCTGGATGTGAATGCTGCCGAACTGCACCAGGAAGATGGGCACGGGGGATTATCTCTGCATTGCTATGAGCGGAGGGGCGCCGTGGGGCTTTAGACTGCAAGGGGGCAAGGAGCAAAAGCAGCCTTTGCAAATCGCCAAGGTAGGAGCATGACAGAAAGGTGGTTATCAGTGTTTTGTGGACACCAGTGACAAGACCAGTGTGTGTAAATCCATCCCGCTCCCGGGGAAATGGTTGGTGTGGATTTTGTTGTGATGCTTGTTTGAATTCGCTAACGTGTTTTACAGAGATTCTACAGGTGCTGTTGGTGTTGGTTTCAATAAAAAGGAATTGTTACTTTTTGGTGGCTTGCAAGTATTGCAAAGGTTTTGTTGAATGCTGAATGTTTCACTTGTGACATGATGTGTGCCTTTCAGCTCCTGTTTGCTTTGCTGTCTGGCTTGGGTGCACTCGGCACATCGCAAGCCTCAGTCTCATATTAGGAAATGCTGCTGCAGTCATCTATTTATGATAGTTTTTCTACTCTAGTCATAGAATAAATACAGCTTTATCATGAGAAAATGTTCTTACTATTTTGGGAATCCTGGAAAGCATTACACTGACTTATCTCTCATTTTGGAAAGTTATCCAGTCTTAGAAGCAGCTTTAATAGATGCCAAATGTTCCATCGTATATTTTGTGAGCAACACTGAAAATTACTGGACACTTTATAAATTATCTGCATGTATAGGAGGAGGGCAAAACAGACAGGAGGAACAGAATAAATTAAAAATAAGAACTGGTAGCCCCAACTTGCAAAAATAACAGTTCAGAAGTAGTTTTGTTAAAAATCAGTGCTCACCCCAGTGCAACAGCTTCTCTAGCAGTGCAACAATGAAGATTTGTCACAGTTACTAAGGCTTATGTAACTGTATGGAGCTGCATTCTGTTCTCCTAGACAAGAGGGACAAATTTTGTCCAGAGCTCTGAGCTCAGCAAAATACCACTGGCTGAAATGGGACTGGGACTGATCATCATACAATGAACTCTGCCCTGCTAAATTGAGGGGGAGAGTTTAAAATGTGTCTCGTCTCCTTTTAGCATCTTGATAATGCAGCAGATTAAGTGTTAAGTTTTTCAGTTTTACTTTGAAATAGTATTTTAGATCAATAGTTGAGTATTTAAGCTGTAACTTTCTTAATCTGTCAGTACATCTATTAATTAGTTAACTTTAATTTACTGGATTAGTTAACTTTTCCACAAACAGCAGAAATAGTTGGTCTACCTCATTTTATAAAAGAAGGTCCGTTAACTCCTCTGTCAAGAAAAGAACATCTCTCACTATTCTTTTCAGTTATTTCCAGCCACAACATTAACCATATCCAGTAACAGAACTATGATTTTCTGAGGGTCTGAATAGTTGTTTTTCTCATTACCGTTTTTTGTTGGTTTGTCTATTTTGCAAAACTTCAACATGTTTAGTTTCTTTCCTACCAATGGGCAACTGTTGCTCTGCAAGGAAAGCTGCTGATAACAGCTGGCAGTGGACTCCTGCCATCTAGTGCAAACTTGTAGCTAGAACTTCAAAAATCCTGAGTAACGGTAAAAGGCAAGGGGCCTTGATGACACAAAACCAAAGTAAAAAGCACAGTAGTTTGAACACCAGATTCTGGTTAAACTTTAGTTTTCTTGATAATGGCCTATTCAAGGGTGGTGGTTTTTTTTTAAATTTACATCCTAGACTGGGAGACTTAAGTTTGGGTTCTGTTTTAGCACTAAAGGTTGCGACTTGAGAGCTTGATATATGGTAACAGTTGTGCCTTACTTTTAATGGGAAAATCCCCAGGAAAATATATCCAAATTTAGAAAAATAATAATGTGTTTTTGGAAAAAAACCTAGAGGCACAAGTTTATTTTCCTGTAAATGAAGCCAATCAAAAGGCCACATAATACAAACCTCTGAACACTCTTTGTAAGAGTAAATGTGCCTCTATCAGTGTTATAAGTCTGGTGGATTTGGGTGCTTTATGAGCTCCAGATCATTCACTTCTCCACGCTCAAAGGTCGTGTTCCCTAAGCACAACAGAATTTTTAATTTTTTTTTTTTCAGTTCAAGGTTCAGCTTATCCACTTGTGCATTCTAATGTAGCTCCATGGAACCAGTGGGTCTTTGCCAATTGACAGCAGCTGAGATTTTGTCAGATGTGGAGATTCCTGGTTTTGGTGTCTCAGTTCACGGGAGCTGGGAAGGCTCCAGAGGGCTTGCTCACCTTCATTGCTGACACAGCCAGAGCAGAGGGGAGGGCACTCAGGCTCTGGTCATGAGGAGAGAATTGATTGTGATACAGATCTATAGGGGAGAGGGATATGAAATGGAGGGAAATGAGATAATCCATTAAAATACGGCAGGATACAAAAATCCCAAATTCACACTCATCTACTCTTTGATAAAGGAAACATATGGTTTTTAAAGCTGATGGAATAAGTCACTGCAGCTCACTGCCAGAATCAGCTTTTACCAGTTTGTTTTATGCCTTTTAAAATAGTTTTACTACATTTATAAAGAATATGTAAGCCATCTCCACACTGTCTGTTGCCTAGCTCTTAAAGCATCTATTCAAGTAGCATTCCCACTAAAATCCATGAGAGTTTTGCCTGTAGCATAAATTATTGTCTTCCACTAACATGAAAAGTGTTAATGGAGAGACAGAGACAAACCTTTTACCAAAAAAATCCTGGTACTTTTTCTCACCAGCAGATGAAATAGGCATTTTTCATCAGCAAATGATTTTACAACTGCTAAATTAAATTCAAGACTTTTCAGTAATTTGTTAGAGTGAGATTGCAACAAATAGATTTTCTTAAAGCATCAGAAAGTATCACTTTGCTTGTCCATTTCAAACACTTATTTAAAAGATAAAATTGAGTCAATTTCTGTAGAGGCACACAAAGTGTTACTCTCCCCTGAACCCTGGCTCCCTACACCAACTACTTTTGTGAAGTCAGATAATGTTGTAAATACTTCGTAAAAACTTATTTTCACTTAAAAAGAATTTGGACATTCTAGATACTGTCCCAATATATCATAAGGGCTTTTAAAGAAAGTATTTTAAATGCTATGTCAAAAGACATACTGTGCTAAGGAGTTTATCTAATAAATGGATGTTATTAAAAAAAAAAAAAAAGAAGTTACTCAGGAGTACAAAGCTAAGGAAAGCAGTGGTTATGTGCATCATTTCACTAAACCATGTCAGTGCTGTGCTGTAGGACAGCTTTCCCAAAGCAGGAGATGGGAAATCTCAGTGTAACACTGACCCTAGAAGGATAAGAATTCAAGATACATAAAAGCAAAGCAATACATGATGTCCTTTCTGTTTTCACCATGAGATACGAAAGAATGCTTTTTTATTAATACAATTGTGTTTTGTTCTTGAAAACGTCTTTGCAGTTTTTAATTTAAAATCTATACAAAATACTGGCTGATTTTTTGAACTAGCATCTGAAAGAAAGTCCTGTGATTTTTTGCTATTAATACTTAACAATACTGGCTATGTTACACACAATGAAGTTATATCCTTTAAGAAACATATCTTTTACAACAGGCAATTTAATAGAGTTGTCCTATAGATGTTTTAGATTTATCATTCAGCCACAATGTGACTGTTGAATTACCTGGTTGCAAGAGGGGTGCATTATGCTCAGCATATTTGCTACCTGCACCAAATAGCAATTTGATGACCTCATTGTTTGTATCTGCCAAAGTCGTGGTAATTTAAGTTTGGGAACTTAACCAAATTGCTCTAGTATTTAAGGGAGACAAGTTGCATGATTTGGACCTCTAAACACTTCAAAGGAAATTCAGTCATCTTTTTCTGATCAGTATCCCAAAGTAAAACTGAATATTTGCTTACAAGGAGACTTCTGCTGCTGCTTCCCAAATAGTAGTTTTATCTTTGGTTTAATAATGTCATGTGACAACTGGCTGCCTGGTCATTTTAGACTTGTGCCCTATGTCCATCAACAAGCTCAGATTTCGATTCAAGTCTCAGTTTCATCATTTTGGATTCACTGGAACCTGAAACAGAAAGTGAAACTCAAAGACTTGGGAACAACCTGAACCAACAGTGTGAAAAGTGATGTCTGAATATGGTTACTTAATACTGGATGGAAACAGCCGTGGGCTGGGTTGTGGTAGTTTGGCTTTTTCTCTGCATTTATCCAAAATACTTGACCCATACAGAGCCAAAAGGTTTTCATCAAGTTGACCTCTAAAATTAGTGTAGCAGAAAAAAAATAAGCAGTGAGACATGTTAGCACAGTTATGCTTTGGATATGCTCAGGTTAAGGCAAAGCACATCACTGTCACACAGATATGTATTTGTAACATATATATTAGCAAACTGTTGGTCCATCCACAAAAGACATCACAGCTGCTGGGTTTAAGGAAACCTTTTAAAATTCTTGTCATGCTCTTACATTGTCACCACTGGAAAATGCTCACACTTCCAGGCAGGTAAATTAGGTTAGTAAAAGCAGGATCTTTCCTAGACCACGATTTGGAATTGCAATTCTCCGTGTGTGAAGGCTCAGCACTGAATTAACACGACCCTGCTGATATTGCCTTGTTTGCATCAGTTGACATTTCAAGCAGGATTTGAACACAACTTTATGCAATAGCAGTGAACAGAACAAGCCATGTTTAAAACATGCTCGTTGAACTTTGGCAGCAAAGGAGGGGAGTTTAGAGTCAACCTACACGATTTTAAACACAACTTGCCTTACTTGGCCTGTATTTAAAACTGTTTGTTTAAATTTGCTAGCTAATACATTTCCAAACATAGTTTGTTTTTGCAGCCCAGACAGACTCTTATTCTCAAATTCACCCTTCAGACCACTTGACACAGCCGGTATTTGCTGATTTTCAGAAAACCCTGGGAGGCATATTTACATGTTCTTTCACACAAGGAGATATGGGGAAAATTGTGGGTTTATCTGTCTTTTCTGGAGAGGATTTGGACTGTGTTACAAGTCTTGACCCAATTTAATAACCAATACATTTTTGCACGTGTTTAGATGACATAGTTCAGCTTTTATTTAAGTAAATTACAAAACTTCCATTGACAGACTGGAAGAGGCTGGGCTTTATGGAGGTTAAGTTAATTTATTTTGCAAAACAAAGGAACAAAGTAAGGTTCCCCAAATCTAGCTAAAATAGACCACTGCTAAATAACTCTGTTCTGAAAAATCTGCCAGTGCTAGTTAGTAAAATAATGAAGAAAAGAAAATTCATACACCTTAACCCCTAAAGGTTTACATGGACTTCTAAAGGTTAAGGCTCTGCATTCCCTGCTTTCAAACTTCTGCATTCCAGCCATTGTGCCAGTGGAAATGTTTAGTACTGAGGTCCCATCTAGCTGTTTAAAAACTGCAGGCTGAACTAGCACATGAGTGTATACCCTGTTTTGGATATACAGGACGACATACCAAGCTGATTTTGGCATGCTTCCCACAGCATTTAGGCAAATACACAGCATGTTTTGGATACATGGTATTATTCATTTGTGCTTATTTCCAATTGATGCTTTTCCAACTCTCACGCTAGGCGAGTTTTCAATGGAATAGAATGAACACCATAATTCACACTGATTTAAACTAAACAAACTAAAAAAAACCAAACAGTGTATTCCTACTAAATTAGATTAGCTGCTTTGTATAGAGCTTTGCTTCATTTTTCAGTTTCTTTGCTGGAAACATTTAGAATACACTGCAAGACATTATTACTTGTCATTGTTCTGTATTTTCAGCCATTGCATTCTTACTGTGAATGTGAATGTAATAGTAAGAGACTTTGGGCCAAGTTCACATTAAAATATCACAACAGGAAATGTTATTTACAGAGTCCTCTAGGATTGTGTCAGATTGTTTGAGAGGACACAGCTAACAATTTATGCATATCATGGAAGGGTTTTCTTCCAAATACAGAACTCAGTGTTCTTCCTATTTGCAGCAGAAATATTTTCAGCAGAAATTACTTTGAGGGACCATATTTCACAAGTTAAATGCTTAGCACTCTATAAAATTAGTCTGATTAGCAGAGATAGCTTCAACTTTAAGAAGAATAATTCTGTGCATGGAATTAGCTATGGACAAAAATGATAACATTTAGATTGCAACCAGTACTCACGAGCACGGAACAAAACTGGCAGTAAAAAAACCCCTGGATATCAGCTTGAAGGTTTTAAATTTCAAACCTAATGTACACAAGTTACACAGTGATTTCTTTTTCCTTTTTCTGTAATTTTTCCCATCTGTACCATTTCATTAGAATCTGTAGTCCACAGTCAGTGGGAACGTTAAGATGAGAATACTACACAGTTAGACTGAAACACTTCAGCGTGCACCAAAATCAGTGCTATAATTTGGTTACCTGCCAGTACAACCTGGTGTTGAGCATGAAGGCCAAAAGTCTTCAAAACACCTCAGCACCTTGCTCTCAGTGGGGTGCTAAGAGCACTGAAGAAGTGGCTGACTTATTTGTTACTTATGTGGAAGGTAAATTGTAATAGAAACCTGGCTCTGAGCTCACCAGAGACAACAGGCTTGGACCCTGAGCTCTCTATCATGTGCTGCAGGGCTGGGCACAGCACAGACTGTTCCTCTCTTGTTTAGCAGGGAAACTCTGTCTGCAAGTTGTCTTTCCACTTTATAGAAACATATTCTGGATCTTTTAAGTTTCCTTCCTTGTTTTACATCTCCTTCCTACATCTGGAACTGGGCATTGGGTAACATTTTGTTTCAAAAGAGCTGTGTCATCCTGGACTGAGTAGCTGTGGAATCATTATTTTATAAACTTGCCTTTTTGTAAGTATATTTTAGAAATATGGTCCTATTTAGGAAACTGGATGCTTTGGGGTTTGTAAGCATGTTTCATATTACAATTCATTAGCAGATGAACTGGTGATGGGTCAAAGCTATGAAGAAGGCATTTAAGCTCTGGTGTTCTACACCACTGGTTTCATTTGATAAAATGTGTTTTTTTATGTGTTCTCTACAGCATAAACATGGCACGTATGGCATAAATTGCTGCAATATTGAATATCTAGAAAGTTTTTAAAATAAAGACAGTGTAAGGCACCATATGTCCACTGTGGCACTTTACAGTAACAGAAAGAGAAACAAACAGAATGACAGGGGAACACAACCTAATAAGACTAAATTTGCCCTTCCTAGTACTTTCTGCATAATACAGGAATATCAGAAACTACTGTTCTCTGAAGGCAAAGGTGGCAAGGCTGAATCTCTGTTTTAAAAACCTAACAGTTGAAATTGCACTAAAGGAAACCTTAACAAAAGAGTTATATTTTTTCCCATGAACTCGTTGGGAGCTTTGCCATTGACTTCAAAGGGCAAAGGGTTGGGCCTTAGTATGTATAATATAGCGCATTTATTTAATTAGAAGCAGATATCATGAGTAAAAATCCTCTTTGGGAAGGGTGTAGAAGATTTTGCTACAGATCTACTTCGTGCAGACTTCTGTGTCTAGCAGAAGTCATTCCCTTCTAAGGAACAACCACCTTAGACTTCAGGGTGTTCTGATAACACAGTTATACATGGTAACTTTCTTTTCAATTTATTTGGTGAGGGTACATTTCATTTCCAAGCTGTCTTGGAAGCCTATGTGAGGACAAAGATACTCACTTGAGCTGAAGACATTTCAGTCTGCTTATTTGGAGGAGAAAGAAATTATTGCTAGCAGAACATACTAGACAGACATTACCAGAAACTAAGGCCACTTATTAAAGGACTGATAATGTAGCAGTGCAAGCTAAGGCAAAAAAAATTAGCCAGTGGACATACCTCTCAATTGCAAATGTTTACTGGTTGAAGGAACTCCTTGTAACTGCCCTCTTGCTTTCTTCAACTCCATAGGTAGACAGACTTGTGTTGGTTGAATGGTATTTCCTAAGCAATTTAGGTACCAGGGGCTTGCTAACTCACCTCATTTCGCCTGACTGCTCAGGCAAGAGACATACAAGCAGTTTATCTGTCAGATTTGAAGTGCAGAAAGCCCCAGGTTAGGAGAGGAAGGAGGAAAGGGAGAGGAGTGCCAGGCAGCTGTGGGTGACAATGTTTTCAGCAGGCACAGCTGTGGCTGGACAAGTCAGACAGTAACACCTTGTGTTGGCACACCCATCTCGTAGATGTAGCTCCAAAGGTTTAACTGGCAACCCTTTGGAAAGGCTCTAAGAGTCCTGCTTTTCATCTGTAAGAAAAGCATATCCATGGAGAATTGTGCAACCATTGTAATGGTTATCTGCACCTGTATAAGAGAAGGTGTTTCCAAGATGTCCTGCTGCCAGGGGGAATCATGTGATGAGTCCTACCAGCTTTATTCATCCACCACCACTGAAACAGTTCTCTCTCTATTTGTCTCTCTAAATCCTTGTTTTCTCTGCCAGGAATTCTTGCTCTGCTTTCTCTTACCATNCTGTAATGGTTATCTGTACCTGTTTCCAAGATGTCCTGCTGTCAGGGGGAATCATGTGATGAGTCCTACCAGCTTTATTCATCCACCACCACTGAAATAGTCCTCTCTCTATTTGTCTCTCTAAATCCTTGTTTTCTCTGCCAGGAATTCTTGCTCTGCTTTCTCTTACCATTCTCTCTCTAGTACTTTTGTCTAAATACACAAGCACAGCTACTTACTTAAGCATCAGTTTCAGAGAATTCCGTGCAAATTGTGGGCAAACAACACCTCGGACTTCCAGCCTTGTTACTTGGTTAGAACAGTGCCCATCACTTCCACTGGACTTCCTTTGGCCTGAAAGAAACACAGGAAACTTTCTGCTTTCATGAACTCTCTCAGCACAGAGATCTCTGAATTACTAGAGCTTAACAGATGTGGCTGGAATAGAGTGATCAGCGTTTTGTTCCACAAATTACATTTTCCTATTTTGCAGAGATCACTTCAAAGACCAGCTGCCATAAGCCACGGATTTAATTACAGAGGATGCATATGGAAGTAATCTGAAACGGATAAATAGATTTCTGTATTATCATATATTCAGAATTAACCTTTCTGCATGCTGAAATAATACTTGCAGGATGGATACTGTAAGACTTGCTTGTGAAATTCTTCAAATTAGGAAAAAACTATTGCTAAGCATGGATATTTTAAGCAAATTCTAACATGTGATACTATTTAATGCCTAAGATTCTTATGAAGGAACAGCTGTTAGATGTCCTTCATAAAAAAAAAAAAGCCCAAAGTTTCAGAATTGTTGACTTTCCAAAAAGATACTTAAGAAATTAGAAGTGCTTCACCTACATTATCAGTCGGTGGAATAAGTATATTATGCTGATCAGTATCAAATAAGCCATTCACAAATGTGAAGAGTTTCATTACAAGAGCACATAATTAGATTACATAATTGGCTTTTGAAACAAAGTTTTAGTACTAAAGTTGTTATCTCATGGTATCCATACTGTTAGTCAAAGTTAGTCTTCAGATGCATTGTGCATTTTTAAGAGTGTCTAAGGGAAGGTCCTTGATATTTGAAAACCACAACTAGGGCACTGTTTCCTTTGGACTCCCCCAGTCCCTTTGGTAAGTGAATTAGCAGCCTGCCTTTATGTCCAGCCTAAATAATCACCTTTTCATGATACTGAAATTATTGATTATCACTAGATGGTGTCCTTCACAATTCCCAAAATCATAGGTAAGTGAATATAAAGACAGTTCTACCTTGGAGAAATTCTGCTTGAGAGGTTTAATGTTTTCTTACTGAAGCTACAAAGTATTGTTCAGCTCAGTACTCCCCAGTCCATGTAATTTTAAAGTATGGAATTAATGCCCTCAGGAAAATTTGGATATAAACCAAGTCAAGAATCATAGAATATCAAATTAATCAAATCATAATATCAAATTAGTAATTCCAAATCTTCCTTTTATTATTCCCTTCATACAAATAAAATGTAATCCCCTTAAAGAGGGCTCCAGAAATTTGTACTAGGGTTTGATTTGTGGATTCATAATACTGTAGTTAGGACAATTTTGATCATAAAAAAAAGCTAACTAAGAAGGAGTATTTAAGAAGAAAGAGGCAGTTGTGATCCTTTAAAGAGAAAACACAAAAATAATTCTGCACCTATCTGACACCATATTATGAACACTGAATAGTAATACTTCACACAACTATTGAATACATGCAGTGAAATAATAATTTTAAAAGAGTATAAAAAATGTTACTCAAACCTCAGTTTCTTCCAGCCCAATATCACAACAGGCTCAGCAGACAGGGCTGGGAGACCTGCAGATGTTAAGAACTCTCCCAGGTCTTGTATCCAATTTAAATCAAATTTTGAGCTATATTAAAATGGTGTTTTTAATAAATTTCTCATTACCCTGTTTTTCCCTTCTCTGCCCTCACTTCTAGTCATGACTTCAGTCTGTAACACTAGATCTTCATTTAACTAATTTGGTGGAGAATAGATTCCCATGAAGTACACCAAATCCAAGAATGCATCCTTGAACAGCTATGGTGTTGAAAATCTACTTGAGTTTTTCAGCTTAGGCCCAGTTTTTACTCGAATAGTTTTAAAGTAACAGATCAGTACAGGTGTGATCTAATTAAACTTTTCATGATTGAATCTTCATTTGAAGGACCCTGATTCAACTCCTAAATGTGTTACATTTTAAAGTCATTTTCCAGATCCCCAGGACAATATTGCCAAATTATTTCTGATTTCATGGCACAATTTGTCACTACAGAAAAGGTTTGACTCTAAAACCTATTGTCATTCCAATTTCAGTTTTCTTCCTCTATATTTACAGGAACAGTGAGAAACAATCCAATGAATCTAAAAGTCGTGAGAGGACCATGAATGCCTCTTTTTCTACACTGGCAAGAACAGTACAAAGGATACAATAATTAGGCCTGAGGAGGTAGTTATCATTGTGGCCTGTCGTTTTTTTTTTAGAGTTACAAGATGGACAAACAGAGCACTGTAATGCATGGCCTGGGAACAATAGTGCCCAGCCCTGTGCCAGCCTTCTGGGTCACTCACTGCTTGTTTGCTTCCAGGCCTGATTTGCATAAGAGGCCTGGAAAAGCTGCAGAGACTGGGAATTAGCACAAATTGATATTGGGTGCTAATTGACTCAGGCACAAACTAAAGATGCACTGAGCTGTTCAAATCAGACTTGAATTCAGGCCTCTGGATTCCTGCATCATCCAGCACTGAAGAATTAAACCCTGGCATGGCTCATCAGCTGCTGGGTCCTGGGATAAAAATAGACAGGCAGAAACAGGATCACGTTTTAGCATAATCAGCTGAAACTGAAAAGGGTAGGAAGGAACCTTTCCTCTTAGGGAAAATGCCTTCTTTTTGGGTGTTTCAGGTGTTGCTGTAGGGAATGGCACAGCAATCGAGCTCACCTAGAATGAGAGCCAACCCAAATCTTTCCCCAGAACTTTTACTGTTCTAGACCCAAATATATTTTAAAAGTTGAAAAATACTCCTTGTTCCCTGTTTGTGTGCAGGTGTGTTCCATCCAGAGCAAGGAACACCATTTATTTCAGTGACCAGATCAAGTATGCTGGATGCAATCACAGTGGTTCACAGCTGTAGGAGTTACCTGTTGCCTCAGCCCTATGCAGTGCCTCTCTCTTGTCTGATATCCAACTAAAAAACTTCTTCCAATGGTTTTCCATCAGGTCATTACGAGAAGAAATGATATGTTGTAAAGTCCTGTCTGCTTTCAGAGGTCTGTAGTACTACAGAAAGCAGTGCTCACCCATAGGGATTCACATAATTTCATGTTATACCTGTATGTCCCTTAAAGCAAAACTTACACTTTGGCCCAAGTGAGCTCAGTTTCATTCAGAAGTTTTCTTGGACTTTTGTGGATTCCTTCAGTTTTCCATTTTCAAGATGCTCTCAGGCCAGATGATATTTTCATGTGCTTGGGTTTCCTCTTGGCCATGTCACTTGGCTCACAAAGCCTTGTGTACCTCTAGTTTCTCCATCATTTTAACACACTTAGTTACAGCCTAAACCAGTGCCTCAAACACAGATCCTGACACAACTGCACTTGACTGGTTTTGACTCATTTCTTCCATGCTAAAAGAAAATAAAATCCTCTCTGACACAATGACATTAAAGTGCTTTTGCTGTGTTTTTTTCAATTAATTGTTTAAGTTAATGAGAAAAAGGTACGTTTCAGGGCAAAATAATAAAGAGAAAAAGAAACTGGACACTGATTCTAACACTGAATTTAATTTATGGAGGTGCTGACCTGTGGCATACGTAATCCTTAAAAAGTGTGCTTCCCAGAGAAACCTGAGAAGATAGTAGCAGTTCATATAACAGGACTTTTCCCTCAAAATTATAGAAGTAAGAGGTGTCAGCAAAGTATTCTGAGGCAATCTGAGTCAGTTTATCTTCTTTTAGGTGAAAAAGAGCACCATACATGTTTACATTCCTATTCAGTTTCTTAAAATGTCACTCTTGATCTTCAGTCAGTTTTTAAATGACTTCTTACTTCACCAATATGCTGAAAACTGTGTCTGACTATAAAGGTTTCTTAAACAGACAATTAAAAGCAGTGCCATGAGATAAGGAGCTACACAACCTATCAATTTTCAGTGTATATAGTCACTTGAATTTTAGGGAAGCACTTGCTCAGGAAACAAAGACAAAATTACAGAACCAATTCACATAAATGTCTTTTCAGTTTATAACTGTGCCTTCACAAATTCTTCCTGGCCCCTACTCCCTTTTTTGGTGCTTGGCATTTGGAAAAGTGCTGCAGATCAGGGCTGACTTTGACATTACCAGGGGCTTCCTGACATTCCTTTGAACAACCCTCCATGAATATACCATGCTGTCATATTGCCAGATGTTCCTTCAGACTGATTTTTCTTTCACAAATAAGCTCTGGAAGAAGCACACTGCATGTAAGAGGAGAACACACTGATTTTTCCTCTTCTGCTTTTGTCTCCTATTTTAAAGTTAGTATTTGACCTTTGTTGGGAGTTGATGCACTTTCCATAGTGAAATGTTACATGGAGGATTTTAGGTTTGTAGCTGCCAGAGTCTTCATTTCAGAAGTACTTAAAAAAAGTGCCTCAACTTGCTACAAGGTACAGTTGTTTGTTACTGTCCTGTGCAGTAAAGGCAGTGTTCACTCTAAAAACCAAGTCATGAAGAGCTGGCACAGTTTAGGATTTGTGCTTCCTAAGGTTACTTGGAGGTTCTGTAGCAATGCAGCCAAGTCAGATGTATTATTTAAAAGTTGAAAAATATGCAGGATATCTTGGAGCAAAGTCGGAGCAACAGTAGCCACACAAAATGAGAAGGAATGCTGCTGACCTAGACTAATACATCTAGGGCTATCTGTATGCTAGGCCTATGACCATGTTGGGGTGAAATCTGATGGTAAGCAGGTATTTTATAGCCACATGTTAATCTTATTGAGCAGGATGAGTTATTAAATTAAATGCTTAAAATGAGCAGTTCTTTCATGTGTGCTTATATTTTCCAGATGTTTGATACAGTCAAGATTATCCTGTTCATTTGCATGTGCTTGTTTCTTTTGTTGTTATTTTTAGAAAATTCTTTATAACTTATTATTAGTCTAACATCTGAGTAAGATTTGAAAACATTTTTTATTTTAGCCTTTTAGCATTTTCCCATTATCTTTCTTAATCCTTACCTCTATTA
Source organism: Climacteris rufus (assembly GCA_013398175.1). Taxonomy (NCBI): domain Eukaryota; kingdom Metazoa; phylum Chordata; class Aves; order Passeriformes; family Climacteridae; genus Climacteris; species Climacteris rufus. Next base: position 78,322 of record VZRZ01001296.1, read on the forward strand.
TTTACAGTTTTGGAAGAGAGCAGGATTTAATTTAAACTAATTAAGTGGGATTTTGCCTAGCATTTGTCCCCACTCATTTGAGGGAATCAGCAATATCAGTGATATTTATCTGTCATATTTAGCACTATGGTTTTATGAAAATTTTATCCATGCCAAAAAGCTGTGCCTCAACATAAATAACAGCACTTCAAATGGTGAGGTTTTTCAAGGCCCTTCCTCCTTGACAGAACCAGTGCTGCACAAAGTTAACACCATGTGCTCAGTACGTGGCCATTCCTTGCTGAGTCAGTCCCTCGGTGATCCTGGCTGAAATATGGACCTGGGGGTTCTGGCCCTGTGCAGTAATTTCACTTCTAAAAAATATTTTAAATTAAACTTCCAATTTATGCCTATGATCTAATGGAATCAGTTGCCCTGCATCCCTTAACCTCTGTGAAAGTTTTGTTAGGAAAACATTACTGTAGCTCCCAGAAGGAACACATAGGACTGCTCTTGCCATTTTGATGCATTTCATGAATTTCATGTGGGCTGCAGCCTTCTGTGTATGTGGCTGAGCAAACACGTCTTTAAGCTGATCACTGAAGTACTTCAGGATCTATCTGGGGTGAGAGGTGCCATATTATGTTTGTGTTGGTACTGAAAAATAATACTTCAGAGGAAGACAATTAAATAAAATCATAGAAAATGTATGCCAAAAGTCTGCTTGAAACTATAGTTCAGCTTCTTATATTAAGAATTGTCAAAAATGGAGGCATTAAAAAAAATCAAACTGGCTCCTTCCCAAGCTACATGCCTTTTGGATTTCCTTAAAAATTCAATCTTTACAGTTTCTGAATAATGCAACCATTGTAATTCAAGGACGCTCCCCTGCTGGTTTTGATTAATTTATTTTAACAACACAGAAAAAGTCTGCTGTAGCTCCTCTGGTAATATAAATCCCTGTTACAAAGGATTCTGTTGTCTCCACATCTCTAATAAACTATAGTGTCAGGGGTTCAGAGCTAAATGGATGGCAATACAACGTAAACAATTCATCTCTGCTTTCATGTCTGAATATATATCAGGGGTTTTTCCCCTTCAACGTTTAACTAATTTATAACTCTATTCTTACCTTCCTATATAAGTAATAGATCCAGTGAAATACTTTAATTTGCATGCAATTATGTATTTTACACTTTTAAAATTAATATCTTGAAAAAATATACCTATAGTCATATATTTTAAAAATCCCCTATAAAATAACCATGGCTACCTGCCCATCTTTTAAAAACTGATTGTGAGTCTCATGACATATGCAATTTTCCCTACAGTACCAGCTACTGAAATCTGGTTCTTGCCTGGGTTCCAGCTTTCATAAAAATTAGAATACATTTCTGGATACCCTGGATTGCAAAGTGATCCCAACCCCAAGAGGAAAAAAATCCCAAGCAATACCAAGTTTTTCATGTTTTAATCATGTGCTACTAGAGAAACTGGTATTTGCTAGGTGCAGGGCTAAAGGAATAGGCTTAGCAGGACCACAGCCTGAGAACAAAATGCACAGTGAGGACATTTAAATACCTATTACAGTGCCTGTGGACAGAAATTGAGTAGTACAACCAAGCTGCTGTTAAAATAACTGTGGCTTTCAGAGGTTACAGAAATTGTCACAGCAAATTATGGCACATAGATGTCTTCCCAGATTCCAAGAACATGTGAATTCTCTAGTATTCAAGCTGTATGATTCCTTTTGGGAATCATGCAGCACTTTAATAGAAGTTGCTGTTAGCTTACTTACACAATTACATACTCTTGAATTGTTTTCACGGCACATAAATATTAAATAGTTCTTTGTTCAAATTAATTTATTTAAAAATATTAAATATAAGGAAATTAAACCATTTTCAAACAATTTCTTAGAGGGTTCTGGTAAACTATCTGCTGGTTTGACATGTTGCATGTGTAGTTTCAACAGTGCCCCTATGTGTAAGTGTATATACAGATGCTGTAGGCTAACATTAAACAATGTTCTATAGCTATGACTGTTTTCGTAATCCAAATAAAGTAGGTAGTGTTTTTATAACTATCAATTCTTGGGTTATGGAGAATGTCTTCAAATAGAAATAGAAAGAGGTTTATCTTTACAAACAGGTCTCATTCCCTTAAAAGGAAGTTGTTTCTATTTTCTTCTGCTTCTTTGGAGAACTGACTACAAACTGGGAATGGTTATTGTATGACTCATTTGGGAAGAATAGCTACAGTGTAAAAAGTTCAGAAAGGATTTTAATAAAACCAAACCAAATTATCTTCTGTTTTGAACATGATAAGGTTAGTTTTAAAGAGGAAAATATTATGTTTTTCAGAATGCTGTAAATCAATATACTGTAGAGTTTTGAAGGGAAAGGGGAAAAGGTCAGGAAAGACTAAAACATTTTCCCCTAGTTTCACTTATATAGATAAGACAGAAATCCCCTTTCATAAGCAAATTTTAATTTACTTTATTCTGGTCTGGTCTGGCCTGGCAGTGAGCTCCTGCATGCACCAGTGCAAATCACTGACTGCCAAAAACAGACATGGAGCTTGGGAACGATCTTTTACTGAGCTGTGCACAGATGATGGGCCTTTCCTACTGCACCTCACAGATTTCAGCTACTTGAAAATTCCTCAAAATCCCCACAATGCCAGTCAAACTGCTCACAACAATAAGATTATTTCAATAAAACAACATTAATGCCAGAAGCAGCTATGCTGTGCACAGTAGAAACTACAAATTCTACAAGTAAATATTATTGCATTACTCCCTGCACTACTTTCCTTGCAATGCCATAAAGGATACAATGGTAACATTAGGACAGAAAAAGGCCCTTTCCATATTAAACTTCTGTTACTTTTTATGATCCAGCATCCTTTCCTTTCAGCCCTTGTCTTAGTTTTTACAGTTTTATAAATGAAATTATGTCTTCAACATGCCACTTACAGTTCTGCTTTTCTTTGTGCTACAGCACTCAATATCCCATCTTTCAGGGAGAGAAACTGGGGTTTACTCTCATAAAGCAAAGTGTTAACAGGGTTTGTGATTTGTTCCTATTAGGAATATGCATTGAAAAAGTGCAGGCTGGCTGGTGCAGTAGCTGAGTGAGGGATGCTGACTGTTTAGCAAGTGTTCCATGCAAAACATGGAGAAATGCAGATTTTTTTCAAGCCCAGCACTAGCCGTTTGCATCTTGCTACTCTAGCAAGAGAATTTTAAAACATTTTTATTTTCTTTCTCCTTAGTGCACATACACTGTAAAGGAATTTGCCTTGTAGTCAAGGCACATTCTATGTTCCCTGAAATTTCCAACAACTATTACATGGTTTTGGGTTTGAAAGTTCATGTCCAATATTGGTCATTTACAGAAAGCTTCCCAAAGTGCTAGTAGAAGTTTAAAAATTATTTTCTCATGCTTGAAGCACTATGAAACCTTTCGCTGAGTGTTTCTCCTAAGATTGCTCCAAGCGAGGCTGAAGTTAATAGAAAGCGATCAAGTGATTTCAATGGGAGTTTCACATTTGGAAAGTAAAAACACAACTGTATTTTGGCAAGACTGTCTTTGTATCTGAATTCCCATTCCTAAAAGTTTACAGGAAAATGCTGAGTGTTTCAAATTGCCACGGGGCTGACTGCATTTGAATCTTCTGAATATACCTAGAACCTCCTGTAGTCTTCAAAGATAAGTTTTAAAAGACAAAATGCTTCAAAGCCCTCTCCACCCCACTTCCAACTTTATCATTTTTGGCCAGTTGGGAACATCCTGGCCAAACAAGGTTCATGGATGTGTCACAAGCACTCAGTTTTCTGCAAACCCAGGCATCTTGCATGACTCTATGCTTTACAGTACAGCCCAGGCTTTACAGTAGAGCTCAGACATGCACTGCTGCTTTATGAGGTACCAAGGATGATGAGAGATCTACAGTCACAGCCATAATTTACCTTTGCAGTAGATTGTGCATAGACAGAATTACAGAATTAGGATAGTTAAATGGATTTTTAAAATATATGTTTTGTAGAACTCACAGTTAAAAAAAATGTGTAGGTGACACTGTTGTTAATGCTACTACTGTCCCAAAGTGTTGTTCTTTGTGGGGACCTACATGGTTGCTATTTGAGGGGAGGCCAAGGGTCCTGCTGCTGGGAATGGGAGGCCAGCTGGGACAGGAGGCTCCTCCTTGACAAGAGTCTGGCTAATTCTCTGCCTGATAGCACGGGCTGTGATACTGCCACAGCCTGCAAAAGAGAATCTGTGCCTCTTTTAAAGGCCTATCCTGGACCTGGTTGCCAGGGAGCTGCAGGAGGTAGAAGGCTGGCAGCAGACAGGGAAATAATTCAGCTGAATTCAATTAGAGTGCATCAGTAGAACTAAGTGAACTATTAAAATAAACAGATTCCCTAAATCAGAAAGGGCTATGACCACAGAAACTGGAGCCTTTACAGATTTTCTTTATACCATATTGAGCTATCAGAGCTCTCTAACATGGGCCACTGCATGCAGAGTTGCAAATGTGCTCAGGACAGGCTGCACACACGGCAGGGACCAGCCCTGGCCCCTCTGACACTGCTCATTTTTCAGGATCCACAGCAGGCAGCGATGCAGCAAGGCACTGCCTTCCTGACAGAGACTGAGCAGCTGCTGCCTTGGTTTGTGGATCAAAGGGAAGCAGAAACAACAGCATGAGAGAACAGCACTGAGAGCAATCCCTTCCTTTCCCCTTCTGCTGAGAGCTCCTGCTGAACACCTGCACAGAGGGCAATGGTTCCTCTGGTAGAATGACTCCAGATTTTTCAAATATCCTGATCAAACCTCTGGCCAGGATATAACCCCAACTGAGCAGAAATAAGCCAACACTTCACTAATGCCTTCGGATTTCCTGGATCAATTTTCCTCTAAGTGGTAACTAATTGATTTAATGAGAGAGATTTTCTTAGTGAAAAGGAAGCATCCTGAATATTTCCTAGACTGTAGATTTAATCTGCTTGGCACTGGTATAGGTATTCATCAGCAAGGAAACACCTCATTTTAATGCACTTCATAATAAAGCCAGAGATTTAGGAAGAAATTGGGTGTGAGGAAGTACTGCTTGCACTTGAGACAAGTGGGTTCTTTGAGCAATGTAGGAGTGCATTTTCCTACTTCTTAGGCTTCTTTGACAGTAACTTTCGAAGATAGTTATGTCTAAGTGAAAACTTACAGTGAAAAAATGTAGCAATACATGGCAAGAGCTAAGAGAAGAGCATATACTGCAAAAGATTATTAGGTCACATATTCAGGAGAAAAATACAATGTCCAGCAGAGACAACAGAGACACTTATTAGTGTTGAATAAAAAAGTACCTTGGCTTTTAGGTGTATGCTGGAATTATGATTTCCTGCTTAAACAAGAAAAAGATATATGAAGATAAACACAAGTTAATGAAGAGCAATAAAGGAAACAAGCTTATCAAAAATGTTAGGGCAGGAAGCAGCACACATTTTGTATATGGAGAAAAAGACTCCAAAGAAAGTGTAGTGACAGCCCATAAAAATGTTACCTCAAACTGTTCTGGAATTTGCAGTTGAGCTCCCATTTCCTTCAAAGGTTCAAAATGACAAGTTTCTGCAAAGCAGGGTTCTCAAAGTTTGCAAAAGGCCAATGGTTTAGTTTATATTTTTCCTACTGCAAAACAAATGACTGACAGAGGTCAAGCACACAGTTTGAAAGTTAAGGTCTTTCCTCTAGTCCCTTTCCTGTTGCTGCCTCCCCTTAGTGCTCTACTCCATTGGATTCCAAGTTCTGCTACGCATTAGTTGGCAGCCTCAGCTTGTAGCAACACAAAATTACACACAGCACCATCAGAATTCCAATTTGGTGTATTTTGGAGGCCTAAATTTAAACCAATCATCATGGAAGAAAACAGATCATTTTTCTGGAGGAAAATCTCCATGCTCAGAATATAAAACATCTTTTGCCTGCTTTATTGCTATCAGAAGCAGAAACTTAAAATGTTTGAAAGACTTTTTTTTCTCCAAGTAATACCTTTTTTGGTTATGGACCAGTGGTGCTGACAAATATCCAACTCTTGCCAGGAGCTAAAATACTAAATGTCAGTCTAGTCCATTTTTGACAGTACACATGCAAGATATAACCACATCTGTAAAACAACATTTTTAGCACGCTCCTTAGAATATCTAAAACCAAAACTGCGAGAGAAAGCTTGGCCACCCTCAATCTCATTGTATAACTGCAATAACTACTTCTGAAAAAAAAAAAAAAGCCTGATGCACAGAACAAGAGTGACAATAGGTTCCATTCATCAGAGTGTACTCTCAAAGAGCTAAAGATGGAATATAAACCCAAAAGCCAGAAATATTATTCAAACTTCCTAGCTTAACTCATTTCAAACTCCTGCAATGTGGGTGAGAAGTCTGTAATATTTTGTGCTTATATATTTTGAGGCATTTGGATGCCAGGACCGAATTCCTTGCTTGGGCCCAAGACTGTTACAGTAACCTCATTTTAGAATCAAGTTTAGTTTTCATACTGATGTGATCAGCAGGACTGGTTAATTGCAAGGCAATCATGCTGAAGGGCTCAATTGGAAGAGCTGGCTCCAGTAATTATTGCAGCAGTTACAAAGAGCTAATGAGGGGCAGGGATGAGTTATGAATCCACACTGAACAGTCCCATTTAGCATTACAGGCCAGGGCCTAAACTTATGAGTCAGATATAGCTTTTCTGGAAATAGTTATGACTTGGGTTTCCAACTACTGTTATTATCTGTAAACCTGCCTTTTATCACATCTGAGTTGTTAAGTGGAGCTCTGAACATATTTGCAATCAGAGCCTCATCTAATGTCTCAGTTTCCCTCATCCCTCCCCAGGCTCTGACACCCACCGCGTGCTCCTCTGACTTCCTTCTGCACAGAGACATGAGCACTCAACTTCCACCCTTGAATAATCTACTTCTAAATTATCTTTGTCTAAAAATCTGTCTTCAAACACCTTGCATTGCTTAGTCCAACCTAACTCCTAAACTGGGTGTTCCCCTATTTTCTTCTACACTCCCCTTGTTTAGCTGGTACTTTTCCTCTGCATCCTTCCACATATATCAACTACATCAACTACTATCAACTCTCACATCACCTGGGGTGTTAGGGTCACCTCTTTGGTCATTTCTGCCAGGGGACACAGCTCCACAGTGCTCCCCCCTGTTTAATGGCATATACACATCTTTCCTGACATTTCCCATTCCTTCATCTGTCAGGTGTTCGAAGGAAAAGAACTCGACTGGCATGTTTGAAAGAAACCATTCCAGGTAAAGGTTCTGGGAAGCCACGGTAGACAGTGATTACAACAGTTCAGTCTGGGATTGTGAGGTAATCAAACAGGGAGGAACAGTAACTTAAATGTATCAACTGCTTCACTACAAACACTGTGTGCACAAGAAGATGTAAATGATGATGACAGCAGATTCAACTTGGTTCACAAGCCTTCAAAGAATCCTAATATTAATTCTACTCCTCACACCAAAAATAAACCCCAAATGAAAACAGCATCAGGGACAGTCTTGTAAGAACTTTTATGGCCCAATAGATAGTGTCACAAAACAGAATACTATATAAATGAAAAGTGGAATAGAACTAGTTTATATGTTATATGTTATTCAAACAACCATCAGCCAAACACATCTTTGAAAATGTTGATAAGAAATACAGAAGTTGCCAGTTCCCAGCAAAAATCACCTATGGATGTTTGCAAATAACAACATCTAATTACAGTACACTTCAGTATTTAACTGGGCTTGGCAGGTGAAGGAAAAACAAAAGTATACTTGCTTTCTGGCAATCCACTGCATGCTGAATTTTAGAACATCAGAGGATGTACCCATCTTGTCCTATTTAGGAAATTTTTTGTCTAGATTTCTTTGTTTGGGTTTGATAGTGTAACTGCACGCTGATCCACAGTGACAATAAGCTTAATTCTGAGTGCAGTATGAGAATGGAGATACAGACTCTGCTTCTCTGCTTGTCCATAAGGAGGATTCCAAAGGCAATTTGCAGGCAGAATTTGCTGGTATTACTGATTTGCTACATTTGTACACAAAACAGTAAGGTACATAAATTTCAAGACAGCATATCAAATTCTCACACAACATAGGTGTTCTAAGCATGCAGCTTGGAAGGACTGTATTGCATTCAAAGTTTAAGGGGGAAAAAAGGTAACTATTCCTTCTGCACAGCTAGATTTGGAAAGCAAGAAACCCCAGGCTCTGCAGAGTCGTATCAAGAACATTATGCTACTCAGTACAAGTCAGGCCAGCACTATCCCATTCCTTAACAGTGGACATGATAGCTCCATGTTTAATAAGCAATAAATGGAAAGTAATAAGTGGAAACACTGCAAAGGTATTTTGCTATTTTCCTTCTATTTTCTCTGTGCCTCACATTACATAAACCTAAATCTCCAATTTAAGATTTTTAAAGAATCAGATCCAAATGAACCTAAAAGTGCAACTATCTGTGGGCCACATCTAGATAGCTGCTTTGCCTCCTCCTTTTTCTGATCATCCTTCATCATTAAATCTTTTGTGTCAAGACAGGTAACTGGAAACTTCAGGCTTCCAGTTCTGTGTTCAGACTTGCATTTCAATCTCTGAGGGATGCAAGGGGTAAAGCACATTGGAATTTCTTTATGAAGCCCTACTGGTGGCTGTGCTGTGAAGGAGGGGGATGGCTCCAGTCCCTGCAGAGCCATCCAACAATCCTCTTTCCTAAGAACTGGACATCGTAGACCTTGGTGGCAGCATCACACAGAGGGCTGTCATATGCTCTTGCAGTCTTATCTTTGAGCTTTTTCTCCTTGGATGAGTTAATTCTTCAGTCCTAACATGAATTTGATACAATTTTTGGCCAAAAAGCAAGGCTAGTTCTGTGCCAGAACAGCCCAGGATAAGTGTGTCAGAACCTATTTTCATCTGATTATTTAAGTCTTCCAGAACAACATTTAAGCCCTTCTCACCATCCAGAACTGTGCCTACCTTGAATGGTTTGTTTATTTGTACTCAGGATAGCTAGGCAACAAGGGAACAAGTACCCATGACCTAGTAAAACTGCACTGTATTAAGCTGTCTATGTCCAACTCTTTTTAATGTCAGGAGATTAAATCAAATGCAAAATCTAGACCAAAAACATGAAGTCGTGGGTTTCTAATGTTTTCTTCATCTCTTTAAAAAAAACCAAATAATACCCCTACCACCCAGCATCACTGACAGAAACAACTGGAGCTTTAACTTCTGATCCAAATCCTGCAGACTCTTGGCATGCTGAACTCATGTATTTTTCTTTTACCATCAACTGAAGATGTAGTTTTGATTAATCTTTACCTACTGCCCACTAGAGTGCATTGAGAGCAATGCATCATGACCTCTGAGACACCTCAAATGAGCTCTTGCCAGAGGAAGTTGAGGTACTGGATGAGCTGTGGCTCTGGGAAGGGGCTCAGGCACATTGTGGAGCCCCACAGTGTGAAGTCTGTCAGGCTGAGTATTTCAGTGTAAGGTCAGTACATCTGCCCCTGTATCCCAGACTGGGAACTGGGAGGACTGGGGAGCATCACAGAGGGCACAGGAGCCACCTGGACACATTCATTCAGGTGGAACCAGATTTATGAGCCCAAGCTCAGTGCTGTTGCTGCAGCCAGCAGAGGCAAGGAGGTCTCTGCAGCCACTTGTGGGAGCTGGGTGAAATGGATGTAAGAGAGAACAAATCTGGCCAACTTTTCCAAGCATGACTTGGCCTCAGAACTGTTCAGAGTCATTACCATATAATATATTAGATGTGCTTGAACAAGTGAAATGTCTTGTTTTCTTGGACAATGAAACCATATTCCTTCTTTTCTGTACTATAAATTACTGTAAAATACAAATTGAGATATCCTGTTAATATGTGGGTTTTCTTTCTGGTTTTGTTTGGTTTGGTTGTTATGCCTGGTTTCTAACAAAGCATAACTTTCAGCCCACATTCATGTCAGCAATGGCCTTATTTGAAACAGCAGTTCTTCTCAAGGTGCCTCGCAGGGTGGTGACCCTTAATTCCAGACATCCCAGCTTTGATTAAAACCACATGAAACAAGTTCATCTTTGTAACCCTGCACTAGGGGATCGCCTGCTTTCCTTAAACACACAGAAAGCCTGGACTAAGACCATGCTAATTCATCTTTATGTTGGTCACATTTTCTTAAACCTCATCTCTCTCTCACAGTTCAAGCCCCAAAGCAGGTACAGAATTGCAAGTACTCCATCAGGTATATCAAAAACAAGACACAGAATGAAACATGGAGTGCTACATGAATTCTTTTAAGAAAGAGACTTTTCGTGAGACATTTGTTCTCTCTCTGTGCTCTCGCACAACATCCGAAATACGTGCTGACATCAAGGACAATTATTACAATCACAAGCATTCCTCCTGAATGTTCATTTTAAATCCAAGAGCAAAACCATCTTTTCCTATAAGAAAAGATTTCCTGCTTTCTCCTTCTACAGAAGTAAACTATTATCTTCCCTAGAGTTATAAGAAGATAAATCATATTTTTCAAGTCAGTGGCTATTCCTGTCCCTCCCAAAAGTAGCTGGCTAGAATGGAGAGGAGAAATAAAAGAAAGGAACACAGAAGGCAAGAACAAAACCACAACTCTCTTTGGGGAATTCAAAATTAGATGACAGAGGAAAAAAGGTGGTAACAGACAATTGCCACCACCAGTAACTGTAAAATCCTTAAAGAGGAACGGTGAAGAACTGCTATTGTTTTATTACCCATTTTAAGACTAGATCAACATATATGATACAGGGCTTTTGAGCAGAAGCCAAACTATGGCCATAGTTACATTATCACAGTGACACAAAGACCACCCTTTCTGAATTCTCTTTCCCTGTGAGCAATCACTGCCTTCACTACAGCTGTTTTCTATTTGTTTAGAGGTCAAAAAAAAAAAAAAAATCTGGTTGGTTTGGCCCCTACCAGGCTTTCACAGAGGGTTTTTGAAAAGTTGGTGAGATCTTTGATGCTCATAGTTTCATGATTCCCATTTAGATACCCACACCCTTTTCTTTCCTTCTAAAGCAGCTGCTATGATCATACAGGCCTTGTGTCAATTCAAGCTTTCGAAATTGCACTGGAGATGCTTCAATCCAATCAGACACTTGTGGAAATTGGTTAATAACCACAGCTTTACTGCTCATGTTCACATAAAAGTCTTTTTATCCATCTTTCCTCTTCCTGGGGAAAAAAAGGTCCCACCTAGCACTTAACTTTTTAACAGATAAAGAAATCAAGCATTTCTAAAGGGTCAGCAGATCCCCAACTCCCCAATTACTGTTCAACACTTTCAAGAAGAATCCAGAGTGAGTATAAAAGATATGAAATTCTGTGCAAGTGATCCTCCAATATGATAATATCTAATTTCTAACATCTAGTTGTTGTTTTTGGCTTCTAGTTAGCAAACTAATGCTGACTGGTGGTTTTTTTGAGAGCACCTTACACTGTTAGGTGTTTTTCTGACTTTCACAGTGTATCCCGTGCAATAATAAGCCCTTTCTAAATCAGTGTAGATTAATTACAACACACAGAGTAAAATCTTGTGCTCTAAACATATTAAGCATGGCCACAGAAATCATCTTTGCTCACAGAAGTTGTAAAAAATGGGGGGCTTTTCTTTAAAGTAGAAAATGCAGATAGAAGATTCAACTGATAAACCACCAACCAAAACAGAGACTTTTTGATTTATCTCCTGTCCATAGGTGTGTCAATGTTTTCTCAGGGTTGTAAAGTACTAATTATCCCCAAGGCTAAAAGCAAATTCCTCATTTAATAAATCCTAAGCATAATGCAGCCACTACAGTTACAATACTGTGTGTAAAATCAGTTGATCCTCTAATAGTTCAAATTCTGGCTGCAAAAATACTTCTGTTCATTGAATTATGAGACAGGAACCCATTATGAGCCCCAGAAAGCAATTCAGTTTTACTAATTTTCCATCAGAGCTTGTAATCTTGCCTAAACACTAAATTCCAGATTAAAAAAAAATATTAAAAAGCACTTTAAAAACAGAGAAGTAATTTAATACTGTTTTTTAAATTGTGGTTTCACTTTCTGTAGCAAGCAAATGTTCCTGTGGGGATCACCTGAAGGAATGCCAAATATCCATAATAGACTTCAGTACTGGATTTCATAGAGTAGTGCAAACCTTTCCACAAATAAAAAAGCTAGGAGAAGCTTAGCTCAGTTTCAAATAAGCGTGAAATTGCTGTGTTGTTTCTTCAGTTTTCATGTGGAACCAAGTGAAACAGAGCAATTTTAATGAAGTTTTGCAAGGAGATTGGTATTAGTTCATTTTAGTTCAATTACCAAGCAATAAGCTGTTTACGTGGACATACCCAGAGAAGGCAAAATTTAAGTTTTCACAGACAAGCTTATGACTTTGAAATGTGAAGCTATAAAAGCCACATACTTAAGAGTTTATAATTAAATGAAGGACAAGTGTCATCTCTACTTTCTTCTTTTAAACATCTGCAAAAATTAAAGCTACTGGTATTAGTTTATCACAATATTTGATTTTTTTGAAAATTAGGGCCAGTTATGCTTATAGAACAAGCATCTTTGCACAAGCTATATATACACTAATCATAAAATACACAGACAACAATATATGTGCTTGTAATCTGGAGATATAAATAAGCAGCCAACAAAACATAGAGCATTATGCTGTGCTAATGTAATGAGACAAGTTTTCTCAAGAAATCTTGGAAGATGTGTTTCAGATCTTTTGGGACTGAATCCATAACTCATAAACACTGATTCCTCTCTCCTCTCTCAGCCAAAAGCAGCACATGACATGCACTAACAGTAGTCATGACCCAGCAGAGTACCCAAGCACATACATTGTATAAATATACAAGCATTAATTTACATAAAAGCTACCTGCTTAGGCTCAGATTAATGCTGATACAGCTGGCTGAACCACAGCACACAGAACTGTTCCCTGGTACACAGTGATTCCTGCCATGAAACATGAAGTAGAGTCACCAGAAGTAAAAATTTCTTAATAAAGATTCTATTGCTGCAAAACTGGAGGTTTTCATATGCCCTTATGAAACTCTGCAAATTAATGCTGATATTTGCCATACTTGTCCAAAGAGAAAATCCTCTCAGCATGTAAAACATGGATCTTTTTTTTCCCTTGTGCAAGAGAATCATAACTTGAGTTCTATCTTTAATCTGCTAAGTGATTTCAAGTGTCAAACCTCTGTATATGCTAAAGAAGAGGACAGAATAGAAAATACACAGCAGCCTCACACAGACCATTGGGGAAATGCTGAGTCCCAGGGAGAACAATAGGAAAGGTAGGTTTTAAAACCTGGAGCCAGACAGGTGTAGATGCTTTGTTTCCACTGCCATGAGTTTAGGTATCCATTCATAGGATTTAGAAATGTAGATGTGGAAAAATAGTTATGCCAGCAAGATTTTTTTGTGTAAACATAGTCCAAACTGAATAAATCAACTGCCTGGAGACTCCGTGCTCAGAGACCTGGCATTCATCTCCTCCCATCTTCTAGAACACACATAGACATGATTGTTTTCTTTTTGTGTTTCTAGGAGACATAAGTGGAATAATGAAAAAGAAAAGATACCATGTTGAATCTGCAACAAGATAACGATATCTGTGGAGTTAATGTACCCACATAAAAGATAAATACGGAAAAAGAGAAGAATAGAGCTGAGTGAAGAAATTTTTAGCAGCAGGAGACTGTAGTGAGTAGGTAAAAATATACAATGATAAAATGGTAAGAGTTAATAACCTTAGTCTTGCACGGGCAACTGTGGCTCACCAGCAGAGATAAAAAAAGGAGATAAAAAACCTGAGTCTTGTTAAACTTGAAAAGTGTAATATAGATGTAAAGCATTAAAAATTACTGCCTTGATCTTATGGCTTTCTAGAGAGCTCAGCCAGTGCCTTTACATCAAAGAGAGCTGGAATGAAGCCTGCTGTCTGGCAGCCTGCTGTCTGGCTGAGCCTTAGTTCCCTGTGGATTTATACAAGAGCTACAGCCCAGGTCTGGGCTGCCATGGTCTGGTTGCCAAGCATCAGTTTATCTTTCAGGGTATCTTTTAGGGTAGCAATGATGGGAACTCAGAGGCCTGGGCTTGAGCAGAAGCTCAGAAGTCCCCTGCACACAGGAGCTGCCAAGCACTGCTGGGGGTACAAATCTGGACAATCCTTCCAGAGGATCTTGCACCACTGATGTTTCTAATGTTGAGCACCAGAAGGGCAGAAATGCACACAGCAAGTCAAGCTAACTACAGTTGTTTTAGCATGGAAGATTATCAGAGTGGAAGCTAACACAAAAGTTTGGAAGAAGAGTTTACAGCCTCTAAATGGAATGTGAAACTGCTGTATAGGAGGAGGATTCTATTCCAGTTGTAGCCATTGCAAGCTCTCCCCCACACTCTATGTCTATTCATATCTGATTTATCTGGAGAGAAACAAAAATTTTTTAAAAATCCTCAAAAAACCACTAGTGAGCTAATGAGGACTTTTGTACAGAATGACTTTAAAGTTTTCCAACTTGCTTCACTCTTTAACACGATTTATGGATTCCCCTGCTGTTTGGCTTCAGTACACCACAAGGAACCAGGCTTCCAAACTAACTGGAACCCATTGGTTTGTGACATATTTAAAGAACAGTTTCTTGCAGATCTTCTTTCCTTGTTCAGTTTCCCAGTTCACTAAACCTGAACCACATACTACTGAGATGCATTCAGTACAATTTTCTTACTGAAGGAACATATTTCTTTCATTAGTTTGCACAACAATTTTCATTCTTTTGTGGAGAATATTAAGGATAGTAAACAGTAAACCCTGCTCTCTCACAGCAGAATATGAGCAATTTTGATTGGAATTAATATATATTTTTCTAGCCAGAAAAATGGAAGAGTCAGAACTGACTCAGGTCCAATTACAAGTAGATTTGTTGGAAGCATTTACTTTTCAGCAACAATATTAGTCATCTGAAAATGTGTGTGGGTGTCTATGCACTTATACCTTTCTATACTTCAGAAAGGAATTCTCCCTGATGGGTTTAAGTGGCAATAAGCAGGACAAAACGTCAATAAATATCTTTATCATTAGGGTAAATCAGCTATTTGAGATCAGGGAGATCTCAGTGTGTTCCCTGGTAAGGGAATCACATGGGATGGGCAGTAGGGCTAAGACCATCCATTGTAAAATATTTAAGTATATGTTCAATACTTATTCTGTTTACCTTAAGAACACACCACAAAAGAAGGTAATAGAGGCTAAAATACAGTCTGAGAAAAAAAATAACTCACTTCACCATTAAATAAAAACAACAATCCAACCTGTTTAAAACAGTCAGTAGAGGTTCACCTGAAAGAGGGTATCCATAGTTTGTGGAAAAAGGAATAACTGTAAAAATGATCTCTTAAATCTGTTTTATTTTGAGAGTCCAGGATATGAGGAAACTCATATTAATAACATCCTTTGTGAAAAAAGAAAAGATACAGACCATGAGACACATGGGACCGCAGTGACTCTCAGTTTATATTTTAGGAGAATGCTCTCCAAAGCCTCTTTGAACATTTTCTTGCTTGGCTTTTGTACAGTAAGTATGCTGTGAGATTTCAGGCTGACCTTTAGCTTTTGGAAATCCCTGAGTCTGTGCTTGCTGAACAAGTCTGCACATTTCAGCTAAACAGAAGAAGGAAAAACAGTGAGGAATGTTTTGTTATGGGACAGACTAATTTCTTTTAAACAAAGGAAACACTGCTGATTCAACAAAATACAGCTAGGGATGTATTAAGTGGAAAGTAAGAGAAATGTTTGATCTGGCTAGCACAATATAAGGGGACATTTTCCTGCAGAGGGTTGACACTGGTTGCCATTACATAGAAGGGAAGTGCAAAGATATTTCTTTTGCCCTGCCTTTTCTTGGGTTTCTGCATTGCATACAGCTTCCAAAGGCAATGTCTTTTCCAGCTGCCTGTCAAATGCAGCATATTATCCTTTATGAGGGAATGGAGTAGGTGGTCTCATCCACTTGTTGGGTGCCATGTACTGTGGAGGAGCACATAACATTCAAGGAAAGTGTCTGTAGGATCATCATCCTGGCTGCCAAGCTCCCTGCTGGAACTGCCCTTGCAACTGGTCTCTCTCAGGCTGTACTGTGAGATAGAAAGGGTTAATACAGGCCTTTTGCCCTTTGATCAACTCCTTATCTGCCCTAATCAATATTCAGCTAATCTAAACTTCTTCTGAGATAAAAAAATATCAAACCACAGCTAAAAGTTGCTTTATTAAGAGTGAGAAACCTCAATCCCCTTCGGAATTCTCACAAGTCTTCTTAAAACACTACTAAAATTAGAATTTTCTCCTTTTTAATTCATTACAATCCCAATAGCTTAGGCTGACACAATGCCAGTGGTTTCCAGACACACTTTTCCCAGTAGACTGCTTTAAGGGACTTTTATACTGGGAAATAGAACTGGTGGCTTGTTTGTTCTCATATCTGACTGGGGACAGCAGAGCTCCAAGAGAAATACAAGAGTTATTTGTTTACGTTACGATGAAGTCCTGATGTAAGATGTCATCTCATTTATGATTTCTCCCATAAATTTAGTACACTCAGAACCAGATGCTTCTTATTCAGAGTGATTAATTGTAAGAAAAGTTCTTAATATCTGGGTTTAAGGTTTCTCACTTCATTTCATTTGAGTGTGAAAACAGACAGGAATGAGGTGCAGAGAACAAATATTGTTCCAGAAGAGAATGGAATAATTTTTCACTTCACAGCCTGCAGTACTCTCAGCTCTCCTAAGCACAACGCTCTAGGGTAGTCAAAACTGGTTTGAACTTCTCATATTTCCTTTGGACATTACTGAAATAATTTATAATTCAAAATTATTAATGCTTTGAATGGAAAAGTTGAGTTACAGAAAAATGAGAAGTGGGGGTATAGAAGAAAGAAGTCTGAGGCCCTTAACAGTGACAGAAATAGAGAGCTCCAGTGCCGTGTGTGTGTGTGTTCAACTTAGTTAATGATTTCCTTATCTTCCTCAGTATGTGAATTTGAGCAGATGAACCATATGAAGGCCAAGCAATCCAGACAGCATAGCATGTTCCCAGGTATTCCCTCTTTTGGTAATGTACCATAAAGCAAGGAATAACAGAATAATCATCAAGCAAGGGGATTCTCTGATAAGAATAGGTAAATAGGATGGTATCACTGAAAGCAAAGCTACTATCATACCCAGAAGGAAAGAAGAAATTGCTTAGAAAGGAAATAAAAAACCTAAAAACTGTCAGAATTGGCCAGGAAACAGTTTGCATACCTCTACTTTTTTTAGGTATATCTTCAAGTGTTAGAAGTTTCAGGTTTTTTGCATCATGTCTGAATTGTAGGGAAATGATTTATCATGGTCCACACGAATCTGATGTACTTGAGGGACAGTACACAACATTCCCATATGTATTGCTGAGAGCTGAATCTATAGTTTATACATCTTCAATGACCACCTACAAGTCATTAGTCTTTCAGAAAATCTCCTGCCATTTTGGTACTAGACAGCCTAAACAGGAAGCCAGCACAGCTGCTGTGACACTTTGCTTCTCAGAGCAAGCCTAGATGCAGCAATTGACTGAGAGAATAGACAGCAGTGCTAAATCAAACAGTTAATTACCTTACAATACCCATGCCAAGAACTGTTTGGGTTTCTTACATCTCCCTGCATAAATACAGTAACAAGAAGAGACTTCCCAAAAGTGTTGTGTGTGTGTACCTGTGTTCTCCTCGATATTTCAGTCCTGAGCTGCTCTTTCAGTGTGCAGGGCCTCTTTGATACAGATGACTCACAATGAAGTATTTTCCAAGTGCAAGGTGAACAAGCTACTGCAGGGGATTAGGGTGATGTCAAAGCCATTCCAGATTCTTTATACTGGATATGAACATGGGTCAGGAAAGAAATGAACCACTTGTTCATTCAGACATTTAACTCATCTTAGCAATACTCTGGAAGGTGACTGCACTCCCAACAGCAAAAGTGATCTGAAATCTATCTTGCCAGATGAGTTTAGAGGAAAGGTTTGATAAAGGCACTGGGAGCTATAGGAGTCTTATTTTTCCATAACCAGATCTTGCTACAGTCACCAAGAAGTGGAGTCATCTTTTCAAGATGATGGCAGAATCCTCTCTAGCACAGACTGTAGCTTCCTGCACTGACCCCAAAAGAATGGGAGAGATCACACAATACACTCTCTTTGTGGCTGCTGCCCTCTTGTGTAAAACCCACCTGGACCTTATGGAGGCCCAGTTCTGTGCTGAGTTATTCTAGAAAGGAATGCATTTTTCTTTTATTATCCTATTTTTTTCAGACACAGGGGTAAAGTGGCTCTGTGTTTTCAAATATTCATGATATAGGCACTCTCTATCTCAGAAATATGTCTAAGATGAACCAAGGCTATTTGGGGTACAATTCAAGACATGTTTTTTATGGGCCTTTTCAGTTACTGTGGCAACTACAGATTCAGTCAGTTCCCAGAGACTGGGCTCCTGGCTGGTTTTCCCTCTTTCCCACAAGATTATTTAGATGGTTGCTAGCATTGACCATAGATGTGTGGGGCTGCTTGAGCCTTGAGAGGTTACTTACTCCACTGATTTGAGCTGAAACCACCTCACATCTACCCATCTGCACTGATGACCTCTTGCAATGGGGCTTTGTCAAAACCTCAGTCAGCATAAATCAGGACTTGTAGCCAGACCAAAAATTCACTCGAGAACCACTGAAATCCAGGTTCTAGTCCCGAGTGTTAAATGAGCATAGGCAATTCCTGACAGAAAATTGCTTAAACTCTTCCAAAACCCTTCAGTGAAGGAGTTTCCAAGACTCTTAAATTAGGAAAATCTTTCATTGTCCTCAGAAATACCGAATATGTAAGCTTAGATTTTATTCACTGCAAAGTTGATTTCTTCCTGTTTTAAGCTTATAAACAAGAACCAACAATTTCACTGCCTTCTTTATAACAATTTCCTGCTGTGAAGAGGTTAAGTCCTCCCTCCCATCGCTATACTTGTTTTTTTGTGGTTTTTTTTCCAAAAGAGAAAGTCTGAATACAGTAAATTCCTCCCCAGCTTCCTCATAGGTCATGCTTTCTAGCTCTTTTAGCACACTTACTGATCTACTTTGGACCCTTTCCAATTTGTCCACATCTTTTTGAGTCTGACAGGGTGCTCACAGCACCAAGTAAAGATGAATAATTACCTCCCATGTCGTGCAGATTGAGCTATCCTATTAATTTGGCCCAGGATCACGTTTTCTTCTTTTCCTAAGGAAACCCTCCAACAACCAACATAAAACCCTACCACCCACCTCCTGCCCCAGCCTCGGTTAGAAACACACTAAGCACCCTTCAGAACCTTTGTGGCTAAACTGTTATTCACAAGACACTTCTTGATTTATAAATTCCATTTTTCAAGTGGAGCAGTCTGTGTTACCCTAAAAAGTTATAAAATTCCACTTTTTGTCTCGAGTTTTCCAGATCATTTTGAATGTGGCTCTTTTATAATGCCAACAATCACACCTTGTGGGCTGTCATTAGTCAGCTCTGTGTGTATACTCTTGCTTAAAGGATTAATGAAAAGCAGTAATAAAAGGGGATCCTTTACCTAAGTATATAACACTGCTTGAATGTAGAATGCTACTTTTTTAAAAGAGCTAACTCTGCAAAGCCAGACAATAATGATGAATGCCTTCAAAGACTTCTAAGAAAATTCCTTCCCTGGTGTCTTTGAGTACAACATTAGTAGTTTTCTAACCAAAGGTAGAATCTTCTGGCAATAAAGTGTGCTATGCTTTGTGTAAGGAAATACAGAAACTCACAGGAGATCTGTCATTAATGATAACAGTCAATTTTCAATCCTGTGGGGATATTATCCTGCCTAGAGAGATTTGGTGAAAACCTTGAGGTTCTCACATCAAATAACACATGAGAAGATGGAGAAGCACAAGAAACGCTCTATCAGAATGGTCCAAGTGAGGACAAAAAAAAAGGATTGAATGTCCCTTTCTCAGCTAAATCAGACTTCTGACTCTTATTGTTAATCTGAAGAGACTGTAAAAACATATTAAGAAATGTGAAAATGGTGCTGCAGAATTTGCAATGCTTTTAATGGACAGTATAAATGTGCTTACCTCCATCAGAAATTATGTCTTTCAGTAAAGCTGCTCAAGTATTTCACATCCAATTACTCCTCTTTGCAAAACTGAGTTTTAAAGTCAGTAGCTTTGGAGAGCAAAGCATTTTAATGAAGGAAAAGTCCCAAGCTTTCTGGGTTTTTTGATTGATTGGGTTTTGGTGATTTGAGGGATTTTTAACACCCTCAGCCTAACTGAACAACTCTTTGTGTTCATATCTCACTTCTGTCAAAAAATATTCAGATATGGAGAATTACAAAAAAGCCATCCACTACTGTAGCTGCAGACAATATTTTTGTGTCCATAATACTCCTTTCCCTGAGTCTTAATTTTGACCTTATCTCC
This sequence comes from Climacteris rufus, assembly GCA_013398175.1. Taxonomy (NCBI): domain Eukaryota; kingdom Metazoa; phylum Chordata; class Aves; order Passeriformes; family Climacteridae; genus Climacteris; species Climacteris rufus. Next base: position 98,924 of record VZRZ01001296.1, read on the forward strand.
TTTTCTTTTTCCCTAGTCCTTGTTTCTCTGCTCCCTTTTGCAACATATCAAGACAAGAACCTATGCAGGGTAGCAAAGAGGACTCTGGCCTGCAAGCAGCAGTTATTTACAAAATCATCCTAGTTTATTGAATTCTGCTTGTATTGGATCTATTAACTAAAAAAAAAAAAAATATCATCACGATAATGGTACATGTAATTTGTCATAATTTACCTTGGGTATATCCCACAGTGGACATTTCTGATAGGGAATGACCAGGAAGTGGGATTGTAAGGAAGGAGAATAATAATTTTTCTATGCTCGGACATTTTCATTTTCCTGAGTAGTGGATTTACCGCCCTCTACTGCTCCAGACCAGCACGTCAGGGAACAGATTAACTTCAGCTGTAACACAACCTGACTTGGGAAACCTCCAATCAGAAAATCGGGGCCGCTGCAGCAATGGGACATGATGTACTCAGGGCACTGATCTCATGGCAAGGATAACAACAGAAACTGAGGCAGTAACAAGGTGAAAATGGCAGGGGTATCTTTATCTCCAGATAGCAGATGGTGACAATACCATCACACAGCGCGATTCCGCACTGCAAATAAGCAAATCCCAGCTCAACAGCTTGTTGAGAACTTCTCACTCTATTCAAAATATACAAAGAGGCGTCACACTGCAGCTTCAGATGCTCTGGGGGTCACAGTAACTTGCCAAGAGAAACTGAAGAGGAAGAGAGGCAGCTAACACCAGCCAATTGATAATCCTCAGGAAGTACTCCACACTCAAGCTTGGTTTTGTGCATTTTCTGTAATATTAGTTTTCTGATTTATTGTTCTCTTTAAAAGAATATGACCCCCCATATTAAAAAGAAAAGAATTGTTACCATACTTCAAAAAATCACCAACTTTATAAGGCTAGAGATAGAAGTTAAACTTGTTAAAGTACGATTTTAACTGTGCCAACTACATTTTTATATGCATGCTTTATGGAGATCCCACGTAATTTTTAATCTTATTTTTTTCTGTATCACAAGAAAAGCAAGAATTGTGGAAAAAAGGCAAAAATAAATCCCACATTTACCTGGTGTTGTTTATATATGATGTTTACATACACAGTTTTAATGACAAACACCTATGGTCACATACTACCGGACGATACTCAGAAGTACTTAGCAGAAAACGAATTGTTTAGCATTTTCCCTCAATCTAATTTCTTTTACCCAGTTTGTTTACTTCTTGCTTGGACACTCAGAACAAGTATCACAGCAAACAGCTACACAAAAGGACCCCAGGACTAGTAAGATGTTTACAAATATTTTGGAAATTGGTGGCCTTTCAAATAAATCTTTATCCTTGACTAAACTCAGGCTTGTACAAACACACACACAATACAGCTGGTTTTTGTAAGATTGTGCATTTTGTGCTGCTGAGTTAACCTTCAGCTAATAAGAGGAGGCCTGAGGAAACCATTGTACAATCATGGCTTACAGACTGATGGTGTTTGTTTACTGCACAATGGTGTTGCTTAATCCTCTTTGTCTCCTACAGCAGCATTTCAGTAAGATGATGCTGCTTTTTTTTTCTTAAGGAAAAGCTTGAGGTCAGTATATGATTTAAGGATTTTTTAATATGTTATTGTCTGGCATGACTGGGGAACTGCTGTGCACAGAAAACAGAAGTGTGCTTATTTAGAGGGGCATGAGAGAGAGACCTTGGAATAAAGATAAAGAAAAAACTGCAGAGTCAGTTTGCAATGGTATTCATCAACATTTTGAAGTTAACATAAAATAAGAGATTGTAAATGAAATAGAAATATAAACCAATGTAAATGATCAAATATGTATCCTTGTACAAACCGTTTTAGATGATCAATCGACGATGATTAGAAGTTCAGGTCTGATGTCGTGTGTCCCTGCTTTTCAGCTCTTTCAACCTTTTTCTTCAACATACCCAGCCAATGTAGCAGGAAAAGTTCAAGGGATGCAGAATTAGATACCTTGCTGTAAACGAAAAAGAGATCTTAGTTCAGAACCTTCTCAGGTCCAAAAGTGAACCTTGCAGCTTATAGTCCTTTATTATTCCCTTGGTCTAGGCATTTGTATATTAACCCATTTGTATTTACGTTTTACAAATGGAAACACTACGTAATCGATTAATGTCATTATTAAACAGGTAGTGTTGATCAAATGGAAGCTTTTATTTATTTATCAATTACCAGTTCTAATCTTCCTGTGGACAGCAGCTAACAAAATAATAAAAAAAAAAAATCCAAGTGCAGAACTGTATCCTACAAGTGGAACATGAACATTTCAGTGGAAATCATACTGAGAAAGTTAATTGAGAATACAGTAAGACAAATGACTGACCAGATCTATAACATTTTAAGGAATGGCTTTTCAACCTCAGAAGATTGCTGTGTTTAGTAATAAAAATTAGAAGGGAAAAGTTCATTGCTTTCTGAATGCACAGCAAGCAAAAGTCAGCATTAACTACTAAACCCTCAACCAGTTGCTTGCTCGGGAAACAGTGTGGGGATTTGTGTAATCCCAGAAGGAAACTCTCCAGGAACTGTGGAAAGACAGCCCGGGATTCCTGCCTGGAGACAGCGGTCAGGGGGATGGAGTGAGGAACGCGCCAGGGTACGCTGGCACACCGGAGACATTTGGGAAGGAACAGGGGACTCCATGGGGGGATTTCTTGGGGGCTTCCTCAAGGGGAAGCGCAGCCGCACCTCACAGGGAAGAAGGAAAAGACACTTTCTACTCCTGCGACGGCTGAGGGGCCGCTTTGTGTGGAGCCGCTCCCGGAGTGAAGATGACAATATAAAAGGCCTTTAGCAGAACGGTATTGCGGAGTTAGGGCCGCGTTCCTTAGGTTTTTCAGGAATAACCTCCTCGCAATCCCTGCACGCCTGTGGCGGCGGCTCGGCCCTCAGCGCTGGCCGTCAGGGGGCAGCCGGCGCCGCCAACAAGCGCGGGAAGCGGGGACAGCTCCTCCCTTCCCCCCGCCCGCCATCCCTCAGCTCATTCCCTCGGGAGCACACCCTGAACTCCAGCATTGCAAATGCCCTCGGTGCCAGCCAATTGATCCGTCCCCGCCCTATGCTCACAATACTGTTAGAATGTAAAGCTGATTTCACCAATAACTCTGCAAAGGTACCCGACAGGGTGCCCCAGCGTACTTGAGCTGCTTCTCGCACTGTTAATAATAAGCCAGGATCAGTATGTCAGTGTATTCCTAAGCATTCTAAATAAATGCCAATCATTTTATTTCTTCTAAATAACAAATACCAAAGTAGAGAGTGTTATTTCTCCTGCTGTTCCTGGCTCAGTGCACTGGGTGGACAAAGGAATTGCTCTAGTTCAAGTTGTTCAGCCATTGCTGCCTGTGCTTCTGCTTTGCCATCAACTAGTCTGCCCCGTCTTACCTTCTGCACAACCCCAGACCGCTGCCTTTCCTTATGTCACCAGAATGCAGACAGCACTTCCAGTTGCTGTGGTTTTTTCACCCCTCGTTCAGACAGTGTAGGTGTTCCCAATTTAACTCACCTGAAGCCGAAGAGGTTATGTCACAGCCAGCCAGACATTATAAAAACAGAAGTAGAAACCCCAGGCAAGTCAAGACCGGCATCAGTTCAGTCCTGTCCCCAACTCATGATTCATTGCAGGAGCTGTGTCAGACTACAACAGAAGTGGACCCAAATGTCCTTAATTTAGCTCTATTATCTCACCTAGTCCTTACTCAAGCAAAACCATATTGGCCCGAAACCCTGTGCTAACATTGGCAACAGCTGCTAAAACCAGTGTCACCTGGGCTGCATCCAAAAGCCTAACCAGAAGCCAAACTATTCCCCTTTAAACGAATTCAGGAGAAATGACATGGAGAAAGTTAATTGAGAACACAGGTTTATCCAATTCTGTTCAGAACTTTTTTCTATCTATTAACACAAAACCAGAGATTAGGGGTAGCGAAGTGAGGTGTTTTCTGGATGGTTCTGTGTGTCCAAAAAACAGGTTTCAGAAGAAGGCTCCCCAGCAAAGCCAGAACTTCAGATATTTTTCTATTTTTCTGCCATTAACTGTGACTACTGTTCTTAGCCCACCTGACCATGATGTCTGTCTCTGATGGCTTTGCTGCAGCACCCATTCAGTTTAGGTGCACTTTGTACTCAGGATAACTAATAAAACTGTACCTGTCAAGGCTGAACCTGTACCACCAAGCTTTACTTAGTTTCCCCATGAAGGAAATGATGGTTATTTGTTGAGTTTTCCTAGTTTTGTCACATGTTAGCATAGCAAGTCATTTTCTGGCACCAAACTCTGCTTGGAGCTATCTCTTCCCTCTTGCATCATCACTCCTGAGCAAGAGCCTTGTCTGAAAATTTTAATGGCTAAAGCACTTGTTTGAAGAAATTGAGAGAAATTAGAATATTGAAAAACAAATATTGAGTCTTCAGTTTTCATCTCAGTTCCTTCTCACCCACAAAAGACAACCAAGTCAGACTATATTTGTGTTTTTCACTTTTATACAGAATTTTTCTTTCACACTGAATAACAAACATTCTCATTTATTATAAAAAGGTAATGGTCTCCCCAGCACAGCCTTATATAGCTCTTTGAGTAGAATCTCTCTCTAAAAATAGAAATCTCTTTGACATTGTAGCTCCAGGCAGCAAGGAAACTGTTGCATTTCAAGCTGAAGCTTTTGGAAAGCACGCTCTGTATTTCCTTTACAAGTGTCCCACAAATGTGCAAAATGCACAACCTGTCCTGTCATGAACTTTGAGCAAATAAGATTTTGTTTGCAGCCAGTGCTGTTGCAGCAATATGTTCTTAGAAACAGCAATAAAAAGAGATGCAGTACTGGCAAAAGGTGCTGGATTTACAGCTCTGCAAAAATAACACTCTCTCTTTCCCTCCCCTGCCCTCAGACAGCACTTCCAGCCTTTCCCAGACAGCCTGACGGGACAAGATACCCTGAGTTAAGCCCCGAGGTTATTTGCACTGAGGACAGCAGGATGGATGAAAACAAGCGAGCAGACATCTCACACATCAGGGTGGCAGTTTTTCCAGTTCTCAAGCAGGCATTCCTCTTGGGAATACACAGAAAAGAAAGAGCAGGGAGAATACAAATCCTCTCTGACCAGCTTTTGAAGGTGTTGACAACTTGCTCTTATGAAATTCAGAGACAGAACAAGTTAACTCTGCCAGCATGCCTGAATTGGAGGCTGTAAGAATATGAGATCTAATTCTTGGGAGCACTAAGTCCATGGCATTAAACAGAGTTCAGCACCTCTGTGTCAGACTTGCTCAGACACCAGTGTGCAAGAACAACAGCCACAGATGGACTATTGACATGGGAGCCAGAAATCTGCCTCAGCTTCCACAGTTACTGTCGGAGTAAAACAGCATTTCCTCAGTGTTCTGACTACTACTATCCATTTGCCATGCCACAATAGTTCTTCTTCCAGCACTCTAATATTCCCCTGGCAGCACATTTAACATGAGTTTGAAAGTGCTGATATTTCCAAATTATGAAATATAAGTCAATACTGATCTTAAAATCTGAATGAGGAGATGGGGATGTGATTCTAGCCTACCTTGGGAGAGATTCATTCAGCCTTCAGTTCCAGGGCAAGTCTCATGTTCTACTTGTAAGAGATGTTGTTTTCATTCTGCTTGGTCCCACACTGGAATTCTGATACATGACCTTACACAGGGTTTTATTTAAGAGATGAAAGGCAGATCATCAATACTAATCTCTAGGTCAATTTTATGAAAGCTGCACAAATTGTCACATGTTCAAGGGTTGCCTTCACAAGAAAGGATTAAGAGGGTGACAAAGTGATCTTTTCAACAGAGATACTTATTCCTATTTATTTTATAATTGTCTTTGGTTAAGGCCATTTCAGATTAAGCCACTGAAAAAAAAGGATTAATTTTATCTGATGGTTTGCATCAATTCCACTATGACCCTATTAAAGCTTAATAAAATTGATAAAATTAAAATCAGACAAATTCTGGATACATTCTTAAAAAACTGAGACTCAGATAAGAAAATCTTCACGGCAGATTACAGGCTTTAATTTTTTTAAAAAAAACACAGGTTAAAAAGCCTGCCCGCTGTTGTTACCCAGGCAAGTGAGAAAGCCCACAGGGGGAATACTTTTGTCTCTCAGTTCCCTGGAGGTTTTGGCAACATCTCTCAGGAGTGCCCAGCCACCATTTTCCCCAGCACAAGAACAGAAACCTCATCTCCTCTTCTGGGAGAAGTAGAGCACTGACCTTCCCTGGCAGGCTTGGATATCCTTGGTGCACATCCACCCTCCAAGCCATCATTGCTCCTTTCCTGGCCAGCTTTATTTGAGTCATCAGGGAAAGGTGAGGCTGATGAACATCCAGATTTTCTGATGAGTCACTAAACAGGAGCTGTCCAGAACAGCAGCCAGGCAACACTGGAAGGCCTTTACAGGAACCTGTGTGCTGGTGCTCACAAAACATTCACCCGCCTTGGCAGAGCTTTTCTTTGCAAACACCAAGGTGGGTTGGCCTGAGGTTGCCTCAGTTTTAAAAGGTTGTTTCAAAACAGTACACCCTAAGCTTGAGGGATGCTAAGGAAATTAAAAGACTGATAATTGAGTTTGCATGCTTCCTTCGACTCTTTGTTTAAATAGTGAGTCCTGGGAAGTTTGTCTGAAACTCTATTTCATGGCTAAAGCAACTAGTCAATACGAATTTGTCCATTACCTAAGACATGAAGAATTGAGCAAATAGAGAAACATCAAGGAAAAATGAAATTTCAGTGAAACTGGCAGTTTTAATATTTGTCAGTAAGAACTTTCCAGGGAAGCAGAGAAACTTGAGTGTAGCTTTTGATTTTGAGAACTGAAAGGAATAGATATAGTTCAAGAGAGAACAACATGGTGGAGATTCATGTGAAACTCTGGTAAATAAAACTAGCAGCTTTCATGGAGGACCATTTTCTTTATACTAACTGTAAGTTTTATTTAGTTGAACAATCCAGCTAAAGATGACCACAAGCACTGGGAGCTGGAACAGAGCCCCTGCATTGAGCTCTCAGCTGAGTTTGGGCCACTGTTTTATTCATACTTCTCCAATGACTTGGAACACTGTGCCTTCCTTTGAAGATTATTAGGCACTGGGCACTTTGCTTGTGCATAACACAATAACTGTTTAATGTATGTTATCTAGATGCTGCCTTTACCAGATGCTTATGTTATTTGGTTTCTTTGAACCATCTGTCTTGCTTGTGCTAATACAGCCACCAAAGCCCCCCTACCCTGTAACCTGAGATCTGGCCCAGTTGTGCTGAGCTTTGTACACACAGAGAGCTCCCACAATAAACACAGTGCCACTACTTTCTCCACTGGGAGTGAGGCAAAGCTTTCAGTTACCTCTGCATGATCCTGCTGGTGTTGACTGAATTGCTGCCTCAGCAGTGAGGCAAGTAGCAAGAAATACACCACTGGGCACACATTTCAGGATAACCTTGACATCATTGACAGTGATAGCTACAGCCCTCACTGAAACAGAAACCTGCAAGATGGCATTTGTTCCTTGTTGCTGCCTTTGCTATTCCCTTCAGGAGGATGATCATATGCCCTGCTCATGTATTTGCAAGCTCATGACATAATGTTAAGGGATTGTAATAAACAATACCATTTCAGGGAATGGACAGAGGAGACTGAAGATTTTCCCTGTCACTGGAGTAGTTTTGCTTTAAGGATTAAATGTGTTGCCTCAAATCCAGAGCTGTAATGAGAACCCTGCTGTCTTTCCTTCTCTGCCTGTTCCCTGTACCCCCTACTTCAAGAGAATTTGGGCAGGTGACCAATGGAGTGAAAATGAGACAGGGGAGTCTCACAGAAGAGTAATTGATACAGGATATGAAGCTAGGAATGAGTGGATTTGACAAAGTGCACACTGGTAACTGAGTGGCACATTTGCCTGCTAGTAGGATAGATTTATAGCCTGTGTGTCACTATGTAAGAAGCCAGTCATCCCCCTGCCACCCCAAAAAACCCTCACACCCCTTGTGTCCCCACCCAACATTGCTTAATCTGAAAGGCAGGTCACAAGCCAAAGCATCAAATTTCACAAACATGCTTTGGACTAAAGTGGGGAAAGTACAAAGACCTCTGGCAAACTAATTTTTTTTTTCTTTTTTAGAGAAACTGAAGGGTTTTGTTACTTCTCACATACCTTTGCTGCTTTCTCCCAGCAGCCACAAGTCTAGGCTAGAAATCTCCTCTTTGTAACAGCGTGCATATACATCATCATTCTCTTAGCACCACCAGCAGCTAAGTACTTTCAGATGGCAAATTTTGCTTCTTACCTTTCATTTACCTGTCCTTTGACTGCAATTTTGGTACAAGAAATGTGGCACCTTTCCTACTGGAAACACTTAGTGCATGGCCTTGGGACCATATAAATAGTGCAAGCATACTGCAGTCCCACTATTCTATCAGTGACAAAAGCTCAGCCCAAGATCAGGCACTGGATATACTTATCACAAGAACTGTCTATTGTAGCACTTCACATGTTGCCTCCAACTGTTCAGGAGCAGCTAATAAAGACACTTGAAATCTCTATTTATTCTCCCTTCACCTTATCATTACAGGAATTCTATTCTCCAGGCCATAAGCTATACTGCAGTCAAAGACTTTTGATTCTACCTATATACTAAAGCACTCAGTTATGCATTATTTTCTCAACCCCAAAGAAGAACTGACAATTCAATTATCTCTCTGCATGGGGGGCAGTGGGAAAGAAGAAATGGAAATGTAGCTACAGTGTTCATGGAGAGATCAAAGTTGGTAGGACTTAAAAATAAGGCAGGAAGCATGTAGCCAGTCACTACTCAAGCAGGGCAAGAAGGAAAGGGGAATGGAAATAGAGCAGACAATGCACAGCAGTGGCATCATTCATCTCTTGTCACATGTTCCCCAATGGTGAAAATTCCTTGTAAAAAAAGTAAATCAGCACAACATTTTAGTTTTGACACATCAAATACAAGTATGCAATAATACACCCCAAGTAAGGATAACCCAGAGCCAGGCTGTGCACTGGATCTGTTGTACAAAATGAATAACAGACTTGAAGTGCTGTGCACCCAAGCTCAGTGTTGGGAAATCTGCTGCGTCGCCAGCATACCAGATCAATATTTCAGAGGTCATTATCTCATCCCTTCTTCAGCTGCTAACTTTGGATTTCTGCCAGAAAAAGGCAGCCACCAGTAAGATGATACACCAGTACATTAGGCAAGGCTTTTGGGAATTTGAGCAGGCTTTTCTTTTCACTGAGATCAGGCTGCTCTCTGGGTCCAAATGGCACAAGTGCTCTGTCAATATATAAATGGCCAAACAGGTTCTGTAACCCTCCCACAACAGAATGTGCAAGAAGTTGTACCAAACTGCATTTGGCCAATAGACTATGAAGAGAACTGAACCTTCATGTAAAGTACTTCTCACATTGTGAGAAGGAGGAAACAACAGTCACCAAAACTGATCCAGAATCAAGAAGTGTGATTTTACATGAACAGTGCACCTGAAGAACTGGAGACAGAGTCAATCAACAAGTAAACCAATATTTAGCTGGTACCATCTCCCCTCTGCAAGAATGTCCCATGAACTTCTACTTGAGCAAACCATGATTAAAGTTCAGCTTTAGCTGTGTTGCTAAGTAAAGCCAGAACCTTTGCAATGGGATCAATGGATCTTAAAGTTAAAAAGTACCTTCATTTTAGGTGGCTTGGCATCCTAGATCTCATATTTTGCCATAAGCTACTATAATATTATACCAGTGTTCAACATTTCTAATGATGATCTTAGCGATAACCAATGGCAGCACCCCCATGTATTCAGAGTGACATCCTACCTCCCCATCTGGAAAGACTTTCTGAACATTTAGTAACAAAAATATGTCTGAACATATTAACTCTTTTCTCCTTTGATGTCTCTACTGTTGTTTTTTCTCATTACCCATTTAGAAATATAATTAGCTTTACAGACAGACATGAAAGCCATCTCTACAACAGTGGGTGTCTCCAGGAGCTTTCCCTTAAGAGCAGAAGGAGAAAAGAGTGTGCTGAACTGCCCAATTTCCAATATCATTATCCTGCTACTGGGAAGAATCTGGTGAAAAGAAATATTCTGTGCTTACTTTACAAGCCAAAGATACTTCATTATTCAAAGCTTCCTCTCAGGAAGACCATTTGGGAGATAGCTTAGAAGCATCTTTGTTTAACCCAGTTGATTAACAGGCATTTGCATTGTCTCACTGGTCTTACTGTGTAAATCCTACATGAAATCTCCAAAGGAGGAGGCACAGACACTTCAAGGTAAAATATAGAAAACTATTTTATGTACTCATACTATCTATATTCATATTATCTATATTTATAGTTGCTAAAGTCACAGCACTTGGGCTTTAGCTCTGGGGCAAGGCTCCTCACTGCATTCCCATACATTCAGAGGAGCTAGGGAGGGGTTGGATCTCACAATCCTGGTGCATTTGCCCTGTCTGAAGGTTTTACATTGTGGCTTTCACCCTGACTGATTCTGAAGGCAAGTAACTTATCTGGTGGAGGAATTCAGACCAGAGAGGATGGGAACTGGAATCAGCCTAACACAAAGTCACCTCCAGGTAGCAGAGATGCAAATAGCTCAAGCCACATCATGCAGCAGACTCATGCTCAAGTATAGGCATGGCTAATGAAAGCAGACTAAAATTTGGAATGCCAGCTCTAAAGAGGCCCTTTATAAGAGTGAAATGCATACAGCCATCATGGAGCCCACATACAGAGTATATATACCCAGGTAAGTCATCCCACTCCAGCTTCAGTCAATGGCACTGTTATCTCAATAGCATTTCACTCATCTGACTCAAAATTCAATCCCTAAGCTTGAGCCCTGTCCTGCCAAAAATGCCTTCAGCTTAGACCAGAACCTGGTATTTCCAATGAATTTCCAATGGATGCAAAGCCCAGACAGGAGTTCTAGGAAATAATATTTCCTAATTATATGGCTTTTAAAACCTCTCAAGAAACTCCTCAACTATTCTATCATTACTCAGTTAAATCTGCAAGTGGCTCAGATTCCCTTCCTGAAGATCTGATGACTCTTTCCTGTCTGCTCATTGCTGTCTGTGTTGTGGGTTGAAAAATAACTCACGAAAAAAAATTATCTGAAGGCTTATGATTGAAAATAAGAATCTGTGAGAGAAATATCTTGAGGCAAACACCAGGCTTAGCTTAAAACCATGAACTACTTTATTAACAAAATAAGTATAAAGCACTTTCATTTTCTCCCTTCCCATCCACAGTTCCCATTTCTTTGCCAAACACGCAGGGATACGCACATGGAGGAGATTCTCTTTGTTATACTATGGAATGCCTTTTCCTGCAGGGAATATAACCTTCTTTACTGTGTTTTAACAGTGCACGAGGTAGCATCCTGCCCGAGCTGTTACTACATAAAAACCCTCCCACAAATGAATGCAGTTATCTCAATAATTGACTATGTGGGCCAGGAGTTCATGGGGTATAATTTTAAGGATGAGTTATTCTAAAGCTGGAAGCAAAGGTTCTCTTTTTTCCTCTCTCTTCTTCTGTTTCTAGCATCAAGAGTTTTTGTTCTCTGTTTAAGTCTCCCGTTTGCTCAATACACCTCTCGCTCTCTCCATCCCCCTCATGCATCTCCTGAATGATAGGGAAAACCAGTTCAATTTACTGTAATTCCACCATGGCCTGCAGGAAAGGATCCAGTTCCAACATCTGAGTCTCCCCTCTCCCTTCTCCTTTATCAAACATGGTGCCTGCCTTGTGGTCCTTTTCTCACGATTACTTCTTCGTCTCCAAATCAAAGGGAGAAAATAAAAAAGGAAAAGAACTTGTTGCGCTGTTGCCCTGACTTTTGCAGTTCTGGATGTTGTCATTCTTTTGTAGCTAGTTTCTCACATTCTTCTATGTAAACATAGCCATGTTATTGTAACTGTATCTTATCATTTACATTCCTTTCTCCTGGACACAGAACTTTGATGGACATTTCCTTTGACCACTGTGATTGAGGGAGGAAGAACTCATTCCTCCAATGAATAGTGATTTCTAAATGTATATAAAATAAAGAGGGCGGGTCTTGCTCCCCTTCCTTCTCTCTCCTCCTTGCTGGTAACAGGTGTCTCTGTCTCTTCTTTTGTGTCGTTACTGCGACATTGCGCCAATCACCAAAATTAGTAAGTTTTTACCAGTCTAGGAGAAACTTCCATGAGACCTTTGCAGCGTCAAGAAAAGTCAATTCAGTTCAGACTTTATGTAGGGGAATTGCTCCATGTTTTTGCTGCCATCCATGTGGCCTCCCACCGTGGCCACATGGCAGTGTTCCTGGCTGCGGGTGCCACTAGAATCATGTCGGGCACCGAGAGAGCTCTGCTGCCGTCAGCCCTGCTCCTCCACTGGTAGCGTGGTGTGAGAAAATCCTTCTTTCCCATGGGAGGTATGAAAAACAACAAGATAAAGCACCTGTTGTTGTTGTCTGGGTACGATACGTTTTGGATTAGGGTGGTGTAGCACCTAGCCAATCATATACCTGGGTTCCTACTATATAAAAGGACAATACAATAAAGGGGGCTGGCTGGCTGGCTCTCGGATCTCTGCGAACCAAGCTGTGTGCTGTCTCACTATTGTCCCTCGCCGCTACAGCGCGGCTCATGAGAGAAAGCGGCTATACAAAGAAAGTTCGCCACGAGCCGAATAAAAGCAGTTTAGCTGCTGTGTATTTGAGGCCGGCCCGGCCCGTGGCCGTGCCACATGCTCATGGCCCTGGCAGCCCCGTGTGGGTCCAGGCCATTTTTTTTTTCCTGCAGTTCAGGTAGCTCCAACGGTTCCAAGGGCGCCAGGCTTTTTTTGACCTCGGCGCGGTGGCCATGGCTGCGGCGCAGCGAGCTTCAGTCCAGTCCCATTTCGGCCACACAGCTTCACAGTGCTCCAGCCCTGCCCACCTTTTCCTCTCTTCCCAGAGTGTGGGAAAACCGCAGATTTTAAATGCCTTCGCCTGGATGTGTCATTGCAAAAAGGCGAAACTTGAGCCGTCTATTGGGTTTGGGGTACATCGATCTGTGGAGCTCTACAGCACTGGCTCTTTTCGTAAAGAACCACTCCTAGGGCTCCGCCCCTCCCCTTCCCGCCAATCTCAAAGGAAAAATCACCTCGTGTAAACCAGCACAGCCTGCCTACTGACAACTACTTTCTCTTCATACACATATTAAAAGAGAAAACTAAGAACGCAAATGTCGCAGTAAGGACACAAAAGAAGGAGACAGACACCTGTGGAGATCAAGGAACAAGCTCCTCAAGGAACAAGCGCCACGGGCCTTGCCCGTCTTTATTATATACCTGCCTTATAAATCACTGTGGATTGGAGGAGACAAAGGGCCTCCCCTCAATCACACTGGTCAAAGGAAATGTCCATCAAACTTCTGTGCCCAGGAGAAAGGAATATAAATAAAAGATACCATTACAATAACATGGCTATGTTTACAAAGAATGTCTGAGAGCCAGTTACAAAAGAATGAGAACATCCAGAACTGCAGAAGTGAGGGCAACACACAAAGGTCCTTCAGTTTTCCTCATGTATGGGCACTTTTTCCTTAAGACTCAGTATTTGTACAGCCCACACTGTAACTCATGATGGCAATGCTTGGGGATGGGGGAGAAAGTGTTAAGATGGAAATACATGTGGATGTTCTCATTGTAAACCCAACTTAAAAACCACCCCAGAAACCACAGAGAAAACAAGGGGATGTGAGTTTGTCCCTTCATCACCTCTTCTGATTTAGTAATAGCAGTGTTTACCAGCCTGGAGTCTCTGAGCTATTTAAAGAGATCCCTAAAAAACCCAAGCACATTAAGACGTAGGCTTAACTTACTGTACAGTCCTTTATATCCAAACCTCACTAACTGAAGGCTACTTTTTTGTCTAAAGGGCTCCTGCATGCATAAACATTGCAAAACCAGGCCCTAGAGCCCCTTTTATAAACTGTGGCTGAATTAATTTGATTTGCAACTTCATTTTGAATTGCCTACCTTCATACAGGTAAAGCTACTAATACACTGATACACTATATACACTATAATACTAAATACTAATACACTAACCACTCTTAGTGCTTCTGCTTTCTGCTCATAGCAAAGCACTGTACATTGTTCATTTTATTACAGTGACAGATAACTTGTAAATATATTTAAATACACTTACCAGCCCAAATACACTTACTGTCTTTGCTGTAGGGTTTAGAATAGAAGAAATGCTTTTTTTGGTGGGTTTGGGGATTTTTAAAAAATATTGTCTACCGATTTTGATCCCTGATCCTGAACTTCATGACCAACACTTAGCTAATCAATTAATGAGAGAAGTAACTTCTGGAAAGTATGAGCTAATGATTAAACTAAGATTAAACTAAGTACTGAACACATTAATTTATTTATGCTGGCCTTAAACATATTTAAGAAAAAACATGTTTAAGCAGCTAAATTTATTGCAGCAATTAAGAGGCAGGCCTTTAATTGTGGTAATACTAATCTGTACTTAGTTAAGTAGCAAAGCTGACTTCCACATCCACTTTGTATACTTTCATATGTAGTACTACTTGTCATGTTGTCAGCAAGCAGAACACAACTTTCTTTAGTTACTTAGATTTTGGATCACTTCATCACTTCCCCTGTCTTTTGAATCACTTTGAATCACCACCTCTTTTCTAGCCAAGACTAAGTCATATTCAAGTCAGTTGGCTTCATTGTTATTTTCTAACACATTTAACTTGCATTTTTAACTTAATTATACTTTCTGTCAAAGTTAAGGTATCTGACTGTATAAAAAATAGATTTAGAACCATCAGAACTGTATTCAGGATGTTGAAGTTAGAAGTGTAAGTTGTTTCTTTCAGGGAAAATATTACTTATGAAAGGAATGTATTAAACTTTTGTTGCTGTAATACTAGTATGAACAATAAAAGAATAAGCAGTGTCTCCCCATTCCCACTTTCCTGCATACTGACATCAGTTTTCTCTGCTTCTTTACTATTTTATATCTCTGGCAATACAACAGAACAATTTAAAAAACCTCAACACAAGGCATATTTAAACAATGTCACTCAGTTAATGGTGAGAGTGGAGTGACTACACAGAACAAGGGTTCTAAACCCAAGGTTAAGGTTAATGATTATTTTATTTTAAAAGGGCTATTTAACAGAAATTCCTGAAACACATTTCTGCATTACTGATAATGACAGGACATCAAAGGGCACCATTTGCTGCCATAGTAAAAATTACTGCTTTAAAATCTGGCTAGTTGTTGGGTCTGAGAAGGTAACATTAACTTGGAAATCATTATTCAATAAGGGCATAGCAGTAGCCAGAGGATGTGTCCTTGTTTAGCACCCTTCACCCTTTTTATTGATGTTTAATAATCAGTTTAAAAGAAAACATGACGCCACTGCTGCTCAAGTTTGCAGTTGACATAACTGAAGTAGTAAACAATAATGAGGATTCTGATCTACAGAAGTCTCTCTTGCCTGGTAAGCCTTGCTATTTTGGGCAACGCGTTTCATCACAGCAAAACACAAGGCCAGCCACCAAAGACCCAAAACTAACACCGAGGACACACATGTAAATAAGGTTCACAGAAACCTGCTTTGAGCCCTGAGGGCCAACAGCAGTTCAGATGAGGCTTCAGGAATCAGACAGGATATTCAACTGAAAAGGCTCTTCCAGAGGCAACCCCTCAATGAAAGAAACTACTCTGTCTGTGTGAGCAAGGGGCCTGCAATGGCAGGGAAGAGTATGTCCACTACATCCAGTGGAATATGTTCTATTCTGTTGTTTAAAAGATGCTGCCAAACTGAAAAAGGATCAGTAAATAGTTCTCAAAATAACCCATGGTTTGGAAACCTTGCTTTAAGTTCAGAATCTCGCTGTGTGAATCTATGTGTATTTCAAAGCCATAGAAGTCTTATTTTACTAAATAAAGTTTTAGGCTACATGGATTGTGCTTATGCTCATATTGCTCATTTTCTCAGACTGGTTGCCCAGTCAGGCTTTATCTCATGCAGAGCATTTAGACACACATCCCACATACAGGTGTGCATTCCTAGCTGCAGAATAAACTAGACTCCAGAATAAGATTAAGATACACATCATCCTTCCCAAATGTCACTGTTAAAAGAAAGAGGATTAAATAGTCTAATAATTCTTTGTTGTGCAATTAGAGAACCAGGATTGCAGAACGTCCTCGAGCCCATTTGCGTCCCTTTAAACCACCACTCACTGACCTCGTTACCAGGTTCAACATACCTCAGCTCTGATCTGCTTATTATAGGGCTCAGACATATACCCAAAATCATCAGCTGGTAAGCTGAGCCCCAGTTGTTGTCTGTGCATCCACTTGCAGCCACAACAAGTAACAGGTGCACCTAGTCCAGCTTTTTAGCTTCATTGGGATAAAAATTTTTGAGGCAAATTTCTCGGTTATTCCTGATTTACCATGTGTTGTTTCATAGCATGGAGCAGTTTTGGGTTGTACAAACTAGAGTGCTTTCAGATAAAATCAAAGAAAATCTAGTCCCTCAAGAAGCAGTCTCCAGGTGGCAGGAGAGTAGTCTAGTTTAAATTAAAAGCACTACAGCATACACAGGATGAGGGCTGGGCACTCTTTCTCTAAAAACACCTCCTTTCCCCCACACTAACACAAGCACAGCCACTGTGTAAATAAGGTTCACAGAAACCTGCTTTGTATCCATCTATTGTATCCATCTATTTATTCCTCTTTCACTGGTTAAGAAACTGACTGGAACTGCCATGTGCTGTGGGCATCCAGGGCTACTGCAGCCCCAGCAGCATCCCACAGCCACCACAAAAGTGACTATCCCACACTTCCCCCACACACCTCTGTCTTTAGGAGGTGATCCCTCCGCAGGGCAGCACAGCACCCACACCTTGCTCACTCACAGATTCCAGCCCAAGTCTTTACAGACGCTCCTGAACAGCCTCTGGACAGCCCCCAGTCCCTGCTGCTTGTGAACTGGTGCCAGGGGGTCCTGGATCCTCTGTAGTGCTCAGAAAACAGCAAACATCCAGGCTAAGTTCTTCTGCATACAGGAGAAACCTGGGAATAAAAAGAAATTACATACTTAGGTACATTGAATAATAAAGGGTCCTGACTGAGGGTGAGGAGGAAAGCAGTAGAGGCAGCACCAGGGGAAGGTGGGGTGGAGCTCTTTGAGGTGCCCCAGTAGGAGCTGCTGTCTTGACAGGTTCAGAAGTAACAGTACCAGTTCAGTTTTGCTATGCTATACTGGTATTGCAGGCATTATAAAACTAGGAAAATCTTTACAAACATGTTTTACTTGTGGTGAGATCCCATTCAAAAATTTTATGGGAAAACCCACTTTTTCTTCCTGAGGAAAACTCCAACTCCAAGCACATAGGAGAAACAATACCCAAGAAAGCCAGGGTTGCACTATGAGGCAAGAGCAATCACTGGTTTTGTAAGAATCTCTTCTGCTTTACAGCCAAATATGCCTTGCTTTAAGTTCCCAAGAACTGGATAAAGGTTTCTTACTGTCCCCTGTGTGACCAAGTTGTATTTCTGCTAACAAAGGCAGCTTTTGTTTCCCAGTGGGTTCCTCAAAGGCCTTCTGCCAAAACTTCCTTTGAGAGAAAACTGTCCACTGAACACATATTTTACCAGGAAGATCTTTCTTTCCACAAATCTTCTTGGAATTTTGTTTTTGTTGTTCTGGGTGGGTCTTTTTCTTATTTATCATTTATTTATTTATATTATTTTTCCCAGAAATCTGAACAGTTTTGGTTTACATGAGTAAATTATTCATTCATTTTTGTGGCTTTCCAGTGAAGATAAATAAACAAATCCAGAAACAATTACAGCTTGCCTGGCAAAGCAGTCCACATACTGTCGAGTAAGCTGGTGTTATGCTGAGATTAAAATAACATAAATGATGAGGGGATATTCTACCCTAGCTATAATTTATCACACAATCTGCCCTTGCCCATTTTCTTGTTGGTCTCTCCTCCCTTTTATTACCCCAACAGAAACACTATTAAAAAAAAAGCTTAATACTGAGGTGATTTTATATAGACCTTGCTCAAATTTAGGAGGCTGAGTTTTTGTATGAAGTTCCAAATATCTGAAAATTGTGACCTCTAAACAGTTCACAAGGCAGAAAAATGGACTGAGAGGACCTTTTAAGAACTTTGAAAGGAAAATCAATCCTCTTGTCTGTTTTTTCTTTTTGAATGCTACCAAGGACTCTGTTTAAATATCATGAAACTGGTTGAGCTGCCTAGAAGTTCATGTAGAGCCATGACATGGTCATTTGTACTTTTGCTTTTTGACATAAATCAATGAAGTTATGGAATAGGTAACAGTTTATCTCTTGAAACAGCTTTATTGGCAATCTATGACAGAACTGATCTCAAATTCTCAAACACTAAATAAAGAAACAGAAGCGAGTTTTCTTCTCACAATCTAGGTATCACATTATGCTGTTTCAGAGTTCACAGGTTTCTATAATGGCTGTTTATAAGGCTCACTCAAAATTCTTCATGGCATCTACATTAAATATTTACATTCAGGCCTAGGATGTCTTGTAAAATTTTAATAGCATACCCTCCTATTTAAAAAACAGGCAGTAACTAAACCTCAACCCAAATCCTAGCTCATATATGAAGCAAAACCTTCTAAACACTGTCTAAAGTGTCATTTCTTCCCAAGGCACAAGGATGTTTATGCTCTTGTCTAAGGGGAGATAAACAGAGCAGCATACCACTCCATATTTGTCAATGTTAACTCTGCAAGGTAGAAGCTGGCTTCTGTATGCACCAGGCTTCTGTTCCTTCATTGCTCCAAGAGCCACAATATGACATAGGGGAATGTGTAAATTGAAACAACAGATATATATATGGTGGCCCTGCCACTGAAAAACCTGCAGTCTTACTCCTTGTGCCGTGTATCATCCTGACTCCAAGAAACCTCCTTTCAGAAATGCATCTTAGGTAGCAGCCCAGTGGCTTAACAGAAAATTACAGGCAATTCCAAGAGTTTGTGGGGCAGTTCCACCCTCAAATCTGGAGTATATCAGAAGGAACTTCCCTGGAGTCAGTAGGGACTGACTCTGCTACTGAGAGTGTGGAACCACACCATTTCTTTAAAAATTTTCAAGAAAACACTCTGAGAATTAGCAAAAACACATTGAATCACCAACTGAATATTCTGTAAGGCCAAAATACTCACACCATCAGGTAGAAGACTGAGATCAAAGATCAATGCCAGCCCTTTTCTGTGTATGTGTCATTCTAAAATAGACTCCTGCAAGCATCCTGGTTAATATAACACACTCTTTGCCAAATATGTACTTTAAAAATAGCAGTCAACTGTACAGCATACCTTGAGGGGTGTTAGAGCTGTCTAGGTTTTGTTATACAAATACTGTGATAAGTTATAACACACTGCCAGTGGAAAAAGGAGTGAAACAGCAAAAACTGAGCTGCAGAGGATCCTTGAATGAGAACTTAACAGGGAAGGTTAGACCACAACAGTCGTGCCTTAATTTAAATAAATCGGGGCAGTTACTCACATGACTAAACATGGATTTAGGATCTCCAGGGATACAGATGTTTACAGGTTGGAGACTAAAACTACAGTTGGGCATCTAAGGAAAAAGTGACCAGCATGTAGATATTGATATCCTGTCCAGAGAGTCCTGAATTTATACACTCTTCTTTTACAATCTTAGTGTAGATTTCAGCTCTTAGTAGTCTTCATTTTCAGATAAACTAATGAGGGTTTTTTTGCATTTCTGCTAAACTGTGATCAGTTGATTGTTGTCTGTCCCAAAGTTCTGTGTCTCTCAGTTTTAAAAGAATTAATCCACCCTGTTTGACATCTAGCTCACAAGTTCAGTACAGCAGAAGGTTTTGTATTATTTCTAGCCAGAACAATATTAACATCAACTGAGACAAGTTATTGTGTTACTAGAAATTTGTTTATGGTTAATATTACTGATCCTTTTGTACAGACAAAAGCATGATGAGGACCTGGTTGCTGCTGTTCTCAAATGAACACTAACTGTGCAATCTGGAATTTGTTTTTAACTCCTTGCAGGTTCGCAGCAAAAGCAAAGCAGCTAAGGCTGGACTGTGTGAGGGGGATGAGGTGGTGTCAATCAATGGCAAGCCTTGTGGAGACCTAACCTATGCTGAAGTCATTGTTCTGATGGAAAGCCTGACTGACGTCCTGCAGATGCTTATCAAGAGGTACAGGAATGCTCAGGATGCTCTGGTGCAATTCAGTGAATCACCTGGAAAGTGCTGGGTTTGAATGCACTCATTTTGCAGTACATACAAAAGAGGTTCTGTCATTAATGTCTGTAACTCTGCTTGTATGGAAAAGGGAGGGAGGACAGTGAATTTGAGCTGAAGGATTTAATGTATATAATTTGAACAGCAGTGGTCGGGCACAGAATTAATAGTACAGTCTCTAAGTGTAAGTATTAATACTTGCAAGTTGTCCACTACCATATATGCATACTGCAGAGCCTTGAGTTCAATTCTTCTCTCCACCCCTTTGAAGCAGTGAAGTGTTGTTATTCCCCATAGATAGGGAAGTGAGGCTTACAAAAAACAAAGGCTGTAGAGATGGAGGAACTGTGTTACACAGATATGCCCTGACGATGACATGGCAAATGGTCTTCTTGGGTGGCAAAATGTGTAATGTAAGTAGTCAGGAGGAGGAGAGGGTCTGGAAGTCATGAATTCTATTTCTGTAGCTGTTATCACCCCACTAGATGAGGTGGGGGAAGTCACTTACAGCTCTCTGGGTCTCAATTTCTGCATTTGTAAAATAGTGAGAGTGAATTTCAGTTTTCTTTGAAAATGCTTCTAGTTTCTTAGAGCAGAGAAGCTTCATGCAAATTTGCAAGTAAGGCAGCATTACTGCTCACTGAACATCAGTCTATTCCAATGCCTGCTCTGTCATTGCCATCAGTGAAATATATGCAAACTTGAGTTCAGACCCACCCACAGTACAGCACATTCTCTTTGTGAATTCAGACAAGATGAACTCTGAATTGCCTTCAGAGGGGGTAAGAAGAGGAAGAAAAGACTTGAAACTCCCACACTCCTTGTAAGGACTTAAGGCTCCCCCCAGAGCTACTGCAGCTCCCTCTCACAGGCAGGACCAGGAAAGGATCAGGATTCATCATGACAGCTAACAGAGCAGTGTCACTGGAAAGGACGAAAACAGGCACTTGTGTGGGTACCAGGGATGTCTGAACAGCATGTGAAATTCCTCGTGGTTCCTTCAACCTGCACAAAGGAGCTTTCCTCAAATAGTTCAAAGTGACAACCTACCTTTAAAGCAAGATGCTCTCAAGGAGTGCTCATTTTATTTATAACAGACACTTTGCATGGCCCGTCTGTACACGTTGTTTGGGGCTGAATAATGGATCAGTGTGACAGGATCAGGGGAGCAGTGGGAGCTGAGGATTAGAGCTTACCTTCCCCAGAGTGCACAGCTCTTGCTCCTGGTTCAGCAGGCTGCCAGTGGAGTGCTGCTCATGTGACAGCTGCATTCTTACGTTTTTAACTCATAACATGAGTATTGGAACTGCACTTGTAAAAATGGTATTTGTGGCTGAACAGCTGTCTTCTTTTCAGCCATAGAAATAGCTCCACATACTTTGACTCCTGCCTGTTGCTGTTCTGTGACTGGTATTTCAGTTGTCTGAAGGCCACAGGATGATGCAGCTGAAAGGCACTCTCCATTGCTCCTGCTTGAATGTATGGTGAACAGCAAGGCATGTCCTGAAAATCAGAACCAAAACAGAGTGTTTAGACCACATAATTCAGTGTTTCATGGAATGAAACCATGTCTCCTAGAAATTTCAAGAAAATTGAGTTGTTCAACACTCTGAATGTGACTAAAATGTTCTAAAGAAATTCACTGTGACAATCATTAAATTTTTTCTCATCAGCTCATCTCTCCCAAATCCCAAACCACGCTGTCAGTATCTTCCCAGGTATGGGAGACTAGACTGAAACACTTCTCTTCCCCTGCCACCTCGTTTGTGGGTACTATCCCTCTCAGCACTACCACCAGAAGGATTCTTCAGGAAGTGTCTTAACATCCTTTGAGAGCAACAAGAAGCAAATCCTTCCTCTCCTGAGTAACCATTTGTTAGCAGCTACCTCAAGAAAATGCTGGAAATCATGTGGAAAGAATAATTAAAGTGGTATTCCATTGGTGATCTTTACATCTCAGTATCTTCTGTTGGCAGGGAAGAATATTTTCCATTGTGAAGCTCCTGGCTGTTCCTGAACTTTTTGCATGAAGGATGCTATTTTCACAGGCATTAATTATTGACCTAATTCTGCTCTTACTAATCTTACTATGAGGAAAATTAGGCTTTTCAAGTAGTTGTAAAAATGCTACTTGGCCTTTGATGTCTACAAAAAGTTCTCCCAATCCCCTGTAAAGCACAGAGAGTTAGTGAGCAGCAGCAGTGCCCAGAAAGCCCTGGGTTTACAGGATCAGAGGAAAGCAGCAGCCTGCAGGGCGGGCACTCTCCAGATGCCGTGTGGGGGAGCATCTCTGTGACCTTCCCGGCAAATGCTGAGCAGATGTACCCGGGAAACATGGAGAGAGGGGACAGCCACTGCAATGCCAGCCTGCCCTTCCCACATCAGTGTGAGCAGCTCCTGGCTGCTGCTGAGTCTGGAGAGAACATTTCCACGGGGAAGAAGGCAGCGTGCTCAGTGCATGCCGACATGAAGTGCACCATGTAGGGAGTAAAACATGAGCCTGCGACAAACCCTGCTGTGCTGACTCCATGAGTTCTGCTTCCTTCCTGGAATCACACCAGGGCTGTCATTCCTACAGCGAGCTGGAAAGGCCTGGAACAAAAATAATAATTTGACAAAACAGAATCTTAAATGACAAAAAAGAAATTATACCCAGTGCTCTGCCTTTTGACATTTATGTCTATATAGAGCAGAAGTATATCCATATGTAGCAAGGGCCTTTTAAGGTGGAAATCTTTCTCTCTCCCACATACACACAATCACTCAGCTACCAATAAAGGCTAACATTTAGCTGGCCCAGCCCCCAGTCCATATCTTACAAGGAAATGTTTACAGATTTCTGCAATTTATCTGTGCTTGAGAGCAGTACAATTGATCATCCAAATAGCATCATACAATGGGATCCAGCAGCACTCACAAAGAGTTCCCTAAATTAAAATCTGTCTGACCTTTACGAAGCCCCATATGTGATGAAATGGATGTTACACATTTCATGCTATTTGAGCAGACCCAGACTGCTACAAGCAGTATGCTGCATGCCTAAAAAGCAAGTGATATTGAAGTTTCTTCAGTGCACCGACAGATTTATTTCTTCTGGTGCTTCTTCCAGCTTTATTTCTAGGGGTTCCAAAGTTTCAGAACAGGCAGGACTGTTTTTGATTTAAAAATTCTCCATAGTATTTGATATTAATACTTTTCTGGGGATACCTACCACTTCCCTCATTTGAGAAAGTGCTTTGCTACCTTCTAGTAGATAGAAACTCTTCATAACATGCTGCAGTCTTGCTATAAAGAGATTTCTTCTCAAATTAATAGTAGTCAGTACGATCCAGAGTACTGAAAGAAGGAACTAAAGAGTATACCAAGTGTCCTAACACCAGTAAAACAGCCTAACTGGGCCAGGGGAATTAATAGTTTAGAAAAAGGAGCTACACTGAGATATACAGTAGACTTCAGGAAAATAACTTTTTCCAGTTAGAATTACATATTTTTAAATAACTAGGAAGTATTGCATACATTCACTACTCTTTTATGCTGGACCACTGGAACAGGCCCAGAACATTTTAATTAAACCAAGATATATAAGGATGATAATCCTCACGGGAATTCTTTGAATGTGTATTTTAAGTATTCATTCCCCTCCCTCTGATCCTTGTCCAGGACTTATCTATTCTTTAGAGATCGAATTATTTAGGACAGGAACTGTATGTAAGAATGGTGTCTAAAACAGTTGCAGTAGTGGCCACAGAGCCAAAAATTAACCACTCCTCCGGTGTCATGCAAAGTTAATTTTCTCACGGACATGTGAAATATGAAGAAGTATTGTCCCAGAAGTCTCAGCAGCATCTGTCTGGAAACCCTATAGCAGAAAGGTGTCTGTGAAAGCATACTGGTGTTAAGGATGATACAATTCCATGTTTTAGGATAATAGTGGGGTCATAGTTCTACCACCGTCATGTAATTTCCCTCTTACTGAACTGTTAAGTTGAAGAACTTCAAAAGATACAAAGAGATTTCTATTTAAGACCTCTGCATTCTGGGAAACTTCTTCTATTTAAATGGACCTGCTAGAAGGTACCACAATTAACTGGGGGGTCGAGGGGAGAATGCTACACAGAAATTGCTTTTGTAACTCTATTCACAATGGCTGTGCTTACAGCAGCTTAATTTCTGGAATTGTTTATGTACGTGCAGATCTTCCAGTGGAATAAATGAAACCTTGAGCACCGAGAGAGAAAATGGGAAGCAGGAGAACATAAAAAATGAGGACTATAGGGAGAACACCACACTGCAAATGAACACAGCAAAAGAGATACCCCATGGAGACTTATGCATCACAGAGATATACAGTGGAACTCACCACGGAGCAGGAGAAAGCCACACACACTTTTCTGAAACAAAACAAGAGACCACACAAAGCCACAGAATTACTTCTAAAGTGATAGGCACCCCCAAAGTGCTCGTGACAGATGAGTCTGATTTCACAGGGAAGACAGAAGAAAGCAGGCCAGATACCATGGTGGAGCTGCAATTGTCCCTCTCCAGTGATGCACACAAGGCCCCCAGTGCTCCTGCTGTGGCTCTCTTGGGGGCAGAAAAATTCCCTCCTGCAGGAAGAGGAGCCAGTGCACAACAGGACAGGGCCAGCCCCCTCATCGCAGTTCCCCTGGGTGTGAAAGAGGGACACGTCCAGTGGTCAAACAAAGTCGTCCAGTTTGCCAGTAGCCAAGAGGTCAAGAGGATCCAAGGTGCAGCTCCATCTATCCCCAGGGTGGAGGTGATCCTAGACTGCTCAGACAGGGAGAAGGAAGCACCCAGGTCTCTGTCTGAAAGGGGGTGTGTTGATTCTCAAGTAGAAGGAGGGCAGTCAGAAGCACCTCCTTCCCTTCTCTCCTTTGCAATCTCACCAGAAGCCACCGAGCAGGGAGAAGACAGCAAGCACTCAGAAAAGGATCACAGACCTCTCAAGCACAGGGCAAGGCACGCAAGTGAGTATGTCCCATCTAATCATTTGCACTGCCTGAGGGCATCTTTTGTAGCTTTAGATACAATTTCAGCAATGAGAATGCATCAGAAAAAAAATGTTTAGGTGTTTTTTCTGCAGTTTTCTAACTCTCCCTCTCTCTTTTTCTTTTAAACTATGCTTCTGTTCTTGCTTTATGTATTTTTTCAGGGGAACACAATTCTCCTGGTGAGGGGCCAAGAGTGTAGCCCTGCCTTAACTGTGCTGAATAACTTTGCTTAGTAGACTTTCACTTTGAAATTAATTCATGACTTTGTCCAACTAAAAATACTTACATCTCCAGAAAGGGCTGCACTCTGCTGGTCTTCTAACGCATATTCAGAGGCAATCTGCAGAATATTAACAAAAAGAGCAAGTTGCTTGCACATGTCTAAGTGAATCCTGTGCATTTCTCCTTTTATAGCAAAAGCTTTGCATTGCCGTTTGCATCATCTAAAACCAAAGCCATGCCACTGCTTTGAAAAGTTAATAAAAAAGGCTAGCAGCAGAGCTTGATGTTGCCTGCAGAGGAGATTTTGACAGACACTAGCATGTGTATAACTGTTACATGATCCTTTTGGTTTTGTCAGCCTTCTCTAGACTGTAAAGTGAACATGTTATTTCTTCTGACTCCCATACCCAGAGGTCAGCTCCAAAATGTGTCCAAGAACCTCACATGGAAGCAAACTTCCCACTGGAGCCAATATTGATTAACCAGGTGTAGACGTGTATTATTTATTAATTAATCTATTTGTTTCTTTATTAATTTATTCATCTGGTACCTTTCTGTTGGTTGCTTGCTCCTTCCCAACAATGTGAAGAATCCTGTCTGGGGATTTAGTAGCAGTATGTCAAAGGTGCTTGAATGTGTGCAGTGAGATACTGTAGCAACAAGCTATTTCATATGCAGCGTTGGAACTCCTCTGCTAACCCACTGCTAATTCCTCTGTAAGCATATTTTTAGCATGGTAACCATTTGTGTCTCATTGGCAAGTGGATTAGGCAGTTACTTATGCCTAAGTGTCTGTATGCAACCCACATATTTTGGGCATATTAAATGAAGTATAAAAGAAAAGTGCACATGCTTCACATTTTGGCTGCGAAGTCAGAACCAACTGTGGGGCTGTGCCTGTTTTTCTTAGAGAATTGCTCCCAGTGCCTGTCTGAAAAGGCAAAAGTACAAAGAATGAACTACTTTTTACATGATAAACTCTTCTTTCAACTAGAACATAGGTCCTGTACTTTTCCCATGTGAACTAGGACAATCTCAGTCTCTTCTAAACTAGTGGCAGGTCATTATCCTTAGGAACCATTGATTTAATCTTTAAAATTTTTAATTATTATTATTATTATTTCATATTATTATTATTATTAAAATCCTATCTAGACATTAGAACAAGCAAAATGCCAAGCATAGGGAATGCTCTGTATGCAGCCAATACTAAGCATGTTTTCTGCAAAAACAGAAGCATTTAATTCTGAACTAGAGAAGAAGTTTTATTATAGGTGCTTGATCCCTTTAACCAGAAATTTTCTCTGTAAATAATAATCAGATTATATTTACTTGAACAGGTAGCACTCTAACACTAAAGCCCATACTTTTGGAAATATCTTCAGTGACTATTGTAAGGAACTGGATCGTCACAGGACTGAGCCAAGGATTTCGTGATTTGGCTCTCCAGCAATAAAATATTATAAATTGCTGGTTTGGGTGCCACGTTCTCTTTTCTTTCAGAGATACTTGTGAGAACCATTGGTCCAATCATGCTGTCATCTGGTATAATGGCAAAACTCCAATTGTCTTTAATAGGAGAAGTATCAGACTCCATCTACTGACATGGCTAAAAGGATCATGACCTGAAAACTCCTCACATGGCTGTCTTTAATAAGTTTGCTTTATTTATGCTAGCAAAAGATACTAAATAATTTACTTTTCTACGTTCTTGTATCACAGGCATGGTTTTTCCTTGTGAAATCAAGTGGGAGGTGCCATTGATTTAGTCAGGAAAAGCTTTAAATTCCAGGTTTTTGGAAGGGAGAAGCTATTGAGGCTGTCATTGCTGAGATTCAGTGGCAGAGTATGAGGAAGGGAAAGCAACAGGGACACCACCTGACTGGTGTTGCCCCATGAGGCACATGCTCCATGTCCCATAACAAGGGAGCAGTCATGCTGATGTCCAGTGCATCCATCAGCTTTGCAGCTGCATCTGTTCCTCTTCCACATGACCTGATGAAACACAGTAGTTTGTGCTTTAAGAAATACGTGTCATTGAGATATGGCAGTGAATACTCTTGAGAAGTTAGTTGAGTCTCCTTGATTCTGTTCTTAAACGTGTATTCACTCTTGCCACACTTCCAAATTAAATATCCTGCAGCCATTATCTCTTGAAGAACTTTGGATTATATTTCAGGCAAGTAATGCTTGTTAAAAGACTGAAGCCTGCCTTCATTGAGTACCCTGGCTGAACTCCCATATCTTCCAAGGGGCTGAAAGTTAATGCTAATATTTTCTGTGTAGGCCTTTTTGGGTGTATATTTGCTTTTAAATGGCTAATACACAGAAGCATCCTAACTTTTAGCAACTATACACACTTTGCAAATTATAGGAGTGAAACAAACACCCAAATGGCAGAAGCTGCTACCACTGTCAGACAGAACGTGCTCAGTTTCATTTGATCTTAGATATTAAGCACTCATGGGCCTGGCTGGCTGAGAATGGCTGCTGTAAGCCTAGGAAGTGTGGTCAAATCCTCAGAATACACCAGACCAGAAACTGGATAAGTGAGAAAATATCACCTGTTGGTGCTGGGAATAAAAAATTAAGAATGCTAGAAATAAAGACACATGTAATGTTCCTGTTGAATTAAGAGTGTCCCAAAGAAAGTGATGTAGCCTTTGAACTTGCATGGGTGTGACTCTAAGGAATGCTGGGTATGGAATTTACAACACAGCTGATCCTGGGAGAAAAACTCGAGTATAATGAACTTTACATACAAAAGAAAAGAAATGTTAAGATACGCACAAAGGGGAGAATGGATAAATTTCAGTGTAGAAAAATGCACTTTTTGGTCTTCTTGTAATTTTGTGGGCCGCATGAAATTAAATACATGCTCTGATTCTTTCCACAGGGCTCCGACGAAGCGAGAGCCTGTCAGAGAAGCAGGTCAAAGAAGCCAAATCTAAATGTAAAAGTATTGCACTGCTGCTGACTGCAGCCCCCAACCCCAATTCCAAGGGGGTGTTGATGTTCAAGAAGCGCCGCCAAAGGGCCAGGAAATACACTTTAGTCAGCTACGGGACTGGGGAGTTAGAACGGGACGAGGACGAGGGTGAAGAGGGTGAAGGTGAAGAGGGGGACAAAGAAAACACTTTCGAGGTGAGTTTGCTTGCAACGAGCGAGTCGGAAATAGATGAAGATTTTTTCTCTGACATTGACAAGGACGGTAAGATTGTGACATTTGACTGGGACAGCGGCCTGCTCGAGGTGGAAAAGAAGACAAAAAGTGGAGAGGAGATGCAGACGCTTGCAGACAGCACAGGGAAAGGGGCCCTCATGTTTGCCAAGAGGCGGCAGAGGATGGATCAGATTACAGCGGAGCAAGAGGAGATGAAGGCAAGCACAGTGCAGACAGAGGAGCGCAGGGAAACCACCATGACAGAGAACTTCCAGAAAGTGAGCTCCTCAGTCTACCAGTCGAAGGAGGAGGAGATGTCAAGACAGCAGACCTGTGTGAGCAAAAGCTACACAGACGTGAGCCAGAATCACAGCAAAATGGTACAACAAAATGGCTTTGGCTTAGCACCAGGCACAAACCTCTCTTTTCAGCCTGCTGAAGCCCAAAAAGCAGCATCTTTGAACAAAACAGCGAAACCCTTCCCTTCTTCTGGGGTTCAAAATCGAGCGGCTGCACCATTTTCACCCGTAAGAAACGTCACCAGTCCCCTCTCAGATGCAGCAGCACCACCTCCTTACTGCTCTGTCAGCCCACCAGCTGAGGCTTTCTACAGACCTGTCTCAGCTCCTGTGGCCAGCAAAGCTGCCCCGGCCCCGTGGGCAGCCACTGAGCCCACAGAACACATAGCATCCAGGGATGAAAGGATTGCAGTGCCAGCCAAAAGAACTGGGATACTGCAAGAGGCAAAGAGAAGGAGCACTTCAAAACCTATGTTCAATTTCAAAGATGCACCCAAAGTAAGCCCTAATCCTGCCCTGTTGTCCCTTGTACACAACGCAGAGGGCAAAAAAGGTACCGGAGCTGGTTTTGAGTCAGGACCTGAAGAAGACTACCTCAGTTTGGGAGCAGAAGCTTGCAATTTCATGCAGACTCAAGCATCTAAACAAAAGGCCCCTCCTCCTGTTGCTCCAAAGCCTTCACTCAAGGTGTCTCCTTCTGCTGGTACTCCAGTTTCACCAGTTTGGTCACCTTCAGCTGCGGCTTCTAACAAGCCTCCTTCTTTCCCAGCACCAGCCTCACCTCAGGCAGCACATCCTGCACCACCCAAATCTCCACAGTATCCTCATTCTCCCGTCCACCCCCCAAGCACTCTCAACCTTGCTGGTCCTTTCAAAGGGCCTCAGGCCAGCCTGGCGAGTCCAAACCTTGCCCCCAAGTCAACACCAGTGACCCCAAGTGCTGGAGAAACAAAGCCCCCCTTTGAGATGCCACCAGCTATGAGTGGGAAAGGAGCCCAGTTGTTTGCCAGGAGGCATTCCCGCATGGAGAAGTATGTGGTAGATTCAGAGACTGTGCAGGCAAACATGGCACGAGCCTCATCTCCAACTCCATCTTTGCCAGCTTCTTGGAAATATTCATCTAATGTCCGAGCACCTCCACCTGTTGCTTATAATCCCATCCACTGCCCATCTTACCCTCCTGCTGCTACCAAGCCTTCCTCTAAGTCGGCTGCTGCTACCAAAAATACAAAAAGAAAACCCAAGAAAGGTCTCAATGCTTTGGATATTATGAAACATCAGCCTTATCAACTCGACCCATCTTTATTTACTTTCCAACCTCCTAAGGAAAGCCTTGCCATGAAGCAGACATCAAAGTTGTCTCTTCCAAAGCAAACACTGCCTTTACCTACCTACCTTCCACCTGGTGCTGGGTCTCCTACGAGGGCCCGGCCTTCTTCAGTGTACTCCGTGCCAGCCTACGGTTCCCAACCTTCGTTCCCGTCAAACGCCTCTCTCCCAGGGAATGAATCGTTTTCACCCCCAGGCTACTCTGCATTTTCTAAGCCAGAAACAACCACTTCCTCTTTGTTTACTGCTCCGAGGCCAAAATTTTCAGCAAAGAAAGCTGGCGTCACTGCACAGGTGTGGAAGCCATCGGTTATTCCAGAGTAAACCTTGTAGCTGAAACTTAGTGTCCATTCTGCTTGCAGTCACTGGTTTGCAGTGGTCACCTGGCACACAAACGGTGCCAGTGGCTTACTTAACAATGTCAGATGTATCACCTCAAATCTGGGTCCAAAATAATTGAACTTCTTTAAGGAGTCAAAATAGATAAAAATTCTAGCACACGTATGCCTATTATCAGGTGCTTTATAGACATGACATCCTGAAATGAAGAATGACCACTGCATGAGGTGAGCAGGACACTAGGTTTTTGCTTTAGGACTATGACAACAGAAATAACAGTAAGCAATATTCCTGGTATGTCAGATTAATAGAGAACAGCTTTCTTTCTGTCCCTCTCCCCGACTGTGTTCTAATTGCCTAGGGATTTGAGGACTTTGTTGTTTTGTTTTTTTTTAAAGAAGTGCCTTATTAACTAATAGTAATATGTATTATTAACATAGCATAAAATAGATACAGTATTAGACTCTGACTGATCACTGGCAGAACACAACTGGATAGACCTTTGACCTGCACAGAGCTCCAAGGAATTCACTCAGAGTCTGTCCTGGCTCAAAGGTCCTTCCACAGGAATCTGATTAATCAGCCAGGGGCTTAGCTTGTGAACTGTGTGGATCAGCTGTGATCCAAAACCATGAATTGCCTCTGTGATTTCACAGAGAACATGCTATAAGAGATGCTGGAGTGTTATGAAGACTAAAAAGAGGTGGAAAGACAGCTGGACAAATTGTTGAGAATTTCCCATTTTGGGGAAATTTCACATCCCAGGTGCAGGCATATTTTTAACCAGAGTTTGCCTTGAACCCAGCAAGTAAGAGAGAAGCCTGTGAATCAAAATTATTGAGCAGTCAGAGAGGTGAGCTGTGTTTTGCAGCTGCAATGTAACACACCAGTTTCTTGTGAAAGCACAGTGACTGAGAACTGGAGGGCTACCTACAGAGAACTGACCCTTGCTCCCAGAGTACTCTGTGCCACAGAAATGAACAGTTCATCATGATTATGACCATGTCTTCTTCCTATTGGTCTCTCGTAGACATTTTATTATCTTCACTTGGGCCTCTACAGTGCTTCTTCCCACTTTAAATCTTTTTACTCTGGTCTTGCACTTGTATTGGGGACTAAGGATTGAAATACTGCTACTGTGGAAAATTCTTAAGAGCCTGTGGTCTTGAAATGTACTGTATGATCCTGCAGTGAATGCAGAGTCTTTCTGAAATCAAGGGGCTATATTTGAGTAGTTTTAGCATGTCTTTCATTAGCATCAGTGGTGCTAGGGCTGAAACAAGGTGCTGTTTCTCACAACTAAGTGTATCAAAATCCATCCCAAGAGTGAAGCTAAAGATTAAAGCATCACTCTGTGAATAAAGGTGGCAGAATCTGTTGATATATTTGTTTAAACTCATTCAGCTAGTTACAGACCAGATAGATGATGGACCTTTTATACCATAGCAGGGCTTGTGGAACTATCTATCCCAGTGAAGAAAACATTCCTAAGTATGAACAAAATCTCTGTAGTTTGGTCCCATGATGGTAACTCAAACTGCAGTCAAAGCTGAGAAGAATGCATTGGGTTGCACGTGCAGAAAGCAGGCTGAAATCAAACTCTAATCACACCAATGAAAACCACTCCTCTGAATTTCGGAACTCCAAAATTCTACTCTCCCCTTTCAATTTTGGGTTGGAATACTGATTGCATTAGAGGAAAATGACCAAGGGAAAACTGTGGGAAATTTGGGGAAAAAAACAGTCTGGAAAACTCAATAAATATTTGTACTGCATTTACCTGGAAATAGAAAGTAGCAATATTTTAATCCTTTGGAGATCTCCCTTCTATCTGTTTTCCACTGTCAATATCTGTACTTTTCTTCTCTCATTAAACTTGTCCCTTTCCTCTCTGCCTGTTTGTGGCTTTTTTCTTTGGTTTGGCTGCAATTCTTTTGTTTCTCTTACATGTACAGACTGCCAGTATATTTTTGGGGAAATCTATTTCCTATGCTATCCTGATAATATGAAACCTCCTCCCTCCCCTTTCCCCTTTCCTTCTCTTTTTCCTTCCTATCCTCTTTCCCTTCCCTCCTTTCTTCTCCTCTTTCAAAGTTCAATCTGAAGTTATACACACTGTTTTAGGCAGACTTTAAGACACCAGTATGTACTTGGAATAAGGATACCCTACCCAAGGTAAGTTGTGCTGCAAGAGACACAGAAATCCAATCAGTGCTGCAAGAGGCACAGAAATCCAATCAGCCTCATATTGCCTTACATGTTTTTGCTTAAAGTAAGTAAGTACATGTAAAGTAAAGTACATCTGTAAATATTTATCACACTTCTGTACTTGTTTACCCCACCACCAAAAGAATCTTTCCTTTATGAGGAGATTTATAGCAGCTTTGTCCTTCCACCAAGAGTGCTGATATTGATGCCTGTGGCTGTAAGACACAGGAGCTTAGAAAATGCAATTATGCTGAAAACTTGAATTTTGATTACAAATGGATTCAAATGCAAGTATTTCATACACCCTAAAACAACGACAGAAGGATTTTTAAAGCGCCAGGAGGAGTTAAAAGCAAAAGCCCCAATGACACTAGTGCTCTTAACTCAGTTAAGATCTTTTGAAAATCCCATTCAAAGCCCAACTCTGAATTCCATCTCTAATTTACACATCACTCTACATGCATGGGGCTTGGATCTAACTTGGCTTCAAGACTCTACTGATCAGGTAAGTCTTTAATTCTTATTCATATTTCAGAAGACTGGTCTACTTAAAGTAGCAGGTTTATCCAACATGTAATGTCTCATGAAGGAGTATTTAGAGGAAAGCTGAGCTGTTCATTGTCATGAGTCCAGATGAAAAGCTGAAGATAATGTAAAACAGCTGAAATGTCAAGGAAATGAATGGTTTGTGCAGAGGAGCCATCTGAAATTTCACTTTGAAAGGGCAGTGAGCTTTTGTAAATGGTTTCCTGAAAAAGCAATTAGAATAATTTTATATAACATGACAAGGCTACCAAGGTGCAATTGTCATGTGTACTATGGAAGCACATTTAAGCTTCTCTAGGGGAACCATTCTTACTACGTTCCTGCTCACCAAAATATACTATAAAACAACCAGGAAGAGATTTCAATGAATTTTTCCCATAGGAATGTTTATAGAGTAAACATTATCATCTCTTACAAGTCAGCCTCATTGTTTTGCTTTCTGCTCTCTTAAGGAAGAAATAGTTTACAGTGTCCTCAGATATGTGACAACATGCAGTGACAATAAACTGCTTGGTTCCAGGAGCACCTGGCAGATGGCATGGAACTTTATAATACACTCATATCAAGGCTTGCACCTGGCAATGCCTGCTTCTCTGCTAGAAATAAAAACAATTCACTTTGAGATCAAGCCAATGCCAGTTTGAGAACAGCCACCAAAAGGTTTCAGTTAATTTTTATCTGAAGTCTTCCTGCACTGACCCTAATTTTATATATCTAGTTGGGGTTTTTTTTGCCCAATTTCATTTTAAATGAGACATTCAAGAGTAATGACAAAAAATCAGCCCTAAAAACTGCAGTGACCCATTATTCTGTCACTACAGCAATTGTGTGGCAATGAGTTTGTTTTCTTTTTGGCAGAGTGTTGTTAGTAATGTATGATCTAAATTGAATGTTTAGAATTCACAAAAAAATTGTATTTGAAGAAGAGAAATACTAAGAGGTTGAAGTATCAGCAGGGTCAAAAAAATTAGGAAGCGTGAAGCTTGTGTGTGGTTCAGATAGAAAAATTAGTGCTAAGTGGCAGAGCACTAAATTGGAGAGAAAATAATACTGGGATTAGAGGGAGGCAAGCTGTGGGGGGAAACACCTCAAAAACCAGTGATTGCACAGGATAAAATACCTGTCAGAGGATTTTGAAATAGTGAGGGTAAAAAAACAATCAGCAAGGGGGGTTCACATACTTTGCCTATAGAGATGGCTGACTATTTCCAGACTTTTGTTGAAATATTTTTGGTTGAACTCTGATGAAAGGTTATACACAAAGAGAACTTCACACCAGATGATGTGATCTGGGAGGAGCATTGCTTATCAAGTATCCAGGATGACACCTCAACAAAGGACCAGCCTGGCCATCATGTGCTGCTGCTCCAGCATCTCTGTGGGGAATGCTCTGTACACTATGAAGCAGGGGAGTACCAGGGAAATGACAACTAACACTTTGCAAAACCTTCTTCCTCTCTTTTTTCCAGGATCCTTTTCCAGATTTGCTAGCTTTAAAATTCCAAGCCCTTTGGTTCTAAAAAGATTCACTCTTCCAGTTTTGCCTTTTTACATGATGCAACTTTCTTTACCTGAAGTCAAACATCTGGATTTCCACTGATTGCTTTGGTGCTTTGGCACAGCAAGTGCAAATCTGAATTACACAGCTTGGCATGGTGTTTTATAGTGACTATTTTATAGTGACTCTACTCAGCTTGAAATGGAAATGCTGTACAAAGAAGAAACTTGACAAGATCTTCAAAAACCTGTGGATTCAGAAGCTCTGACTGAACTTACTACTGGTAGATTTCTTGGGAAAATACGTGAGCCTGGTGTTTTCACGGCACACTTGGTGCCACCATCACGACTTCACAGTACCCATGACAACAACTGGTCTTACTTTATAGCAGACATTACTTTTGCATGTGATTACATAAAGGAGGACTTGGAGTCACTCAAGACTTATGTTTGACAGGTGCTTTTCAGGCTGTTTTTTTACTAAAGGAAGCACTTCATGTTTTTTATCAAATGATTTAAAAAGTAGGAAAAATCCTGAAGCTTGGTGAAATATTAAGTTGGAAGGATCTCTACAGAAGCAGACTCAAACTCTTCCTTTACAAGCTAAGACAAACCATATGACAGTATTCCCATGGGTTAAATATTTGCTTCCTTAAGTAAGGCAGGCAAAGACTTTTTTTTTATATGCTAATCAAGTCTCCAGTTATCCTTTACAGTATTTAAAGGAAAAACCTATTCCTGTTTGTAGAGATCTTGACAAACTTTTTCATTGCAGTGCATGTGAAACCTGCACAAACATCTGTGGTAGTTTAATAACTGCACATTCCCTTAGGCTGAGAAAACTCAGCTATGAGAAAAATAACTTATTGAACTTACAGATTGACTATCTGGATGAAGGCTTCCTGTGTGGGGAATTAATGTAAAAACAGCATTTTCAAACAAGAATCTTGATTCTTTTGTATGTCTTTTGGACAGAAATCTTAAACCAGAGACTTCCCTCATAATTCCAGGCAATTAAAAGATAAGCTGCTATGAAAATAACCAGGTCATTTCTAAATAGGTGTCAAGACTGAACTGTTGAAGAAGTGGAGTGTTTCTCTTGATGTTTCCATCTAGATACGAAATAGCAGATTGTAATGGTTTTAAGAAATGTACAACAAACAGAGGAAAAGGAGAAACATTAGGGAAGTGAAATACATTCCCAATCACGGGAGCACATTGGATTACAAAGGGTGACATGGAGCACAACACTCAGTTTCAGTATGAGCTTTAACTGATAGAGAGGCAAAGAATTTGGCACATTTATATCAGAAGCAGAAGTTTCCATACAGCAAAAACCTATGGACAAATATTTTCAGTTTTTTAAAGGAAAGATTCTTTTTTCCCTAAAAAACATCAATAACTGCTAGTGATCTTTTTTCTTTGATTTGTGAGAATGCTACTTCTCAGAGCCTCACTATGCAGATTGTTGTTGATACACAGCTCTATACTGTGTATATACTCAAACAAAAGCAAAACATCTGGCATCTGGATACACTTGGTTTTTGTACTAGAGAAGTGAAGCAGTACTGAAGCAAGCACCTGACACTATGTATACAGAATAATGAAAAAACAATTTTAGACACTACTGCTTGGATTGCAAAGCGAGGCACTTGGAATTCTTGTTGCCTGTGCCAGCTTAATCCAACCTCCTCAGGTTCTTGTATGGCCAGAACATCTGTAACCATGCATCATCTGCTATTTTTTGCTGTAGGCCTCCAGACAGGGATGCCCATCTGACAAACAGCTCTTTGTTGTTTTCTTTTGACATCCTGCCATGCTCAGTACTGTTCCTTACTTCATGCACACTAATGCACGCTCCTCAAAATGTGCCCTTCATACAGAATTATTTTCTTACAGATTGTTGCTGTTAGCACCCAAATCATTCAGAAGTCAGAGTTCATCTTTACATATTTGCATTTTAAAAAGGAGTAAATAATGCATGAATCAAGTGGCACTGACACCAGGACACTCAGTAGCCTTGGGTCTCCAGTTCAAGACACTTGGCATCTCCAGAGTCCAGCAGCACATGCACTATTTACTCTGTCAAAGTATGTGATCCTCAACATCACTCTGTGAGTGTTAACAGATGGCAGGTCTCCAGGTGGAATTCCAGAAAGGGAATCCTCAGTGACCAGCTATGAATTCCAACCTGCAAAAGCACCTTTTCCACAATATACTCCTTTGTTAGAGAAACCTAATATTTCCTAAATGAAGCCCTGAAATGGCACTGGGTGGGGCAGAAGTCCTGAAATGTAAGCAAAATGCATAAGCACTGGGAAATGGTGCTTGTGTTTCAGAGCTTTGGAAAAGCTGATCTTCCAAATCCATTAGCATTGCTCCAAGGTAGCTTCTGAAGACCCAGACTAAACCTTGGAATACTATCATGGAACATACTGTAAACAACAGGGTCCTCCAGCATGCTTTGAACCACCAGAGACCCCTGCCATCATGCTGCTGAGGGAATGAATAAAATCCTCCTGCCTCCCAGGATCTTGAGCTGGAACAGGCTGTAAAATCATGGTGCTCCTATTGAGCCTCCAAAAGGCTCTCAGTGTGAATGTTCACACATAGGGACATTTGCACTGAAATATGAGACACTTCAGACACAAAGATTTGTCTCAAACCAGTTCTAAAGCAGGTAGTGGTACCTCCTGATGGTAGCAAGGTCAGAACATAGGACCAACTTTGCACTCGGAGCTGTGCATATAAAATCCAGAAGGTGGCAGCAAATATTCTTTCTTACAAGAAATAAACGGTTTATTCCAAGGAAATCTAAGATGCCTATGGCCAAAAGTTGTAGCCATTTGCTTTCTGTAGGCATAAATGTATTAATATCTTGGTAATTACATGTGGATAAAGATTAAATTATAATGAAAAACACTGATTTTTTTTTTTCATTTGCACAGGTGCAAAGTGAGCTAACAATACTTTATGGCAGGTTAGGTAACAGTTTTATAGGTTTTAACCACGTAGGCATTTTGCAGTAGTGAATGCCTAATTATGATAGCTGAAATGTCCTCTTCTACCATTACTTGACAACTAAAAAGGACTTTATTGTCAAAAGCAAAATCTGTCACAAAGCTTATGTGAGATGACTGGAGTACCTTTCATTAGTTTGTATACGAAGTATGCATACAAGATTATTCTCACCTGAAGTAACACCACATTTAGAAAGAATCTAAATTTAGAATAAATTAAGTTCCAGTCCTAAAATCACCTAGAAATTTCAGAAGCTTTGAGGAAGTCAAGATCAGGCATGAACTATGTTATTCTAATCTATTCCTAGTCTCAGTACAGCCACTGCCAAGGCTTTAGTTGTTAGACAGGTAAGATTCCCTCCCTCCCCAGCCATTTGTATCTCCATTAGCCAAGTTGCTGCATTCCCACTTTAGTCTACTGTAAAATATTTCTGGAGTTTCAAATAAATAAGATTTTTCCATTTTATTTCATAACTTTGGGTAGTCATATTGTAAAATAGCTGTAGCATTTACTGCAGAGCTGGCAGCATTTCGGAGAGAAATTAGTTTTTCATTATATAAAGTTTAAATTGTAAATGGTTTGGAACGAAAAAAATCTGTAATAGTATCAACAATATGTCTCCCTTCTATACTCAGTTCAGTTTAAAAATCTGAAGTGCTTCTTTGATGTTTAAAAAAAATGGAAAGAAGGAAAGAATTGAAAGGCATAAAAATCAAGTATAACTTAGTTTGTCCTACCATTTTCTCAGTGGTTTGGTCTCTAACTGCAGTGGCCACTACAAGCCCACAGAAAGCCAAAGGAGAAATGCATCACTCTGGGCTTTTTATAAAGAAAGAGTCATTTTTTTGAGATAGAACAATTGTTTTATCTGCTTCCTCCTCCTTTGTCCCCTTTCTGTCTAAACAGTATCCAGGAGCTATTGTTAACTCAGATTTTAACATGCTTTGATATGGGATTAAGGACCAGGACTATAATGAAAAGATAAAAATAAAACTGCTTTAATGACTTAGACACCAAGGTCCAATTTTTCCAGTGATTTAATGAGGGGGGAGTTTATGTTGCAGAGACTTTCACTGGACTATTCAGAGCCCAACCCCCTGTTGTCTCCTTGACTAGTAAAAAGGCAGCTATGGCATGTAAACACACAGTTTTCTTTAGTAAGGAGATGTGCCTGCTGAGACAGAAAAACAGCTGCTGGGAAATAATTTCACAAAGTAGTATTCTGCATTCTCATTTGGTCTGTAAAAGGAAAAATACCTTTCTGACTCTTGCTTTTAAAATTTGCACTACTTTATGAATTTAAGCATTGTTCTTTTTGTCTTTCATCTTTTCATAATTAACAAGAAAATTGAAATAGCTGTAAGTTCCAAAGAACCCATTTTTCCTGACTGTTAAGATATTACTGAACCAAAGCTATGCAGTCACCCTTATCCATCTTACATTAACTAGTTCTATACATGCATGCACCTTTTATAAGAACTGTTTTTACATTCATTTGCTTATCTACGAAAATAGTTATTTTTGCAAGGAATATTATATTAATACACATCTTATAAATAACACAGATGCTTGCAGTGCAAATAAATGTTTGCTTCACTGACCAGTTTATAACTAGTTTGCATTTTTACTATCAGTGTTAAGCTAAACCTACATTTTCATCTGTTAGCACAGACACCCGAGGCAGTCAGCAGCTGTCAGGATTCTGTGATTGCCACGGACAGCTCTGAACAGCCTTTCCTCTTCTTCACATCTAGGAACCACTTTCCCTTCAATAACTATTGTAGAAAACTTTCCCTCTGAAAACATCCAGGAATTGGAAAAGAACAAATGAATCAGTGTCTAGGGTCCTAGTTTGTTTTGCTGCATAATACTTCAATATTCTAATAACTGTTTTACAAGATTACAGGAATACAATGTGTACTAAAGTATTAACTCTGGTAGCATTTCACTCTTCTTTCCCTCTCCCTTGATTTCTGAGGTGAAGAATGAAAAATCTCTACCCTTCTTTTTATGAACTTGTTGTAGCTTAAGAGATAGAGGATAATTATTCTCTACTTGACCTTCGTATTTTCCACTGTATCACTTATGATCTGGGATTTGTGCATTCTTTTTAGTACATGCTTGTCAAAAGATGCATCTCCAAGATTTAAATATAAAGGGAAAACATTAGAAAGTGTCACCACATCTGGCTACTGCTGTCCAGCAAATGAATGATGAATTCTAGTGACTAAGAGTTGCCTTTATTCCAAAGTCTGTGTTTGTTAGCTTGAAGGGGCTGAACACCAAAGTACAGTGTTAATTAGTAAGTCTCTTACCTCAAATTCTTTCAACCCTCGTGGAATAGACAAGGTTCTTCCCATACACTTCAGCCTTCTTCCAGGGAAATGCTCTGGAATCCTACCTGCCCTCACAGGTTTTGTCCTCTTACAACCCAAAATGATAACCACAGACTGCTCAGTTCTTACTTCACGGAAGGAGAGATTATCCTTACTTTACCAAATCTAGAAGAAACAGATAGGCAACTTCACATTTTGGAATTTTAAAGTTAAAAACCTGCCCGTTATCAGAACTGTGTCTACAGACAAATTACCAAGAGGAAAAGGAGAAGAATTTGACTGGTCTGG
Source organism: Climacteris rufus (assembly GCA_013398175.1). NCBI lineage: Eukaryota > Metazoa > Chordata > Aves > Passeriformes > Climacteridae > Climacteris > Climacteris rufus. Next base: position 139,563 of record VZRZ01001296.1, read on the forward strand.
GAATACCAAAGCAGGACTTCTACCTTAGTAATACGATACAGTGACCCATTTTGTTAGAAAAGTAGTGAAATACACTTAATAACTCATCATTCTCTGATTAAACTCTGTCAAAGAAAATTAGTTCCTGCTTTATCACTTATGGTTATACCAGAGAGGTACTTCTATAACTCCATGAACTCTGGAGTTTTTCTTGGATCAGGACAGACCAAACAGTATGTTCATCTCACTGTCTTGAAAAGCAGATATTTCATCCAACACTTGTTCCAGCAGTATAATTTCCCTCTGCATCTCTGAAATCCTACAAAGTACTCACAGGGCTTTGAACTGCAATTTCCATTAAATAAAGGGAAACTTTTCTGTTGACTGAGCATAGACAATGTTCTATGCTCCCTCCTGCTGGGAGCTAACACAGGTGGACCGACCAGGTGGACCTGTCTGAACAACTTTTTCATCCCTCTGTACAATCTTATCTTCCCAATTGCTTGATTTTCTTAATTACCCCTTAATTTCTTGTGGTTGGGGTTATCAGATTCATTTCTAACATAAGTGTGTGTGGGTAGGATTAATAATGTTGGGGAATTTCCTCTCTGGAAATGCAAACTGGGAATAGCTGGCCATAGCTAAGAGGTGAAAGGATACTCCTGTTACAAAGCATTAGTTGTGAAAATCGTCAAAACTCCCACACTTCTGTGTGTCACTCTACTTTCTTAAAGAGGTTCAGACTGAGAACCACCAAACTGGCTGAAAACGATGAAATCTGAAGTCTCTTTCTCAGTTTCCATCTCTCATGTACAAGGCTGATATTAAACCATGACTTAAACGCCTGTGAAACAGAGGTCTTTTAAGTTTCTTAAATGCAGCAAAATCCTGTGACAAAAAAAGCCTAAAATGTGACATTTCAATGTGAATCTTTGCTAGATCAGCTATACCTTGAATGACCACACACCTGTTGGCTGCTACCTAGTTCATGCTCACAGTTTGGGAAGCTCATTAGGAAAAGTAACACAGGCTAACATTGTTTGGATGAAATTCTAGCAAAGCCTCTGGCAAAAAAAGCCAGGAATTTCACAGCAGATTTCAGAATTAAAGGCATTTAAGCCCCAGGACATGAATCAATGGGTGTAAATCAGTGAGTTTAGGAACCATGTTTATAGAGACTTTAAGAACCAAGTAATTTGCCTGTGTAACACAGAGAGCAGGTCTGGCTTGGGGAAAGGCTGTACCTGCTCCGTGCGCTGCCAAATGGCTGCCGCAGCAGAACCTCCTCGTGAACACAGTTTCTGTTTCAAAGTGCTGCATTACTAAGAAGATTAGGATTTGTCAAAAATGAATGGATTGCTCCTATAAGTGGGTCGGAATGTACTGAAATTCCGAGGGCATTGCCTTTTAAAGAAGCCAAAAGTAGCATCATGTAAGGGTATTAAGTGAATGATTGCATTAACGCCTTTAATTGCTTGTGTTCATTTTTGTGCCCCAAAAAGTGAAAACTGGGATAAGTCTAATAATTTTTGAGTAAGAAAAGCCTTTCTTAAAAGGAGATTGCCAAAGATACGTTCTTGGACAGATGTCCTAGACAGAGCCTGTTATCAAATAAATTAGGCTGTGCCTAATGTTAGTGACAAAAAAGCAAACACACACAGAACTGTCACAACACGACTCCCTTTTGCATTAAGAATGGTCTTTTCAGAGCAGGCACACTAGCTAAGTATTGGGAACATTGCACAGTTGCTAATGCCATTGTACTTTTTCAGTAAAAGCCTCTCTTTGGCCTGTTTACTTTCCTCAAAAATTCAATTTGATGTGTCTTTGTTCCTGTTTCTTTCTCTGACTCCTGCCTTTCCAGTAATTTAAAGTTCTAAAAAAGTACCCATAGACATAAAAAGGGACTGCCAGGATGTCACATGCTTTTGTGGTTTTTTGTTCCAGTTTGGAAGTGAAGGGGCTTCCTTTCTTGCTGTTTAATAATCCCATTTGGTATTTTGTCTTCCTAGGGAAGAAGCAGTGGCCGCTCATTATCACTTCCTGGGAGACCTTCCTCATTCATTCCTCCAGCCATGTCTCCTACTTCTCCTCTTGCATTTCAGCCTGCCCCTGATTACTTCAGCAAGCCAGACACAGCAGCTGACAAGCCTGGCAAGAGACTGACTCCCTGGGAAGCAGCAGCCAGATCTCCTCTTGGCCTAGTGGATGAAGCTTTTGGCCCCCAAAGCATGCAGGAATCCATCGCCGCTAACGTGGTGTCTGCCGCTCGCAGGAAAACGCTTCCTGAGCCACCAGATGAATGGAAACTTAAAGTTTCTTATGAGCCTCCAGCCCCAAGTGGTAGTGTAGCCTTACCAGGAGGGAAGCAATCAGGTGTTCTATCAGCCCAAAAAAGCTCCCTGTCTGCCCCGAGTGCCCTGGCCCAGGCTGGCCCTAAGCTGCAGTATCCTTACTGCACTCAGCACTCTGGAACGGATCCTGATATAATGTCCATGGATTCCAGGTCTGACTACTGCTTGTCAGCAGCTGATTCAAACTACAATCCACAGCCGAGGGGATGGAGGCGTCCAACATGAGCAGCTCAAGGGCCTGGTGTATTTTGCCTTCTTCCAGCTTAACAAGCCCTAAGATTGGAGTTGGAGAAGGAAAGTTTCTCGCTGGCCTGATGATCTCTGAACTAAAAAAAAATGAGGAGACAAAATTGAATGGAGCACAGTTTTCACATGACTGCAGTGCTAGCAGCCTCTAGAATAGACTCAGTTTTACACCTAAGATTGTTCTGTTTGTCAAAAGGCAAAAATATGCATTTCTTGGGGTGAGGGGGGAGATGAAAGTGGGGCAATGAATGAACTTGATGCAAAAAATGTAGAAAGGATGTAGAAAGTGACAGTAAAAATGCTTTCAGTTAAGTTAATGTGACAAAAAAAAAAAAAAAGGAAAAGAAGGGCATTTTAAAGCCAAGAAGTATTTTACAGGATCTTGTAGGTTTTCTGAGTATGTTTGACATGAGTGAGTTCCAAGCTACTAAATAAAGCCAGCTTTCCGTAAGTTCTAGTGGAAGCAGAAGACTAAAGCACTGGCTTATCTGCCATATGTTTTCTTTATTGCATTTCTATGATGAGCTAAGAAAGTAATTCAATGAATATTTTTACTGTGGCAACAGTTAAAATACATCTGTGGTAATGGTACCTGAATCACCACAATATGTAGATACAGGAAAACATCCACAGTCACTCATTTCAGATGGATTTCAAGACAGTTTCAACGAAGTTTCACATCTTGTAACTAATCTGAAAACAGCAGAAAGAAAGGTGTTAATAGAGATCAGTACCATGATACTTGAACAACAAAACAGATGAGGAGTGTATTTAAACTGGATTGCTTTGTAATAAACTATCAAACAAGTCAGAGGCCGAACAGCCTTTATTTCTCTGTGAAATGCACTATTTGCTGAGCATTTACTGCTCCAGTGCCTGCTAATCCGACTGGCTGGGCAGTTACTCGTGTATCTAAGGTAGCTCAATGTTTAGAAAGCTTTAGAGTTGTGTTCTCAGTTTGGAAGAATAGACAAGTTGTTTATCAAGGGCAATTCCTGCTCTCTGTAGAAACTGGTATGTGACAGAGGGTTTCAGACACGTGGTACACGGTACGAGTCTAGGAGCAAATATTTGGGGGTTATACTTAAATTATGTTGGTGGATCTGAAGGGATGGTGGATAATTTTTGCTGGTGATACATACCTTGCATTTACAGCTTATTTAAACAATAGAAATATGTGGCTAAAAACATATGTATTCCTAAGCTTACTGGGTAGTTTAGGCGTTGTTAAAGCATTAAATTAACACCCCAAGTTTTACGAAGTGCTGTCAATACTCTTTATTTTGTGGGGAAGTCTTCAAGGATCTGTCAAGTGCAGTCAACCAAAATTCCTGCACAAACACTGTTAACTATGCCTAGTTTCAGTAAAGTTGTCAACTGTGAGTGAAGAGATTAGATTAGAAAGAATTAAAACATATATGCAGTAAGAAAAAAAGATGTATTTCTAAGCACTCCCATCTGCAAAAAAAAATCCCTTATAGCAAATATAAAACATGATTAGTACATAGGAAAAAGCAAAATTAAATCCAAGTTCAGTTGAGCTGGAACTTCCCATAAAAGCAAATAATTACATGAAAAATATAGCCTTATTGAGTTTAAGCTGGCAGAAATTGTAGTCAAACAGAAGTCTCCCAGAAATTCAACAGATCCTTCTGACCAATCAGAAAATGAAGACAGGAGGGTGGTAAACCTTCAGACTTGGATCAGATTGCTATAGCACCTTGCAGATTTATTTGTATTTTTATTTTATTAATTTGCAAAGAAAAGATGATTTAGAAAAATTACATGAACAAGGCTGCCACGATATGTTTGAAAATGAGCTTTGCACCTCAGAGTCATACATGACATAATCAGAGTAAATTTTCCTGCCACAGAGGCAAAAATAGATTTTCCTCTAAATGTCCCCTTTTATCACAACTGGGAATATTCCACTAATGGGACTGTGAGAGTCCCATAGCCTTGAGGGCTTATCTTCAGATCCAGCCCTATCTCCCTGGAAGTACATGCCATATTTTCACTTAATGACAGTGAAATTATAAATCAAATTGAAATTCTGTGAAATTTATCATTCAAGTTCATCAAGGCTTTAGCTATTCAATAAATACTAGTGTATGTGTCTTTCACAGGCCTACATTCTGAAAAGCACATACCTCTTACGTATTTTGCAGAACTGTGGTCCATATCACCTTAACAATATGATTCCCTGTTTTCAGGTCAAGTTCAGGTTTCCGATTTATCTTCCTGTTAAACAGGAAACCGGGTTAATGAGTTTGCAGGAAGGCATATTTTTACCCAACACATGTCAATTCTAAGAATCAGACACCTAACTTTTAAATTCTCATTGAAATTAGTGCCGAGAATTCTGAGGTCATACATCTACCAGAAGCAAATACGTGCTTAATTTTAAGGTACATGCAATTAAAAATTGCCAAAAGTGTCTTTAAATTTTGATATTGCAAAAGAAGTTATGATACAAAGTGATACTGAAAAGGCTTTAATGCGATGACCACACAGCAATATGGGGAAACATTCTCTAGGATGAAGCCTGAATTCCTCCCTCCAAATATGCAACAAACATATAAGTTAACAGTTTCAGACAGAATCACTGACTTTCTGTCAATCTCCCTAGAACTAAAAAAGGCTAGCCTTATAAATTTATTCTATTCATAACTGGGAATTAATCACAGATTACTTCTGTGAAGATAAGAATTCCTGATGTTGAGTTGCATGTGGCTTTGCACCTTATAGATTAATTTGGGTGCTTAATCTACTACAGATTTTTTTCTCCCCCTTGCTGAGGTTTTCCTAGCTCTCTTTCCCATGTGGATTCTCCCTTATCTAATATGGCATGAGTTCCCACTGCAGCACTGCCCTCAATAGCAGCACTGCTAAGTGGATCTGGCCTCCCCGACGCCGTCTATTTTTACAGAGTCTGTGGGCAAAGGATTGTCTCTGAGGTCTGTTCCTCTGCCACAGAGAAATGAAACTAATAAACATTCTTGAAATTATTAATGGGAGGGCAGACATGAGGGTAGGCATGCAGACAGATCACATAACCTTGTTTAGAGGAAAATCAGGCTAAATCCAGATTGAGACCATGTACTGATTTCAAAGAAAGCAGCAGGCCTGGACCAGTAAATGAAATAATAATGCATCAGAGCTTTATGAAGGACCCTACAGCATTTTCCACTTTCTGTTCTTCACCCCCTTCCTCCACTAGCAAAGCATCTTTCTGTCAAATAGTTCTGACTGTTGTGCATGAGTTCTGAATATATTAATGCAAATATTTCTTACATTTGTTTTTGAATGCACAGATCTGCTCAGTGAATGCAAGGAAAAATTTATCTCGATATTTTAAATCCATTGGCTTTGTGCTCACCCTCAGAGGTGTCTCTGTGAATATGCAGAGCATTTGAATACACAATATAATTGAAAATTTAGTTTCTTTAGCTATGTTAGATGATGATGTTCACAACTCTTGTTCATAATTTGTTTTCATTTTGGTTTGCTTTAACACAACCAAATATCTATTCACCCTGCATTTCTGCCTAGTAGCAAGAGACTGTTATCTTTATAAAAGACTTTTCACTTCTAAAGACTTTTGCTCACTGCAAAGGACACTTTATTTGACAGTGCATGCCAGCAATGTGAATTGTATCACATAATAAAGTGATTTGACCAATCAGATGAGAAACACAATTTTGTTTTCCCTAAATTCTTGTCTGTTTGTTTAAATAATCTGAACCCAAGTAAAGCCTAATCTCTTTTTTTCTGCACCATTTTTAGACTCACTGACTTTGCCTGTCAGTGACCTCGTGCTAGTATGAGCTTCTAGAAGCTTAAATCAGCATCAGGTCAAAAGGCAACTTATCAAATTCAGTAGAATTTCATTTCCATACTGACTAAGCAGAGGAAGGAAATGCAGTGAAGTACAATCTACCCAGGTTAAACAATACAATCAGAACAGTTTTTATTGTTTGAACATTTTCATCCCAACCACAAAAATCTGCAACTAAAATCTACTTATTATAGTTACTTGTCTACCTTACATGCACCTAAACCTCTGTTTAGTTCCTGTAAGTTTGTTCATTGCTGTATTCTCTTGTTGTTTATTCTCAATTGAAACATACTGTTCAAAACTGAAATAAATATTGTGAATAAATTGTGAACCCAGTCTTTACACTATGCAGGCTATTTAGATAAATAGCTCTCAAGGAAATAAGGACAGCATTTACAGCCTATCTGTGGAAAGCCAAATTAGATTTTTCCTATTGACACGAAATGAATCACAAAGCGTTTTCTGCATTTGTAAAGCAAGCAGGATTTTGTTTCCCAGTACAAGAAAAATGATTGATGCATGCAAAACCTGGGGAACTGAAAAAGCTCCACCATAGCATTTTAAGAGCTTCTACAAAGGATTTACAAGGTTATAAGAGACTCGGTTCTATTTCTTTTCATGGCCACATTTTCGTTCTTCTTTGGTAAGTTCTGAAATACATCATATAGAAAGCAAGCATAAGGCAGATTCACAGTTCAACACAACTCCCTTGACTTCAGTAATTCACAGCAGATTAAAACCCTCACTGCCAGGCAAATAGTCATGGGTTTTGTAGGATGTTTTGCTCTCCAGAGAATGTACTCGGGTTTCTTGGAATGCCCTCGATTTTCTGGTGTTTAAGAGCATTTAAAATGATTCCAGTGTGGCAGACTGCTCCCTCACTGAATGCGAGGCTGGTGGAACGAGGAATTTGAAGTACAGAAAGGCGGATGTTTCCAGGCCAGTATCTGGTTTTCCTCAAACTGAACATTTGTGCTTTGAAATTGTTCACTGGGTATATTACTGGGCCTTAAAAAGAAGCCTTGTGTTGCTGCTGAGTCAGAAACAGGGCTTAATATGCTGTAAAATGTTTGGTGTTTCTTCACACATTTTCAGTCCTAAAAAAGGGATTCAAGTATTTTACACTCAAAACAAAATGACCTCAGGAGTGTTCGTGTGCATGCATACAAAGTTGGGAGTTTTTTTTACTGCAGAAAGAAAGGTAATGGTTAATTAACAGATGTTAATGGAGAACTAGGAGAACATACTGTGCTGTGCTGCAGTCCAAACACAGCTGGAAGGCTACAATACACTGACACACACACAGAAAAGAAGGTGTTGATAAACCTCTAGATCCTATTTTATCTTTAAAGTAAATCAAAACCTGAGGATAATTTTGTCTAAATACTGCAGAGGTTCATGACTAATTTTTCCCCTATAAATAAGAAAAACAAAAGAAAGATATGCTAATTGCTGGACAAACAATGTTGTATGTTGTAAATAATTTAAACCAGGCTGTAGACAAGAGGAATTTGCCCAAGGCAAACATGGAAAATAAGCTTTACAGAATTTAGAGTCAGAATAATAGATGTATTGGTATCTTTTCCCAGCATGAACAACCTCACAGAACTGTGGCAGCTATAAAACAATTGCCACACTTCAGTATTATAAACGAATTGCTAAGCCAGCTTAGTTATAGTCAGTCACTTCCTATTATCAAGGGATGCACTTGAGTTTAATCTCAGAAAGTCAGTAATCTTTGAAAAAGAAGTATCAACATAAAGTCAGCATATGCTTAACTCTGTGGTATTTCTAATGTGTTTTTTTCTAACAGAAAATTTATAAGCATAAACAGCATTTTTGATCAGATGCTCCTCAGCTATGCCTATTTTTAGGTCTTTTCAAGACAGTTTATATTTACAGTTAAATGCAAATATATTGCCTATTAAACAGTTTGCATAAAGGAACATAGAACTTAAATTGAATCTCTCTAGTGAGTTACTTTCATGCAAAAAAGAATAGTTTTAAGAAGATGAGCAATACTGGCAACTTCTATAGTTTCCAAGTAATTCCCCACTGTGGATCCACAAAACTTCACCTCTTATGTGAAACTTTTTCCACTCTGTCTGTGGAGTTCACCAGTTTAAAACCCTAAGAGATTTTCCATGTGGCAGCAAAGTAAAATGAAAAGATTAGTGTAGAAATTAATAAATCTATTTACTGAATCAGGATGCCCTGAGAAAAACTGCAGTTCAAACAAACACCAAGAACAGAACAACAAGGAAACAAAACTCCTTTGACCACGTGGAGCAAAATCCTGATCCCAGCTAAGTCAACGGGAACTTGACTAAGGGCAAGGATTTCACCTCTCACAGAAACGTGCAGCACCACAAGATGCAACTGGTCACAAATTCACAATCCCTGAACTGGTGTCAGCAGTTTTGTAAACCTTTGTAGCCTGTAGAATTAAAAAATGTGATTGACAAAGCAATATGTCATTAATCAGATTTTCTAGTGGCATCTTCTGTTAGGAACTTGCTCCTTTTGATGTGCAGAAGTATGGATAGTTATCTCACTTGGGACTCTGTTGAGGCTCAAGTTACTGACTTGGCCTCCTGGGTAATCAATGTGGAGGGGCATTCTTAAAAAGAAATTAACTCCATCTCCAAATAAACGCCTAAAATACGTGCACTGGATGTCAGAACCCCAGACAAAAATTGACACCACTTACCTAGGCTTCCAGAGGTCAGTTTGGATAATTCTGTACTTGTGAAATGGAGCATCAGCAGACCAGGTAAGCCACCCAAGTACAGTGAAGAGATGATTGTTGTTATTTTGGTAGCCATAAAGATCTGGAAGTTTAGGTAGATGCTTGGAGTTTTCTCCAAGAAACAGATCACCACTCATCTCTTCCTATATTTTAATAAGCTGCAAAATTCACCCTCCAGAAGTAGATACAGATCACTGTGTTTTGGATATGTTTTACTGGAGTTAGATGTGACTCCTCTGCACTGAACCTCAAATAAATAGCAGTATGAATATAGGTTTGAATAGCAGCAATACAAAGGGATAACATTCAGACAGTACCAACAGTATCTTTTTTTTGTCTCTTGACCTTTATAATAATTTCTTCTCCTTTGAATGCACTGCCATAAACTCTGTACTGGAGAGCAGAGAACACAAAAATTATCTAGGACTAAGTTCACAACTACAATAAGGATTTTGGGTGCTTCCGAGGCACACTGTAATTTTTTCCCCTCAGATAATAATTTGATTGTTTGTGCCTTTCCTATTTATTGCTTTTCTGTTTAAAATTTTTGCCATGATTCACTATCTCTCTTTCAGACACTCTAGTTGTATGAAATGCATTATATTTTTTTGACAAAGCATATAAACCTCCTGAAAAAGCATAGTTAAACTCAAAACCAGGAAATACATAATATTGAACACTCACCTACATATACACGGAATGCTCACAGACCACAGAATAAGTGAGGTAGGCAGAGAGCAAGAAGGAAAAAAATAAAATCAGGTTTTACCAGTAAAGCAGAAAGAGTCTATTATATCAGACTGTAGGACATGGAAGGTTTCCAAACTTCTATCTCCCTCTGCATTTTAGGGACTGGTGCAATCTCTGGAACACCTGACTGATCCCTGTTATGCAATGTCTAGGTCAGACAGAAAGAACAGAGGGAGCACAGGAGAACAGAGCTAAGACAAGACAGTAGGCAATATTGCTAAGCATAGTGGCATACTATACTTGTAAAAATAATAAACCAAGGAGATTATATTTAATTTTACCTTCTTTTATGAAAGAGCTAAGCAGACTAGCACATTATGGACAATCAGTGGTGTGAAGACCCTAGGTAGTCCAGTACTTAGCTGCAATAACTAATCTGACTAGGGAATTTCATTTATTTTCTGCTAAAGGATGGTCAGTTTGTCACTAAACACTTCAAACTTATTTATACAATATTATCATGTTTATCACTCTAAAGTTTTTCAAGCCCAAAACAAGACAAGCATTTTGACTAAACCTAGTGCTGTCCAACAGAGGGCAATGGCACACAATCCATATAATCCACACTATTTGCTCTCCCTGACAAGGCCTCTATTTCAACAGAGAAACTGTGGCACAGTTAGAGACGTGTTGGGACACCAGACACCAAACAGTGTCATTATCAGCATGGCCACTGGAACTCAAATGCCATAAAACTTTACAGTTTGAGCTAAGTAAGATGGTATAGGAGGTACTCATACAGCACTATTTAATGAGTAGCACAGAGATACTAGATGATTATTCCTGACCTCAGCAGCACGGGCTGGACAGACGTCATGATCTCATTTTACAAATGCAAGAGAACATGACCATGGAAAGAGCACGTGCACTGCCCAGGGCTGTTGGCACAATGGCAGCACTGCCCTTGGATGCAGACATTCCTGGCTCTTACCTTCACCTATCAAATCCACTGGCTAGTTATAGCTGTCATGCATACTTCACAACCAGCACAATTACATTCTTACAGCTCAGAAAAGAAATAGGAAGGAAGCTCCAGGTCCTTTGAAGAAACAATCTAGTAATTCAAGAGACAGATCAAGTTATGGCCCGGTCTGCCAGACAAAATTCACCAAATCCTGTAACAGAGAATGTAAAGCTTTGGAGTTGTTTACTCATAGTAACCACAGCTACGTGAACAGAGATTAACCTCAAAGGGCAGTAGAAGGATTAGTTTAAAGTATCAGAACTAAAGGGGAGTCCATATTTGCTTATCATAATGGAAGCTTCTGTCTTCTCCCATCTCACCACTCCAGTCTCACTTAAAGTCTATAATAAAGCAAAAAAACCCCATCCAGATTAACCAAATCTTAAGTTCCTGTTAAATCATGAGCTTCCCCATGAGCCATGGCCAAATCATCCCTGGCAAAGTCTTCAGTCTGATGTCTGTTACTGAGGAGCACTTGTTGTTTCTGTATCTGTCCTAACAGTAATGTAAAATACACACTCAGCTGCTACCAAGGTGATCAACTCTGCCACTAAAGGGAATGGCCCAGCCATATTCAGAGGCACCAAATGAAGGAATGTTTATATCAGGTGTCACTTCCATTTACCTGGGGAAAAAGTGACATACATGAAAAATTATGAAAGATGGTGCAAGAGTTTCACTCACGACTCCTCGAAAACTGCTTTAATAGGAAACTGTATGATTAATTTAAAAATGAGTGTGCAAAACTTCACCAACTTGCCTATTCTTTCTCAACAAAGTGGAGTTAATTAACCTCCCCTTCTAAACAAGGTGGCATAACAACAATGTAGAAAAAATCAGCTTCTGGTAAAGTATTTTTATAAACAAAGAGCTCAAAGAAAAAAATCTGTACTAATGAATTAGCAATGCTAATTCATGGAAACAGAAATTTTCTGGAAAAGAGAGACAGCAACTACATGAATGGAAAACAGCACAACCACTGCTAATGAATCTTTCTTAAAAGCCCAGTAGCAAGGAACAGCCTTGAGATAATGAACAAATATCTAGTAAGTTATGTGATTACGTGTCCACCAGCTCCAGCCATTTCCATACAAAATACTAAGGCACAGTATCTGGGGAAAGAGAAGGAAGTTGGCATAATCAAAATGCATTATGTGCCAGCCAAGAGTCATGCAGACTTTGGTGTTTCCAGCTCCTTGCCACGCAGGCCCAAGTTATCATCCACTTGAGTGACAGTACTAAATAGTTGTTTAATTTAAGTTTTAACATTAAATACAATTCAGAGGGGAAAGCAAAAACTTTGGATCTGTCCTCCCTAATCACTCACCCATGTCTCTTCTTTCTTATTGCTACAGATCATGGTTATTTGTTCTAAATCAAATGTCACAGCATAAAGACAAATATTTCCAGAGGAAAAAACCTTCAGCCTTTGTATTTAACTGTGTACATGATATATTGTACGTATCTTTTTTTCCTATGCAATAACATTGAAGAATGGCTTCTGTCAGAGTTTGGATGAAAGGGAGCCCTCATTTCTGGGAAGTTTTGCACTCAGAAAAGCCCTAAGTCCTACACCAATGACTTTTATTCTTGCAGTGTATTTCTTGAGGGCAATGGAACTATAAAGACAACTTGAAGTTCCAGACCTTTGCCAACAATAGTTTTTTGTTTCTTTTAGTTCTGTTCACTGTTCTAAGCAAATGAGGAATTTGGAAAAGCAATTAAGCTGCAAATTCTGGCAGCCTCTATTTGATTTGACAGATAAGCTTTATCTGAATTAAGGCATATCAAAGTGTTGGTACAGCAAGTGTTACTCCACTGGGCACAATGCCCACATTCAGGGCAGCTCCAGTAATGGAGAAATCTCTCAGGAGAGTAAAACACACATGTACAACCCCACAGTGTGTTCCCATATAGTGCAAAGAGTTTTAATTCCACATCTGTAGAATATCAAGACTGAGAATGGAAAATATCTATGGCATGGCTGGACTCTCGCAAAGTGGAAAATATGAGATGGTAGGAGTTTTGTTTTCTGCTAATCATCTAACAAGCCCATTAGTCATGGAATGCTTCTAAACTCAGTGTATCTGTGAAGAAAGGAACAGGAGCAACAACATGAAGAGAAAATACAGCATGTTTCAGGAGTGAAATATACCTTCTTCCATTTTAAAATACCTCTTCTTGCAAAGATGTAATTGTGGATCAAAATTTGGTCTTTGATTCTTCATGTTTAAGAGAATGTGTTTAAGAGAACCGTGTATTTGAGTTCACAGTTACTTGGATGCAGCAAATGATGTTTTATAAAAAAAATAAATTAAAAGGGTAGACTGATGATGGTGTAATCCAACAAGTATTACTTCCAACAATGTTGCTCAGCTCACGTTTGGTAAAGAATAATATCCAACCTATTGTACACCTTCCAAATATACTGTAAAATACATATTTACTGTGGCAACCTGCTCACTGGGAGACTTTTTCTGCATGACTCCAACAACAGCTAAAGGGAAAAAGGGAAGAAATGCCAAGAATTCATCACAGACTTAGACATTATCCCTAAAACAAGGGCACAACCATGCAGTACAGAGCAAAAACTACCGCAATATTTTGCACTTCGGAGGGGTAAAATTGATCCATCATGTCTATTTGGGGGTATAATGCAGTTGTGAAGTGTGACAGTTTTAGAATTTATACTTGCTTAATCTAATATTGAGTTTCATGTCATGAGGTTAGGCACTGACCAGCAGAGCCTTTTAAATGGGTTTGGAAACACTGCTCACATTTTTGAAAGGTAAGGTCATGACACACCTTGATGACACAGCAACAAAGCAGTGGTACTTCTAATTCACTACTTTTATGCTAACTTATCAAAAGAACATCTACTCAGCTACAGCCTTTCTACTTTTCAGCCATGAAGCATTCCAATTAACTTCAAAGTTAATGGGATCACCAGGAAATACCCAAACACTGGAAATGTCACAAAACAGAACAGCAACATCATCAGAACCATTCAGGGAAAATTCACTAAAGATGGGTCCTTACAATTTGCACTGCTGAGTGCAGAAACTACTTCCCTACACATGAGGTAGGGTAAAAAATGCCCCAAAATCAAATTGATAGGTTTGTTGGCTTTTGTTTGTTTGTTTGTTTGCTTGTTTAATGGTGACAATGGTGTTGAATTTTTTCCAAGTTGGATTTGGTCCACATGGAGACCACTTTGCTGGTGGGCAAAGACCTATCTTTTTCCTCAGCAAAATTAACAGTGACAAGACAGAAATTCCTAAAATTCTTTGACAATGAAAACATCAAATGAAAAAAAAAAAAGCTCAGCCAGACTATAACTTTAGAAATGAGGTCTATATCTCATTTCTGATTTTTGGAAAAAGAAACACAAAAGCAATACACCCTACATCTTCTCTGATGAATCTGGAAGTGCAAAAACACCTTGGGACAAACCTTCACAAATGCCAGAGGCAGAACTTAGAGCTTTAGAACTGTCACCTTACTAATAAATAATCATTCTGCTACTTAATTAAACATATAGCGTCTGAAAGCTTTTCAAACACATCCAAGCACCCCTGCTTCACCAGCCTGGTTGTTAAGTGACACCCAATGCCTATAAGGGCAGCAAATATTGCATGGCTGCAAGGGGAACATCCCTTGCTTTCATCACATGATTGTCAGCTGAAGATGACCAGAAAGTTTATTTAGATGTCTTCTTTATTTCTGCTACCTTCACTATGTAAGGATTTCATTTCTCAGCCAAAATTGAAGAGGTCAGCAGAAAAGCTTGATTCTTAAGTATTCAATTGTCTGAATGAAATGGACCTCTTTTGCCCTAAAAATCCATCTTTTTTTGTACTGTATATTTATTTTCCAAAATACAGCATGTGCTCTTCCACAAGACCAATATAAATTATTCTCTCTTCAGAGGCTAAATAAGATACTCATTTTCCATGTACAACTAATACTGAATTACCTTTTTTCATATCCTTTAAAAGAAAACTCAGTCTGTCCTGAGGGTGAATTTTCCTCAGATCTCTTCACTGGAGAAAACTGACCTCCTGCTGGAGGATCTGTTCCCTGAAGATCATCTGCAACCAGCCTTTAACTTGCTCTGTAACTCTTCACACGTCCTGACTAAAGAGAAACAGACAGTTACTGAAAAATGTTGGTCCAAGTTTGTGGTTTGATACACAGCATTCTCTGTTTCAAAAGTCCTTTTGCCCAGTATCACATTGTGAAGTCTAAAAATAACCTAGCTTCTATATTTACTTTGTTGGATAAGGTAAGTCACTAAATTCATGTTCAAAGCATGTAAATAAAAACTACTTACTTTACAGAAGCACTGAGATCTGAAAACAGTAAAATGCTTAAATGGCCAACATGTCTTAAAGTCAGCCCTCTGTTCTGCAGCCTGAATATGGTGCTGCAGATGCAATTTCAGATGTGTAGATTTGAAATGCTTTCTAAAAACAGTCTCAATAAAGGTGGTGACAATCTAAAAGAGGAATTTGGAGGCCTTCTCCCAGTTGTATAGGAGCTTCCTAGCTTTTCCAGCCCCAGTGTTTTCAGAGGTAGGTATGACACAACAGGCTGTGGGGTTCAGTGTTACACCCAGGACTCAGCTGCAGCTCCCCCTGCACCGAGTGCACGCAGTTTCCACTGACGTTCCAGCCAGCTATGCATGTGCTAAAGGGGAAATCTTATTTGGCAAGTGACACCACCACACAGCATTGCAATCCACTGAGTACAGAGACCAATCCTGCTTTCATCCTCCTGCAGCAGCAAAGCCACATTAGCTGACACTCCCTTCCCTGAACCAATCGTGGACATATCCTTGTTTTGATTTAAATATGTTCCTGTGCAGCAAGGGCAGAGGAGAGTCATTTTGTTTCACAGAAAAATATGAGTGGTTATAATGATTAAGGGGAACATGATTTTTCATAACACTGGGATACTAAAAAGAGAAAGAAATGTGGGACAAGTTATGTAATGTGTACTTACTGAAACATGCTTTATGTCTCTGAAAGGAGACAAGATTTGCCATCTCTGGAGCGAACATGAGCTTTGCCACTGAGGGAAACCTCAGCTGCTTTAAATCACAAATCAATTTCCCCTAATTTATTCTCACTTATGCTGAAATATCCTTGTGAGTCTAGCATCAGGGATATGCTGAGGAAGAAGAACTAAAAATTACTACATCTAACACCAGAATGTCTACTGAATGACATATTCCCACCTCAAAAGGAACAGTATCATCCCTGAGACACGTAGGCCTAAGACTCAGCAATATCAATGAGTACCAGAGCTTCCCCACCCAAAGCCCCCGAGGATAAAGCAAGGTTAACACAGCTTCCCTGTGTCAGGACTGAAGGTTCCTGCAGACTGTGACATTAGTCTGAATCACTTACAAACAGCAACTGTACCCAGAGGAACAAGTGTCTTGGAAAGAAACCACTGTTACCTAGGATGACACTTCTCTTGGAACCGTGCTAAGTTTCCAGGACAGACTCACTTCAATTCAGAGATTTTAAGGCATGTTCACAGAATTTTTCCTCAGGGCAGCAGGAGTATCACATCATTTCCCTTTTTTTCTTGTAAAACAGGATTAGATACACGCACATGCCTGCACCAAGAAACAGCACTTCTAGCTGGGGTCTCTTGGGCACTGGGGCCAGCTTTCAAACTTCCATTATGGTCTACTCAGTGACTTAAGAAAAGGATACAAAATTATCCAGGTCCCTTCTACTGCAGGCTGCCACTCTTCAAAGAGAAGAGTCTCTTCATCCTTTCTCTGTCATGGAAGCATGGACAGAGGCTTCCAGGCTGTGAGTCCACTGAGGTACTTTCCTCAAGAGGAAAG
Source organism: Climacteris rufus (assembly GCA_013398175.1). Taxonomy (NCBI): domain Eukaryota; kingdom Metazoa; phylum Chordata; class Aves; order Passeriformes; family Climacteridae; genus Climacteris; species Climacteris rufus. Next base: position 156,306 of record VZRZ01001296.1, read on the forward strand.
CAGAAAAATGTTTTTCAGTTAATGGTTATACTAAAGTGGATGCTGATACAGTCTAGGGCCTTGCAAAATTAGTAATTAGAATTTATGTTAGATTATATTCCTCATGCAGACAAAAGAATCTGCCTGGAACATGAATAAACTGAAAGCAATACAATAGCTACTTCAGAAGATGGTGATCTCTGGATACAATTATAATTGATATAAAGTTTATTATTATAGAAGAGGGCATGTTCTCCTTTCTGGAGAACAAAAAATACAGATGAATAAGTTCACACCCCGGGAAGTTTATCAGCTGGGGGAAAGAATTAGAGGAAGTGATAAATGAAACCTGAGATTTTAAAGGAATATTGACACTGGTGGTCAAGCCAGAAGGCCACTGAAGTTCTGTGCAGAGGTCCCAGGCAGGATGATGAACTGTACAGAACAGCAAACAATGGAGGAAGAAACAGAAATAATACTGAAAACATACTTGTTTAATATATTTGTTTCAGGAAAAATGTTTTAAATAGCTGAAACACGTCAGCAATAAACAGTTAGTGTGTTACCCTTTGCAGAGTGCTTCTTGCTGATGGCAGTGGTGACCACAAGGTATTGTATCAGCCCCAGAAATGTTTTCACAGCAGGGCTACCTATGGCTGGCAGCCAGAATGCCTGTTTTGAACCAAGGCAAAATGTTGATAACTGTTCTCTTTCTCAAGGGTGGGAAAAAAAGGGAAACACTAAAGTAAGCTTCTCCACCTTACTTGTACTGTTTTGCTTTTTTCTTTTTTAAAACAAGGGTATTTTCCTGCCAATTTTTTCCTAGGAAAACACTTGGCCAGCTGATTCCTTCTTGGGTTATTTTATTGACTATTTCCTGCCAACACAGTTCCTGTGTGTGCACACCACAGTGTTCCTACTTAGCCACAACTCCATCTCAACCTCTGTGCCTTTACATTCACATGGTTTTCTCAGCTTGGCAGACTTATGTTTAATTTTAAATTATTTCAGCAGGAAAAGCCATATAAACTATACTTAATAAACACAGGCTTGATGCTGCTTATGCTTGGATGTAAGAAAATAGCTCAAATACTCTTCTTTCTGTTCAAATTTGTTTCTAGCTCTCAAAGCTTTTATTTTGTCCTGCAGACCACCTTTCTGCAGAAGCATTCTTGAACTCATGCTCCAACTAGTCCAGTGTTGCTTTGGAGCTGCAACCCCCAGCAATCAGTAGACCAAACACACATAAAATCCAACAGGCGTTTGCTGCTAAGGTCAGGAGCTTATTTTTCTTCAAACCACAAATTATTTCCCCTCTCCCACCTATTATTCTCAGCTTTATTTACCAGTGTTTACCATTTTAAGGCTGATTTTAAGTGGTGGTATTTTGCTGTCTTTGTTTATTTTGAGGAGTTCACACTGTCCTGATTTAAAAACAAACATATGAACAGCAAACCATCTATAAAGGAACTCATCCTGCTCATAACAAGAGTCTCTTGTCTTCTCTGAGTTAGTTTCAACTTCTCTGAGTTAGTTTTAGCTGGTTTTTCAACTAGCTAAACTAGCTAGTTTTATTTAGTTAGAAACAAAAGAATTCAATGGATATGAAGGCAGTAAATATTTTTTTTTCTGAGTCAGGAACAGCAATGCTGTTAAGACATCAAGATTTAATCTCTAGTTTTAAAGCTTTTTGTTGTTGTTTTTGAGCTCCTGCATTCATAAGAACCTGAGCCTTCCAAGAGTTTTTTTTCAGAAAATTGAAAAAGATGCCTGAAGCATGTCAGACAAAAACTATTACATACTTTCCCTGCAATGTAGTTAAAACTACACATTCTGTATAAACCATTGTCCAGAAAATGGATCTTCGTTCTGAATGGTTGGATTTATCAATACAAAGTTAGGAAAATAAGTATGAAACTAATCCACTGATCTGATAGTATCAGTAGAGCTCATAAAAATCAGATATATGTGAGGTTTGCATAGGATCTGCATCTTCAATTACTTTAAAAACATACTGCATATTTTACCATTAGGAAATGTATTTTGGACCAAATTTTTCCCCTTCACCTTCAAAAACAAAACTCCCAAGACAGTCTGCCAATTTGATGTTTGGCACACCCCAGCAAACAGAAGAAGTTCAACAACCTGGCAGAGTAGTCAGTCTTTGCTTTGAACTCCTTTTTCTTTTGGAATGCTTCCTTTTAAAATCACAGCACCACATCAAAAGCTAACAAAATAAAATTCTCTGGTATCCAAATCCTGTAGTGAAGGCATCTAAATAGACTCACTAGATATGGAGAAAGAACTTGAAATTGAATGCAATATGAAAAGGATTTATTTCCAAGCAAACATCACCCTGCCAAAGAGATGTGCATGCCATACTATATTTAAGGAGCAAGGATCTCTTCAACAGCTTCTTACAGAGGCACACTCCATGCTGGTGACACTATGTCAAATGCAGTGTTGATGCAAGCAGGGGGAAGCCTTGTATCCTTTTGATGGAAGAAAAAAATACCCCAAACAGTGTGTCAGGCTCACAGTGCAGTGGACCACCCACAGAAATGAAAGAGTTTTCAGCCAGTGACCATCAGAACATGCACATACTGAACTAAAGCTCCCTGGCCAGCTGCTGGCTCTGATTAAGTCTTTGACAGCACAGGCTGGTGCTTGTGGCCTTAGCCCTGGGGATTCAATCAGCCTGTCAGCTTTGTGTTTTCTTAAAATGCCCATTTCAACTGGAAGTGAGGCACGAAAGTGTCAGACAACTTAAGTAATAAAACTTTAAAAGTCACCCCATATCTGTTGTCATTGTAGGTCCAGTTCCAATCATACCCACAGCACCACCCCATCCCTGGGCTGCTGAGGAGGTTGTCCCATTCTCAGTGAGGAGTAGGGGCAATACTGCACCTCCAGGAAAAAAAATGAAGCTCCGCTCCATCATCACCTCTGCACGGAAAATGTATTTCTAATGTGTCTGTACTAAATGCAGCAGGATCCCACAGCATGGAAAACACGCCACTGAAGAAATGATTCTTGCTCCTTGTGCCTACTTTTATGGATTATTTCACTTCAGTCAAACACAGACCAGAGTCTCCAATGAGTTGCACCTATTGAACTATGAATTTCATTGAGGGGAAGTATTATTTAACAACTGAGATAATTAAAGCAGCCTGTGAGACTGTGAACAAGGGCAACATTTACCTGTCATCCTCCTTGTTTCAGACAAGGCAGTTAAAACAAGAGGGCTTTTTTTTCTCAGGCTTCTGTGTGAATTGTTACTGGGTCTGAGGTAGCAAATGTAAATCCTACAAAATAAACCATCCCATCTGCTTTTAAAAAACTTGAGGATAATGACATTACTGAATCATATACTATGTCATAAAATGTCTTCCTATGGATCACAGATAAAAAAATTATATTCTTTGGATCCTGAACAGAAAGACAACAGCAACAATAAAAAAGCCTATCAAATTATTGAACATTATACATTACTGAATACATCAATACTTCAAATTTAATGCTCCCTTGTCAATCTGTCCAATGTAGCTACAGAGAAAGTACCAATCCAGCAGGTAATTGAAATGAAAATACTTCATTTTTCAACTGAAAAAGAAAAAAATAAATTCCTAAGCAAAAATTAAAACTGGACATACTAAAAAAATTGGCTTTTCACACTTTTCCAAGGCAGGGAAGTATATTCCAGGTAACTCTACAGTGGTTTGGGTTTTTTTTCTTCACTCAAACATATTTGAATTTAGAAGTGAAAATAGGGAAGCCTGTACTGCCTCTGTCAGACTGTAAGACATATTTCATGAAAAATTTTGACAATAGTCTCATTTGCAACACAGGTAGGAGGTCTAGGTTCAGAATTTAAGTGAAAACAGGTTATAAGGACACTTACATCTATGGGGGCTAGTGTCATTTGAAAAAAGCAACTGTTGGCAGTTTATCTCTACCTAAAGGACCAGTTTAATTTGAAAAAGCAAGGGTTGGCACTTTCTATCTTACTAATTTTTTGACTCCAGTCAGGTATTTCACAGTAAGTCATACCTGTCTGAAGCTAAGATGGACACAATACAGAAGCATCAGCTACATCATTCACTGAACAGCAACTTAGCCATTGTGTAGTAACCACAACCCCCTGCTGTCACAATCTGTTTTACAAAATGATCTTGCTCACATTGTAAATTAGACCCTACACATACATTGTAATAGCCTGAATAGTTCATTGATTTCAATTCATGGCATAAATTTAGGCATATATGGCAATCACAATCTCAAGTTGAATTTTGAATTTGAGCACCTGCTAAGAATTGTTCAGCACTTAAATTGCCTCTGAGGAGAGGAGAAGAGAGGAGAGGAACAAAGGATGGAAAAGGAAAGAAAATGAGGGAGAAATAGTTCAGGCTTTTTCCATTTGCCAGCCTGGGTGTCCTTTCTGGCCAATTATGAAATTCAGAGGAATCAGTGTGGTGGGAAAGAACCCACAAGGTGCTGGAAAAGACCAGACCAAAAGGAAAAGTCTTACTTGGTCAAACAAAAATGACCTACAGGAAGAAGACAGGAAAATGTTACCCTTGTTACCAGGCTGACTAATCATCCTAGTTTGCCACTAGTTAAATGGTTCTCATTGACATGAAAGGTTGGATTTTTGTAATAATGTCACATGACTCTGTAATTTGTTCCCCTTCCTTAACCTTTATTTATTATTCTGGATATTCTCTTAGCCACGTGTACACATAAACGATGTTTTAGCAACTTTTATGTTTGCATTTTATGGGGCCCTGAAATTCTTTGAGCAGTATAAAAGAAAGCATTCAGCAGGATCAGTTCTAGTTTTGCAGTTATGACAAATACACACTCTTTATTCCAGATGCAATGACATATGCTTATTTCCACTTCAGCTAATGGCAAAATCTCAACACACTATTAAGTAATAAATTAAATTCTAAGATAGTCATTCTACAAAGTTGTTTAAAGTTCAACTTCAAAATGATAAAAAGTATGTACTTTTCATTCTATCAAATAATTAGTTAATGGCAATTGGAATAGATTAAACATGAGACTATCCCATTTGGGATGTCTCTTGATATTTCTTCCTGGATTAAAAATTTAAGTCAGTGTCAATCAGATGAATGCCCATTTTATAATTGCTTTTGGATGTGGCTTTATTGAATTGTATTTGATTTTTTCCCCCCAATTCATCAGGTCAATTTAACATTTAAATTCTTCCCTTCAATCCCACTTGACAGGTTGGTGGTGAACCACTGAGACCATTCTAGGTTGTTAGTTGAATAGTTAAGATTCAACCAGGACTGTGACCATGCTTGTTAGTACTGTTCAAACTGTCTGATCCAAGCACAAAAACTAGAAAAGAATTACCAGTCAGTAACAGCAGCAGGTCAATTCTGATGGTGAGCATTAAAGTGAACGTTTCTTTGGGGCAGAGATGTCCAGGATCTCAGAAGTATGTTTTGCAAAGCAAAGCAAAGGGAATAGAAAGCTTGAGGGGAAAACAATGCAATTTTTTGGTTGGACAGGCAGACTTTCAGGACATTGGATCAGGCATGTACATTTTATCTGTCTCAAAGGGCTTCTCGATGGAAAACATGCATATTGTGTTGGTGTATTTTATTACTCTCCAGATACTCTCTACATTTCCTTTGTCCTGTCATATCAGGATACAAGGAATTTTCTGATCAATCCTCCAAGCCAAAAAAGACCATCATTTTCCATAGGAAAAAGGAACTTCCTAGAACAAACTCAAACCCAAATTGGAAATACAAGAACTTCACCTTGCTTTTACTGCTTCAAAATTCATCTCACTGCGCTCAGAACAGGAGGGCAAGGGGAAAATGTTCCCTCCTGTCACTTTTATTCTGTCCAAAGTTGGTCGCAGTCATGAATTATCTGTGCTCCACATATCACACATCTCTTTGATAAACTGATACAACACTATCCTGGAATGTTGGATATTAGCAAGCTTCGAACTGCTGAAGGTTTCTGTCCCCAATGCACAAAGAAAATGAAAGGATTTAGAGTAACAGTTTGCAAGGCCTGTGCTTGTTGAGCAATTACTCCCCAGCACGTATAATACTGAAAAAAATCTCATTTCTTTTTCAGAGCAGACTCTGTATCTCAGCCATCTGCCACTGACTTTAGCCATCAGCCCCTACTGAAGCATGGTTTCATCTTTCACTGAAGGATTAGCCCGTGCCATTCTCATCCGCTATAGTCTTGCCTATCTCTACACTTAACACCTTATTTTTAAATGTCTCTCTCCTGATTAGAACACACAGATTATTATTCTCAGAGGTGATGAGAAGCTGAGGAGATGATCTGTGCAAGTATGAGGGGGGGTATTACATCAAATTTGCAATAAGCTCTGAAAGGGATATAAGCTCTCTTTGTTGTGGGTGCAGTTGAATCTTTTCTGTTCTCTTCTTCTGCCAGGAAGATATGAGTGGCTGGAGTGCTTGATTCTATATATAACTGGTTGATGTCAGCTGGATGCCAACCCCTTTGAAGAGGATCAGCCCCCAGTTTGTCTCAGTACTAGGTACCATGCAGATCCCAGCACAAGGGTACAAACCATCCAGGACCAGGCAGGTCATCCCCATGCATAACTAACTTCTGAAGCTTCAGCTAAAGGGTTGACATCGCTTTTTATCTGCACAACAAAACAGTAGGGTAAGTGTATTGTTTCCTGAAATATTTTGACATTGTCTGTCCTACAAACTGTCATATAAAAGACATTCGTGTAACCTCTGCAATTTAAAAGATGTTTATATTTTTACTTAGTCAGAAATGCACCTTCTTTAAAGATGCCAGAGGAACTCATTTCATTCCTCAAACTCTTTATTAGATTAAGAGATTTCAAAATGTAACATTTCTGAAAACATAAACCAAGATGTAAATTAAAATTAATCAGGAATTTACATCTTGCAGTATAATGAGCAGATGTGAGAAGCCTAGACCATTGACACTTTTTGCTGAAGAATTTATGTAACCAACTCAGAGTCCATTCCTTTGAATCTTCTGTCCATCAAAACATGTCCTAACATCTGTCTGCAAGCAAGAACTGCCAGTGCACCTTGCAGTGCAGTATTTCTCAATCAGAAACCCCTAACTTCACTGTTCAGCCTTTCTAAACAGGCTGTTGGAAAAGAAAGTTGGCCAAATTGTGCACACTGGCTCAACAATGTAAAAATGTGGTTTTTTTTTTTTCAGCAAGGAAAAATCCTACCAGCAAATCACAATGTTATCAGATTCTGCCCTGGTCAAAGAGAGGAAAGAACAAGCATCAGCCATTATGGATGAAATACAAAGAAATGGTATAGCACTGAACCCAGCTTGCTGCATATGCAATGTCCTCTAGCCCTCCCTAATACATTTTTTTAATCATAGAGTTTAACTCTCTTACAGCTTTGTCTCTGGGTGTTTTGCCATAAATAATCTTGTGGGAGTATCATGCTGCCTATGGTAACTAATCCTTTTGTAGTTGCCTCTTTTCATTTGAAAGCTATTTTCAGATGAACAACTGCTGTGGAGGAATGAAGTAATCTAACAGCTGATGTACATTCTGCTAGGATAGCCTTTCAGAACATTATTTGGGGTTAATAACATGACTTCATTCCATTTTAAAAGGCTATCATCTGAGAAACACAGTAAGCTGTACCCTCTCTTTTTTTTTTCGCTGTTTCACTCTGCCTTTTTTATACAAATGATAACAAATTTTGAAACAAATGTTTACATCTCTGTTCCTTCCTCTCAAATTTTGTCTTTGTAACTAACACATTTTACTAGCATTTGGCAATTCTCTCTAATGCACAGCCACCAATTAATCTTATTTGACAGAAACTTCACTTCTCTGCTGTTGCACTGATGAAAATGCAGACACTTATGAGAAGGCTGCTTGATTTTCTAAAACAGATTCTTGAAGTTATGCTTCTAGTATGATACCTTAAGAAGCAATTAAGTCAGTTGGGAATAGAAATCTGCTTGGCTTTCATTAAGTATGTGCTGGATGCTTTTGGAGATGCTTCCAATCCTTCCCATGAAGGCTTTTTTACCATCTACATAAAAGATCAACTTTCTAAAAGTGCTAAGCACCCCACAGGCCTCACTGGAACAACAAGGAGCTCCACTAATGTTTAGGATTTATGAAAGTTATACCACTTGCATAGGATGAAACATTGAACATTAAATTCCAGTTTTGAAAATCTTTCCAATGGGCTTTTTCTCCAAATAATTTGTGGATGGTTTCTGCACTCACTCGATGATCATTGGAATTGCCTGAAGAGTAGAGTGAGAGACATGAGAATTTTTAGAAAAAGCAGCTATGAGTTTCAGTGCCTGGTCCTGCTCCTTCTGATATTTCCAGAGTGTTTTTTCTGCAGTTTCTATTCCTAAGCAAATACTTCTTTCCTATTTCCATTCTCCACTGAATATGCACTCAAGTCTGAAAGCCAGTCTGCCCTTCCAGATTTCATTACAGCTCCATTTTTTTTGGTATTGTAAACCCAAGCACTATATGTGCCTGAAATAGCCTGTAAGCTCTTCAGGGCAAAAGAGGGGGGAAAAAAAGAGTCTTTCATATGTTTGTTTGGAACCAGGCATTTCACATGGTAAATGTTGCTACTATTCATAGCAATACTAATAAATGTAGCATACAGCCCTTGAAATCATTGGCGTATTTGGATAATCTGTGCTGATGCTTAACATTTGCCTCACATAATCTTCCCTTTTATTATTATGTATTATCAGATTTGCTGTCAAGATTCATACACATAGTTATGGCAGCTTATCCTGCCAGATATGCAGTGATATGTGGCCACTGAAGGCAATTCTAACTCTTTGAAAACATTCTATTTTTGCCTCTTCTTCAGATGCCTGGGATATTTACACGTTAAAAAAAAAAAAGAAAGTCCATAAAATGGGTGTGATAAGAGACTGAAATTTATAACTGTACAAGCTCAGTGAAGCCAGATAGAAAACAGAAGGATAATCAAAGCTGTAGTCACACAAAGTATAAGCTAGTTATTTGGGACCAAATCTGAACAAGCCTTGGAAAAATCAAGGAGAAATCTGACATCTAAATGGCTAAATACAGCTCTATGAAATTTTGACATTTTTTCCCCCCTGATTTGTTAATTCAATGAGCTTAACCTGAGGTCTGGAAGGTGAAATGCTCTCTTTCCGGGCTTTGCATCACTTTGCCTAATGACAGTCCTGCAGCTGGTAACTACAGCAAAATTAAATGTCCAGTTCCAGCCAGTCCCTGTGAAACTCTCCACTGCTAACACAGGTACACAGTAACAGAAGATCCTCCAGTGCAAGCCCCAATGCCTTGGAATGGTGAAAGCATGCCTCCTGCATTTTTACTTCAGCCCCTTTTTATTATCATGCTCTCAGGTAAACAGTGAATCTCTACTTCCTTGTTAAAAGATATTCAGAGCAGAAACAGTTGCTGATAAACTCCAAAATCAGCCAAGTTTTTTACCAAAGTCTGAGATAACCACTGGGCAAGACAGGGGATGACTGAAATTCACATCTGCTGCTGGCTTGTGGGACATGACTTTGTCCCATATTTGAGAGAAGTTTGACACATCATAAAATGCTGCAGGAATAGTCACCAACTGTGAACCTTCACATGGTCTCAAAGAGAGACTGCATAAGTAAATCAGTGTGTGTATACAGTGATCTCCTCAACCCCTTCGTTTGTCACTGGCAGACTTGCACTAAACATTTCCCAGACTATTTGGTAGAGGTAAACTTGGATGTAAATACACATGTTTAAGGAAGCCCTTGGAGTACATCACTTCAATCTCATGTCCAGTTCTACACTACTTCTTAAATACACACATCACTAACTACAATTAACTATCTTTCCTGATATAGCTAAAAAATCTTATTTCTGATACTACAACAAACACATTATCTAATATTTATTATTAAAATGTATAGTCCAGATTAAGGTATTTAGAAAATTGTAAACTGAAGGATTAAAGGAGTATTAGGCAGTGAATGCAGGAGAAACTATATAAATCATATTTATATACAATCTGCTATGATTTTAAGCACAGGACAGGAGGCACTTGGCAGGAACAAATTTAAGAAATTGAGCTAAAAGGTTAATATTAGGCTTAAACTATGAATTGAACTTTCAATACTATTTTACAATGTCCATCATTGACATTAATGTTCTCTCTCTGTCATTGTCTAAATGTCCTCCTTTTCTTCATCACCTTTTCTGCACTGACACTGAAACTACCCCTAGACACATCATAAAACTAAACAGATGATTAGATTTTTGTTGGCAAGGAATTCAAAGGAACTTTACACTTACGATTTTGGGATGCTGCCTGGATAAAAAATAGTACACAATTGTGTGTTACAAAGTAGCTTGGAGCCTTCAGTTAACATTAACAAGAACACTGTGTATGTGAGGGAGCAGCAAGGCCCAAAATAGATAACACCCAGAGTGTCCCAGAAGAATCCTGAGAGGTTTGGACAGAGCTCTGCAATTACCTTGGCAGCCCAGTCTCTGAGGATGTACATCCTACCCATTCTGTGTACAAACAACAAAAGCTTTTTGAATGTGAAACTGTTGCTGATTTGTGGGGTCTATTTCTTGCTCCTTACTAATACAAACCCATGCAACAGTCCCTATCCCTGCAGTCATTTTGATAAAATCAAAATATGACTCGAGGTCCAGATTTCAGGCCACAGGCCAATAACCAGGGCAGTTATCTCCACCCCAGAGCCAAAATCCCACCACTATCAGTCACTGATAGGGCTACGCTGGACAAGCTGAGTCATTTTCTTCCATGGTAAGAACTCTCTGTTTTGTAGCTACCTCAAAATAACAGGAGGTTGTTAGGACTCTTTGCACACACTATTTTTAAAGCAGAAGTGCACAATCCAACCCATGATCCATTTAACTTGCTCTTGTTCCACTGAAATCCATTGCAAACATTCAATAGAAACCAGGATGGACAGGAGGGGATCAGCAGTGATGCACTCCCAGGCCCTTAAACTTGTTTGATTTACTACATGGAAAACTCTTGTCTGTGCAGCTTCAGCTAAATATTTAATACACCTGTCTCAATTAAGTTTTCCTAAATGTCAGCACATCACATTGTTTTTCCAAGATACAGTTATTCAGAGACACATGCCAGGCTGAATGTGCCATTTACTCAAAAAAACCCTCTTCACATGCAGTATTGACTTTGGCATTAGGTACCTTCTGCAGTTAATTAATTTGTAATGTTAATTTTAAACTGGGCCTCCTGTGTGCTTACTCTAATAGCAAGATATTTATTGCATATAATTTGGCCTCATTTCATTTTAACACATGTCAAAGTTCAGAATTTTAAATTCTGTAGACCGTAAGAATATGTTAAGTATAGAATGTCCTATTATTAAAGTAATAACAGAATGTGCCTTTGAATAAGTGCACCAAAGAAACCTATTAGACCATTGATATAATCCTCAAAGTACACTGCACTTTCGTAGTTTTCCTCCTCAAGTTTATGAACAGAGAACAGTCTCAACTAATAAAATGATAAGTATTAAAGTGTCAGTATGAATTATTTCCTTAGAAATTCTGCTTTCATTATGTGATCCGACTACTGCTATATTTGTTAAACCCTACAACATTCTAAGCAAAAATAAATACGTAGAAAATGGTTTCTTCAGTGTTTAAGTTACTGTATCCCAAGGTTTAAGTTTTATCTGTATGTTAGGACATTTAGTGAGAGCTCAGTCACTCAGCAATAGCTTGCTCAGTGCCACCAGCATCCCAGATTCCAGAACACTACCATGAAGGAATTCTGACATTCAGAATTCTTTGTGTACAGTCCTGCTTGATCTCCCCTTCTTTTGCTTATGCATTCTCCTTTTTAAATTCCACAGGATGGGAATAAAGACAAAGGAGTTTTCCCCAAGTAGTGGATAAAGTAATATGCATCTAATAATTCAGTCTTCTCTTAGAGAGAATAAAAATAAAATGTTCTAAATTAATAAATTCCTAGAAGCACATTGTAATGCTTTGTTAGGACTCTCATTTTTCAAACCTTGAGCTTTATTTTGAAAGTTGATTTTAAAATAGTTTTAAACCACCATTTAATAGAGATCTTCTAATGCAAACTGTTCTTAAAAGGACAAAACACGTCCTGGATTACAAAAGCAAGCAGAATATTAAAGAATAATTGAAAAGAAAATGTTTATAAGAAATAAATAAATGGTAGGTATGTTTAAAATGAGTTATATATCCAATACAGGACACAGAAAGTTAACTGAAGGTTTGATGTGGGAACCCTAGGATCAGAATTTTGCTCCAGTGGAGGCAGAAGCCAGTTTTTACTAGTCTGCTATTAACACAGTGTGTAGGGTGCTAGAGATCTCATCTTGGTAACACCTGAACTAAATTTGGAGCTTGAGGTGTTTAGCATCTTCAAAAATACAGGTTTGTGGTGTTCAATAATGTCCAAAATTCTGGGAGCAGGCTGAATTTCACTAACACCACGTGATGCTGTGCTATGTGTTAGCTAAGCATGCACTAACATTGTTAGATTTCAGGTGAGGGTATGGACTATCAGGCATTGCAGACAAACAGGGGTTTGTATTTACCCATTGCATTGCAGCCTCACCCAGCTTAAACCTTGGCAAAAAGGTCAGCACACCCAGGGATATCATGGTAGAGGAGCTATCAACGCTCAGCAACAGAGGTGCCCGGCTCTTCAAGAGACGCCAGAGGAGGTCTGACAAATACACCTATGAAAATTATCACTACGTAGCAAACAAGCCCAGAAATGTGAGTATTTGTTTTGTAATGACTTCTTAATGAACACAGGGAGTCTGCCTGGGGTTCCCTTGATGCTCCTGATACACATTGTCCAGGATCTATTTGTAGTTTCAGGAAGAAGAGCAAAATGCTGTAGTAGAATGAGTCAGCCATTTGTATTTCATTAATTGAGATGCTATAGACAAATTTTTAAAAATTACATTTCTTTTTATATGGTACAGATACTTCAAAAATCTTCGATCACTCGCTCCAGAAGTTAAAGTACGCAGGGATAAAATGGGATCAAGTTTGAGCTTTGATAAATCTGCCTTTTCAAAATAAATCTGCACAAAAGAATTCCCATATAAAAAAATCTGAATAACTCCATTGAAGCCCCAAGGCTATTATTATAAATACCATTATTTAGAAGCCCATCTATGAATACTGTCCCTCCATTTCTCCCTCTATTGAATATTAGAAGACACACAGATAAATTCTGAGCACACCATCAATCTTGTCAGAATTCTGTATGCAGTTCCATGATTTTGCTGCAGCCTGACAGATCCATTTCCCTCTAGTCCCCTTTTTCCCACAAAAATCACAGAGTACACATGGTTTACTGTCAGTATGACATTCCAACACATGAAAAAACGATGCCTCTGGCTCCTGTTCCTTCCCCTAAGTATCTATTTAGCACTACTGATGGTGTCCTCATCATCTTTATGATTCTGCCGGCCAAAGTTAATCTTTCTAACATACTTCAGGATGACTAGAAAACATTCTGCCTTGATCTTTTTTGCTGTTGTTTCAAGCTTAAACAAGTGGTATTTGTTTGCTCTCCTACTTCAAGAAACTCTTACTCTAACCAGTCTATATTTAAATTGCTTTTAGCCTATGTGTCATAGCTAAAATAAGATACTGACTTCTTAGGAGACTCTAATTCTATATTTATGCAACAATGATTAAGCCTTTGGATGTTTCCTTAGAACTGATAACCCAATAGGAGGGTGGAAAAGAACAGCATATCATGAATCTCCAGAAAGTGACCCGCACTGAAGTTATTATTTCTATTACAAATAAAGGAAAAGACAATCCCAAACAAAAGCAGTTCAACAAATGCAGTGAGTTTCTGCCTGAAATGGGAAGAGATGCTTTGAAGAATCAATGCTTTGAAACTCAAAGGGCTCGAGCTTGCCAGATTTTTTGAACCTTTGGATAACATGGGTGCTCTGTCTAACACAGAACAGCCTCTGGTATCTAGTGACTGAAAAACTGATTTTTGGTTACACAGACAATTTAAGCATGCAGGGAATACTACCTAGCTAGCAGAGTACCAGACAGCAGGACAGCGTGCTTTAGGATTGCACACCCTGGGAATGAGATCTGGGCTGTAAAGTGGAGCCTCCCATGCCTGTAGGGTGCTGTTTGTTCCTTTGTGCAGCGTGGAGAGCCCATACCGAGTGTGAGGATGGACGGCCTCAGCATGGAAGGAGCTCCCCAGCACGCCCCAATGACCCCGCCCAATACACCGGATCCCCGGAGCCCTCCGCACCCTGACAACATTGCCCCAGGTAACCTGGGACTTTACACACACCACTTAGGCTTAGCTCTCAATTCCTAGCAAAGAAATGACCATTTCTTAAAAAAGAGGATCTTCAGCAAGAATTTCTAAAGGACTTCTTATTAGAAACACATACATTTGAGTCAGATGACTAATCAGAGCCCCTCCCTGAAAGGCAAAGTGGTGCTCTTAGTTGCTTGTGTTCATTTTTAAAAGAGCTGATATGCCTTTTGTACTACTTCTGTCTAAACTGAAAACATAATATCAAGAGAGACTGCTCCTATATTTACAGGTCTTACAAAAAAAAAACGGAAAAGAGACCCTCAGATTTAAAACCAGATTAATATACTGATTTTTCTTTGCCAAACCATTGTTTCCAATACGCAACACCCTGTTCAACAGTCTGAAAGTTATTCATTGTCATTTAATTATCCAGAAATGTAAATGTGAAGCCACTAAGTTTTGCTAGAACCCTTTAGAGAAGAGTAACTTTAAAAGGAATTTGCCTCTGGCTACATAAACTGTTCTTTTTTAAATCCTTAACTGTGGGGGTACTGTTGGCTTTATTTAAAGGAGTGAGTTACAAGAAGGCCTTATTTTGTATTCTTTAAAGACTAGAGAAGGCTAATTTGTTTTAATTAATTTATTCAGTGATATAGCCCTTCTTCCTGTTTATGAATTATCCATGAGCAGACCCTGGTTTTTACAAATTCATTCTTTGTTCAGAATTACTCAATGCATGTTTTGTGCAGACCTTTTCCAGTCCATGTAAACTAGGTCAGTCCTGCTCTGTTAGTGGCTGCGGAGGCTCTGTGCATCCACTGGCCAAATACAATGCAAACAGAGGTAATTTCCATTGCTAAGACATGATACAAATCTTCAAGCCTTTCTTTAGGCAAAAAAAGTCTGGCAAAAAAAGTAGATATTAAGCCACATAGGGGGTTTAAGCTCATAGAAGGAAATAGCATTAATTTAAAGAACTAGATGTAGATGTACTTTTGCAAGATTTCACTCAAGGAGATAGAATTATCTTAGTTTTAATCAAAAGGTTGTTTTTAAAATATTTTTGTTAATTTAGTCCAAGGACTGTGTAGCTACTGTCTGGTTTCAAAAAATGCTTAGGATAGAAACAAATTTATATAAAACTAAAACAAACTTAGCCTCAAAAGAGGTTAGAATACTTTGGAGCAGTTACCTGAAAGGCTTCCAATTTCCCCTGTCAGATCTGCTTCTGTGTAGCTTTGGCCAGGTGACTTGACCCAAATCCTTATTTTAACTCAGTGAGAAATTCTGCTGTGTTAGTTACTACTTACACAGGATGGTGGCAAGGAAGCAGAAAACAAAGTATTATTACAATGGTTTTACCTTGATCACATTGCAGGGTACTCTGGACCACTGAAAGAAATTCCTCCTGAAAAGTTCAACACTACTGCTGTGCCAAAGTATTACCAGTCTCCCTGGATAGAAGCCATTAGGGATGATCCAGAGCTGCTGGAAGCTTTATATCCTAAACTTTTTACACCTGAAGCAAAACCAGAACTGCCTGACTACAGGAGCTTTAACAGGTAATCCTGAATGGACACCAAATTTTACTGACCAGAGGAAAATTACTGTTGAATAAAATGTTTCCACCAGCTTTAAAAAACCCTACCACCTGTGTTTGCAAGTGTATGCATAAACATGACCAGGCACAGGGATTACAAGAGGCAAACAAGAGCAGTAAGGAGGAACCTAGTCTACCTCTAAAGCATGGGACTAAATTCAAAGTGCAGAACGAGGAATATGAGATAAATTGTTTAAAATGTTGAAAGAAAGTATCAGAATCCAGTGCCCAGAGAAGCTGTGGCTGCCCCATCTCTGGAGGCGTTCAAGGCCAGTCTGGAAGGAGCTCTAAACAACCTGGTCTAGTGAAAAGTGTCCCTGCCCATAGCAGGGAATCATCTTTAAGGTCCCTTAAATCATCTTTAAAGCCCCTTCCAACCCAAACCATTCTACGACTCTGTGATGCTGAGTACTCAATAGATGGGAAATAGGAGCTTCAAATTCCTTTCAGGATGTCTGTTGTTGACTTCAGTAGGTGTGGTATCATAAGATCTCTCAGGGAAACTCAGCGAAAACTAAGTTGTATAATGCAAACTACACCTTTTCTGTTTTCAATACAACTCACATGGCTTTGTTTTGGGCAATGACAGTGCAATGAACTTCATCCCACAACCAATCCCTCACACTAAATAGTTAGAAGATTTCCTATTTTATTGCTTTATAAGGGTTTTGACTACTTTCAGCAACAAATTAACAGATAAACCTTTGCTTTACTTACAGGTATTATGGCTTTCAGTAGAACTAGCTATATGGATAACACTGGCTTTTTAAAGTTTTAAGGGAAATTCTTACTCATGTCTTTTGCTTTCTTTCATTCCATTTACACTATTTTTATTTATTGAAGTAATGGACAACCCTGCTGAGTTCCAGAGAGCTGGGCCAAAAACCTGAACTCCTCCTCAAAATGCCAGACCGCAATCTATTGAAAAAGAAAATTGTTCATGGCAATGAAATTTACAGGAAAATACCACAAACATCACTTGTGTTCCCAGTGTTCATGTGGGCCTCAACTATGAGTGCAAGGACTAAAACATTACAGCATTTTACATCAAAATTGGCACTGCAGACACTGCATTAATTTTGATTTCTTAGCAGCAATATACACTGCCACGTTAATAATTGAGTCTGTGTGGCACACTCTTCTCAGCAGACAAAATAGCAAATACAAGTCAGAGATGTGCCACAGCTGCCAACATTGGAACAGTAACAGCACAGTTTATGTCCTGTGGTTATTGTAACCTAAAAAAACATAAATTAAAAAAAAGAAAAGAGCCCAAGAAAAAATGCCAAAGATACATATACATGGAGACAGAATCAGTTCTCCCTCTCACAAGAGGTGCTAGTCATTATTGTGAAGGACAGGATAAGACAGGGCACAGAGACTCCATTAAAAGGGATTTGTGTCTTGAGATGGTGTCTGATGGCTTCTTTGTGGGTTTTTAGGCTGTCTCTGTGGTCCTGTGTTCTGTTTATTGCCCTCTTTACAACATTAACTATTTGGATTTCTTTCTATGTGGATTTTCTCTATGTCTGACATGGCAGAACTCTGGCTCACCACAACCTGAATTTCCTGAATATATGTGCATTCATATAAGGGAAAGGCCAATATTCTCCCTTGTAATTTCCATAAAACCCTTCCATAAAAATCTGGCACATAAATCTGGATGCAGACTGTGAAACTGGTGAATTCAAACACAAATATATAAACGTAATCTACCACAACTCTCCTTTTCATGAAAAAAACCCCTGACATCCAGAAGAAGAGGATGCCTGGTGGCCCTGGAAAAGCTGTTACATGTTACAGTCAGATTTATGCTTTTTACCAAATTTAGAACGAAATTGAGAATTTGCAAAATGAAAATTCAAGCCACATCTTGGAGAGGATTTTACAGTCATGGCTTAGATGTCTACACTCCTAATAATGCACAGGAGAGTGTTTGAGGAATGGATTCAGAACAGCCCCCTGCACGCCAAGCTATCCAACAGAAGAAGGACAGCTGGACTTCAGTGTCTAGATTCTACCTAGTCATTCTGTGCATCTAGGTCACAGCATCCTTGACTTGTTTAATTGCAGTCTTGGAGAGAAAGCAGATGAGACTGTATTAAACAATTAAAGTGGGATATAATAGCACCATTTTGTTATCAGCAAGGGTATCTATCTAGGCTTTCCATCCTGCTTCATCATCCAGTAAAGTGCCACTGTGTTTGTTCTCCTGCAAAGCACTGGTACAGTCACCATTAGTCAGGTGGGGGTGTGGGTTAGAGTAAGTGTGAGGCACAGGATTCCCAAGGGAAACGGGCTTGAGATCGTTCCTGGTTTGTTCACTGGCATCTGTTACAGTGGCACTCAGACTATACAGGCTATGTCAGGTTCTTTTCAGCTTTCCTTGTTACACAAGGAAACTGGAAAAGCAACCCAACCTTAGCAGGTAGGGAGGTCTGATGTGTTGGAACAGATGCACACATTCCTGGCTTCAAAGTATCTTCACTAAAGAGCAGTCAGATTTTTTTACCACTGTCCAGCAGTGAAGAGGCGACTCTGGACCCTGTAGTAGTGCAATTTTTATAATCCTACCTTTATTCCATCTGCTTTCTTGGAGCTGGATAAATGTCAAAGGTAGGATTATGAGTAACATACAAAGCACTACATCTTACTCACATAGGACAAGCAAGTCTGACTTGTTCTCCCTCTCCATCCAGATAAATTCTCACTCAGCTTTCTCAATTCCCAAAGACTACTCTTTCAAAAGCACTACAGGAATCCAGTCCATCTGGACTGGGCTCTGTTTTCATTGATTCATGGATTCTGAACTCTTACTATAAAATGCTCAGAGTCTCCAAGGAGTTTTGGGTGCTAACCTGAAGTGATGTGAGATTAGTGGAAGCTGGGTGTTTAGCCAGTTCCTTAGCACCTAAATACCTCTGTGAAATACGCATTTGCTCTTGCACTAAGCTCCCATGAAGCAGCAAGCATTTTGCAGGATCAAATTCTTTGCTCCTATGTCTCCTATTTTTTGCAGAATTAACAATAAGCAAAACGTTCTATGAATGACAGTCCCATGTTAAAATGTGACACATTTTATGTAATTGAAGGTGTTAATGTAACACATTTAAAACATTTCTTCAGACTTTTCCAAATAATCAACTACAAGTAGTCTTCTATGTTGTGACAATATAATGTTCAATAAGAAAGACTAAGGGTAGTAAAGAAATCCTGCTAAAGCAACAGCTAAAAATAAACATGGTTGTGCCTGCTATTGTTAAATCATGCACCTACTTTTTAGGAATATGCAAAGTGAATATTAAACAATCTGTTACACTTCCTGGTGCAATTTCCTATGGCTCTGAACCAGCATTTCCACCCTTATTATGAGCAATGACTACTGGAATTTTTTAGGCATGAGATTTAGGCTTCTATACAATTAATCAGAGCTCAAGTAGCACAGCTGATGTGCACACCACAGAGGTCATTACAACACCATGTTGTCAGACAAGTTATTGCTCACAAGAATATACTTATTGCTGCCATAAAGGAAAATCAGCATCTATTAGCCAATTAATGCACTCTCCTTTCTGTCAATCATCATGTGCCCCTGCCTATAATGCAGGAATGCATAGTTCTCTGAGGCCAGACTTTGTACAGGAACTACAGGGGGGTATTTTGCTACAAAAGATACTTGAATTTCCATAAAAGACCCTCCTGCTTCTGTTACCTACAGAAACATCTGTATTTAAAACCCATACTACTACAATGAAGATGTTTTAGATAACAAAATTGTTCTGCAATTTATACGACTATTATTACTCTGCTTATTTTGATTATCCCTTTAATATACATACCAATGATAATTAAATACCACAACAATGTGAGAATGTGTATCGTAATTAGGGCAGCAATTAAAACAGTATTTATGATCCAGTGAGATGTAGATCACTACATTCACTCTGTGCCAATTACCTAGCAATTATTTTTTATCAGTATCATACGGTATCTATTTTGACTCTGTGACCTGGAAGACAGTTTCATGAGCAAAGCTTGATACCAACCTGGTATAAACAATTTCCTTTGACCTCAAGAGAGTTTAATGCCTGGACTGGTTGCTGCTGCTGCAACGTTATCTTCATTTGAGAAACATTTTTAGAGCTTAATCCAAAGCAGTGTTCCTCTCTCAGCAAGTGTGCATGCCCAAAACTTTCATATTTTTTTTATATCTCACAGGATTGATGCTTTGGAGTTAACACCAACCCCTTCAACAAATGCTGCTCATACCAAAATGCAGTGAATCATCCATGTAATGACAGAGCAGCACCATTTCTTTTATGTCACAGATTTATTTTTCTGAACTAATCTCATCCTTTTGTGCGTGTCTGTGTACTTAATTCTCAGTACAAAACTTTGGGGGTTTTGTCTTGCTGAAAATCCTAGTGTGATATTCAAATGATCTCTTTCAGTTTCTGTTTGTATTAATTTCTCTGGATTTCTGCTATAATACCTGGAGCCACTGGAAATACATTCCATCAGATCTGTTGTTCTGTACCACACACAAAATATACCAAGGCTGGTGAAATTCCACTTCAACAAAAATTCATTTTCCTGTGCCACTGTATATCTGGTTTTGCAGAAATCAGGTGCTCTTGTGCAGTTTAAAAATCTGACACTCTTAACTGGCTAGAATATATCCCAGCAAGGTTATGCAGCTGATCAAAATGCAGAGCACATACCATAGTCTGTTTGGTTGTACAAAGGAGGCTGGAAGAAGTGACAGGAAAACTCAAGGGTTTTTTTTTTTCAGTCTGAAACCTGCATATGCAGAAGAATCATGGGAGGTATTTGGAAATACTGTTTTAAAGTATTTGCAAATGCATGTAACAGTCAGCACCAGCTCAGTATTCCTTATCTTTCGGTTTCTTGGGCTTATTGCTGGAGGGAACATTAACATTTAAATAACATGACAAATGCTGGCTGAACAGTGTTTCAAGATTTAGTTACATAAACATTTTCTTCAGAAACAAAGCTGGTGTATTAAGTCCTCACCCATTCCCTCCTTTCCAGAGCCTGTTGTCTTTGGCTGTTCCTTTCTGCTTCACATTAAGCTCCACTGCCTCCTCACTTGTATTGCTACAATTGTTTGAGTGCACTGATATAAACCAGATTGCTGAAATAATTTGGATTTTGAAGTGCTCCTTTGTTTTGGAGGGTCTTTGTTTAACCCAGATCACATAAGTGACCCAAGTTTATAGCACAGCCCACATACATTCTAACTGGTACAATATGGTGCTGAACCACAGTGTAGTGGGAGGAACAAGCAGCTGAGGAGAAAATGGGGTAAGAACTTTCTGAACTAATTACTTGCTAGAGAGAATGTGTTGAGCTATGTTTTCAGACTTATCAACTTATCACCAACAAAATAAGTTTAGTAACTGTGACTCACCAATTGCAAGGTTTTCTTGTAACATCTTTTTCTCTCGATTTTTCCATCCATTTGAATTTTAAAGAAGGCTGAAGGCTTTATCTAGGGGAAAAGAAATCAGGTCTTAAAGAGAATTTCCCAGAAAAACAAACAAATGCTTTTCCCAAAAGCTTGAAAGTGTAAACAAGAAACTGGAACAAAAATCTGTTCCTTTCAGCTTCTGGGAGGAAAAGAAAACATGTATTTTTAAAATCACGCTTTACTTTTATTTCTCTAATATCTACAGAGTTGCCACTCCCTTTGGTGGTTTTGAGAGAGCATCCAAGCTGGTTAAATTCAAGGTACCAGATTACAATCTACTGATGCTAAACGACCCCAGGTTCATGATCCTTGCAAACCCTCTTGCTGCCAGAAGATCCTTCAACAGGACTCCCAAGGGCTGGACGTCGGAGAACATCCCGGTGGTGTTCATCCAGCCCGCAGAGTCCAACCCCGTCCCAGAAACAGAGGACCTGTGAGAGAGGCTGCATTCTACAGCGTACAAAATGCTGAAAGCTGCACATCCACGTGGTTTTGGTCCAAATAGTACTAAAGGCTACTGACAAAATGTTTCCTTGGAAGCTGGAGTAGAAGTAACAATGTCTGATGCAGTGTCTCTTTTCTGGCACCGAGTTTCATCTGTAAACATGATCTAAATAAAGTAACTTGGAAAATATGACAGTGATATTCTCTATTTGTGTTTACACGTTCTTCTTTTACTTTCTAAAATCTTTGCTTGACATTTAAGAACAAGTGTGCCAAAAAAAAAAAAAAAAAAGGGACACTACTCCCAAGGGACTTGACTTGATAGGTACATTGATATAAGGAAAACAACCAAACAAACTCTGTCCTCAATGCACCCCAAGTGCTGCCTGCTCAAGCTAAGCTCTGACAAATCAACCTGTTTTCCAAACCCTGCCTTTGGCCAAAGTTAAGAATTGTGTCATTACTTCAGTGACAGCAAGTTCAGGCCATTTTCCTCCTTTCTGACTCTTACTCAGCTTTTATGATGCACATCAATACCTATGTCACCTGGATTTGTTTACAGAAAACTCAGTAAATTTGGCAATGATGAGGATTACGTAGTGGGATGAAAAAGTGCAGAGGTATTTCCTGGATGTCTTGAATGTTTGTATTATTCACAACTAAAAACCCCAGCAATGACTGGTTATGTCAAACATAGAAAAATAGGATCACTGAGCTCTATTACCACAAATGCTTTTATTACTAGAAAGAAATTTTATAGACCTTTTGCCCTACAGCCATAGTGGGACTTAAAACCATGAGAGATTTCTTGCTTTTGATACACTGGCAAGCTCTGATGTTTTATAAATATATGTGTTTTTCAAACATCATTTCAAGGCAGGTAGTTGGCAAAGGAAATTCTGCCATTCATTTTCTTTCATTTACTTTGCCATACAAATGGCACATATAAATGTACAGGCCCTGAAAAAATTTGTGAAATAATTTTTTTAAAAAATCAGCCTCATTGATTGAGAACGCTTTCCTAGCAAGGGATTAGTTTGGGGACCTTAACTATGCACATTGTACAACAATTACATGGACAATGACAAAAAATATGAATTCTTCAAAGCCAAAAATGCAAGACTAAAGAAAAAAACTATGGTGAGGTGTAATGCAAACAAGTTCTGGGGGAATTTGTTTTTATGAGCATTCATAAGTTTATTTGAAGAGAAATAGGAGAAAATTGGTGCATAGCACATACACAGGGGGAACTGTGAAGAAGGGATATATGTAATTTTTACTGCATTCTCTGTAAAAATAACCTATACCTGCAGAGCCTGCCACCTTGCTTCTTATACAGCACACATAATGGCAACTTTAGTTTCCTATTCATCCATGGATCCACTGCAGCAGAATGGGTTCAGGAGGCTTCAGATGTTTGAGAAGCATTGAGCCTGCTACTGATGTGTTCAGCTGATGGTCCAAACAGCAGAAATCACTGACAGTCCTTGAAGTCCTCAAGTTCTGTCTGAGACTTCTCACATGAGCTGTGCCACAGCAAAACTGGGAGCTCTGATGTGCCCCTCAGTCTCAGTTATCACCTGCAGCAGAACAAGAACCCTGTGCCTCCTGTTTCCCAGCTGTGCCACCAGAGAGCTCCGAGCACAGCAGCCCAGGGCACTCCTTTGAAGCCCAGTTGCCACAGTCTGCAGCCACACTGTTCCACCTTCCCATCCTGAGGGGCTTTTGCCAAACCTCCTCCTGGGCAGAGGCCGTGCTAAACTCCTGGCCCGTGCTGGGGAAGTGTTTGGGAGAGTGCTAATTGGCAGAGGAAGGGCTGAGCAATGTGCTGAGCATTCAACAGCATCGAGGCTCCAGTGCCAGTGTCCAGGAATGTTCCCTGGCTGCATCGGCCTGGATGGAGCCTCATTGTGCAAGTCCCACTGCAACAAACAAATCCCTCTGCCAAAAGCCAACTCCTTTGTCACAAAGGAACATCTCTTGGTAAGGTTGGGAATTCAGAAATTCCCTGCTAACTTCAATGGGATTTAGCACCCGCAGTTATTTTTTCAGACTCTTCTATTGCACTTGAAATCTATTCCATAACTAGAGGAAAGCTGCAGTGATGCTCCTAAAGGCTTCTTTTAGCTGTAACAAATACAGCTGCAAGGATATATTAAATGGGAAAACACACACCTAACAGATTTACACAGATAAGCACAAGTATATAAATATTTCAGAAAATGTGCATATAACATCATGTACATTTTATCACAAGACACAGCTTCAAAGAGAAAAAGGCAGTGAAAGGTATGATGAAAAGGTAGAAGCATGGAGAGAACAAATAGACTGTTAAAAATGTCTAAAAGTCTTAGTTCCCAGAGGTTTTTTTGCCTCATTTTTATTTACATTAAGGTACCCATTGCAGCAGTACAAAGGGAACTCAAAAATTTACTTAAGTGTTTTCACTAAAAATGTGTTGAATTCAGAAAATAGAGCAGCTGTTTCCTTCCCAGTCTATACAAAATACTCTATGGTTGCAGGATGTAAAAAAGAAACGAGAGATGTACCCTTCTAAATAGCTCCATGACTACAAGGGATTTTTAAAACATATGCACCTGAAACCTTTTTTGATGTGAAAAGTCAGGGTTCATGGCCTGTACCATCTGCACTGGAGAATAATTTTTTTAAGCTTCATGCTCCTTCTTAGAAATCTTAAATATGTCAGCACATCTTGGCTGCTTTCCTTCCTGCATAATCCATACAACGGACAGTTGTGGAAATAAATTATTATTCTATTGTCTCAAAGTATCCCTGTGTTTAAATTAATTAAATACACATTGTCTCAATCAGAAGCAGGAAAAACACATTGGAGACAGAATTCTAATCCCAATGAAATCAAACAAAGGTTTTGGCACTGACAGCTGTGCAGACAGCATTTCACCATAGCATTTATGCATTTTATCTCAAACATGTACTTTTAATCAAAATTTATGCTACTACCAAAGCTACTATGTGTTCAACATCAGAATGGATATTTTGGGTACAGAGCTGGGCCTAAATATGTATGTAGTTTGTTTTGCATTTTACATATGGTGAAGTGCTAAAAAACCCTAAGAAACTCTGGGAAACTGCATAGAAACACAGGGAAAAATGAGCCCGTATCTAATAAGATCTCTTCTAAATGATACCAGACATGAACAATCTGCACTCTACCTCAGCTCTCACTAACCAGCATAAAATATTCTGGGCAGCACCTAAACCAACAGGATAAAACACAGTTCCTGAAATACATGGAGACTGTGGAGCATAAATCCCTATATATGTTGGATTAGAATTTCTCATCGTGAGGTCCACAAATTATAAGCAGACTAGACAGAAACACCAGAAGATCCCTATAAGGCTGACAGGTCACGTAGAGATGGCTCCTTCATTATTCCCAGAGGCTACATACTCTTCAAACCCAAATAAAAAGTGATCTAAATGATTTATAAATAGTATGTTTGCCACAGAGCTGTTATGTAACTGGGTGTTAGAATATAGATGACAAAAAATGGTTACAAAATGCAGTCAGCATACTGATACACTTTAAGAAACAAAAATCGCATTTAAGAAATTAAAAAGCAACTAAAAGGGTGAAATCCTTTCAACGAAATAAGACATTATTTTAAACAGCCTACAGACTAAGTGTTCAGAGTAAGGTAAAACTACTACAGAGGTCTAACCCTTCTCTCCAAAAAAATGTTAGCATGGGTTAAGAGTACAATAGAAGAGACTCAGAAAACAAAAAGACTAATAAAACTTTACTGCAGGGACGCAGTAATTAAACTATCTCAACACAAATAAAGGAAGTTATGACAGAGTTCTCCACAAATGGTATGGAAAAGATGATGAGGGAACAATAACACAGGAACAAACTAACTCAATAAAATGGTAAGGAACCAACGTTAAAATTCACGGAATAAATACTTTTCAAGCAACGCCTGCTTGTGGAATCTGGTTCTATAAGATGCTGTGGGTCAAAAACTATTAATAACTTCAAAACAGGATAAACAACTTCATAGTATTAACTATGCCTAGAATGGGTAATGGCTACTGTGTGACCTGGATCTGGAATATACGAAGTGTGTGAGAAAGATCACTCCACATTTACCCCATTTCTTTCTCTAAATATCTTCTACCAGGCACTGTCAAAGATCCAGGAAAGAAGGATTTGTCAGTCCTGTGAAATACTGTCCATGTCCCCAAAAACATATATTAAAGCACCATGTCATTTCTAGCACATGCCATTAGTACTGATGTTGAATAATTTACATCAAAATATCCATTATGGGAGCGTTTAGAGGAAAGTCTATTCCCACATGGGAATGGGGACATTTAAATACAAGTTGGAACCAGAGAGAGCCAGGGTTAACTTAAACCTCCCACACAGCATCTGGGTACTGCAGGGAACACAAAAGCCTGACCTCAGTTCTGTCTTTGGCAAGACTCCTGATCCTATAAAGAGAGCTCAGTTTGGGACACAATATATGAAATTTGCTCCTCAGCTTTCCCATTAATAAAATAGAAATACTAATGCAGGCTGTATAAAGCTTTTTAAAAATTATCGTTTGTTTGGGGCTTGGGTTTTTGGCTTTTTTTTTTTTTTCATTTTAAATAACAAATGTCATGGTAAAAATAAAGAAAAAGTAAAAAATAGGCTTACATGAGTACATACATAATATTTCAGGCTATGGTGTATAATAAATGCAAGAAACATTACAACTGGAATAATGTTCTACTTTCCTTTGACTTGAAAGACTGGATTTCATTCTACAATGGGCAAACTCTAATAAAAGAATCAACAAATTAGTGTTTGATTTTTTAAAAATAAAGATGTAACTTTCGCTGTTAAAAAGTCCAAATCACTTTTCTTACTATTATTTTTGGACAAAACCATAAACTAAATTCAGGATGAATTCACAACCCTTTTGTTTTCAGATGGAAATTGGATTTCCTGAGAACAGACTATTCAAAATACCTGGCCCAGAATTTGCAATAGTTCCCTACTGCACAAAGACACTGTGAGTCAAAGTTAAATAACACTTGCAAGAGGCAGAGGATTCCCTGTAAGAGTGAAAATAAGCCTTGGTATCGTGAGCCAACTATTCTTTCAAAAGCAAATGGAGATTAAAATATTCGATGGTGTTTGTACAAAGAACAGCTTGAACTTTGCCAGTTCAGAGCTGGCTGTACTCATTAGCACAGGAATGCCCTCAGGCTGCTTTGCATGGGAGGTATAACTTCGAACTGGATTTCTCTGGAGTACTGAAGGACATCTGGACAGTCAACCAAAAAAAGTGAAAAGTTTCAAATCTTGAGGAGATCTTGGGTGACAAGGAGGCTGACAATGCCCAATCCATACAGTGGGAAGGCCGGCAGTCATGCCAAAGTCCAGAGTGTACCATTCCACTTCCTCTCCTTGGAGCAGATTCTCTGCAGAGCCAAGTCGATCTAGGCAAATGTTAACTTGAAACAGTAGTGACTGAAGTCATGATGCTCAAGATTACTGAAAGATGACTATGCAAGAT
Organism: Climacteris rufus; assembly: GCA_013398175.1. NCBI lineage: Eukaryota > Metazoa > Chordata > Aves > Passeriformes > Climacteridae > Climacteris > Climacteris rufus. The sequence continues at coordinate 183,720 of VZRZ01001296.1, forward strand.
AACTACAAATGATTATAAACAAACATTTGAGGCATGACAGGCTCTTCCTAGGCTGGCCTACAGTACGTCAAGAAGCCAAGTAAGGCTTAATTCTGGCAGGGAATTCCAGCAATATGTCATCCCTCAAGTTCTTAATGAGAACATTTTGGCTCTTTGCTGGCAAGGATAAAATTAAGAACACGCTGTTCAAAAAGGAAGGAAAACAGCAAACTGACCAGTTACAGCAAGCACCACTGAACTAAAAGGGAAGTGCTTATTTCCTATCCAGGTTTTGCAGAGATACAAAGACATTTCATTAATGCATCATTGCTGAAAAGAAAGTGATATCACACACAGTTCAAGATGAAGTCTCCTTATATTTAAAGATGTCACTTTACCATTCATTCAGATATAGCTTATAAAAGAGGCAGAAAGGAAAATGGGAAGCATCAGTGGGAAGGTGGGAAGAAAGCAGTAAAGCAGACCTGCAATTCCAGGGTTTCATGAGATGAGGGCAGTGCTATTCTGTGATGTGTTCCTTGCACATGACATTTTCTTTTAGCAATCTTTAGAGGCTTTGACAGTTAAAAATTTTTCTTCTAATTTCCAATCTAAATTTGTTCATACCCAGCTTAATTTCCTAATATAACTTTTTTTAAAATTAAAACACACTTCCTTTCCTGTCACATTTGCTCCAACTAGTATATTCAAAGATTGTAAGGTCTTTTATGGATCACTTGTCCAGCCTAAAAAATTCAAGTTCTTTTAGTCTCTTGTCCACTCCTCTCCTTTAGTAGGGATTTAAAACATTTTTTTTACAACTCCTCTAAGTTCATTTTCTTGCATGGGGATTTTCAGATCTGCTCTCAGTTTAAAAGTCTCCCCAGCCACACATACAACACGTGGCATTAGAACTGTTTTATCTGTCCAAGAAGGGCTGAACTTATTTGTGGCTGCATTCACATTTTCCACAGCAGCATCAAAGCAGTGACTCACAGCCACTCTGTCTTTGGCTTATACACCCACTTCTTTCAAATTCTCTCATCTTCCATCCAACAGGCCCTGAGTTTTTATCACAGAGCCTTTCCTATTAGGCTCTAACACATGACCTTGTACTTTTTATTATTCTATTGTATCCCATTTTGTTTCTCTACTCCTCAAGGCCATCCAATTATTTCGGTACAGCATCATACTACAGGGACTGTTTCCCAACTCGGTGATGCCAACAGAGCTCATTAGCAAGTTCTAGTTTTTGTGCCAAGATCACTAATGAAAAAATTAAACAACACCAGTTTCAATATCAGTTTTTGGACAGAGGTCTAACAGCTTCCCCCTGCCATTCAGTGTAACCTTTTCCTCTGGGCTATTTCTTTACCTATCTGACACTTAGCTTAAAAATTTCCCCTTTCTTGAGTTTAACAGATTTCTTTGCCTAGAAAAACAGCTACTGCATCACAGAAAGGAAGCAGGCAAGTCTGGCATGATCTGCCTATGGCAAAAAATATTTTATCCTATTTACTTCCACACCTTTTGCTCCTAAGAAGTCATGTTCTTTGAATACTGGGTTTTACACTTGGCACAGTCTAAAGTAATATATATCACATTTACACCTGCAAAGTAACTCACTAGTTTGCAAAGTAGTTAACAATTCAACGCTTTGGGTTTTTTAAATTAGTCTATTCTGTAACACAATTTTGTTACATTTTCCTTAGGTATGGACTGAGGTGCATGAGGAGGGGACTGAACTTACGTATTTTATATCAAATAATGTTCAGTTTCTCAACCAGGACAAAATATTTTTTAAACACTTGTTAACACTTTTTGCATTTTATTATCTGAAATATTTAATGTAATTTTTACTTCTAATGAGACAGAATATATAGCCACTGTATTACTTCTAATTTTATATTCACTAAATACTTCTCTTTTGTTTACATTTTACTTCACGTTGGGTTTCACGAACCCTGAAAGTTCAACTCAGCTACAGCAGTTGTCTGTGTGAATCCAGACTTCTCTGTCTTTCTTTTCTTTTCTGTTGCTGACATCCATTCTTGTTGGTTTACATCATAAGAGGAAGCAATAAACGAGACCTTGAAACCTGAAAGGATTGTTCAGGACTGATGCAACACAAAGAAAGACCATCACAAAAACTTTATTTTTTCAAAAGCACCCAGATGAGGACACATTTTGAAAAAATTGTCTGATATATACAGCATGCATAGAATTTTCATATATTTCTACTGTTTCATCAACTAACTTTAAAAAGAGAATAGCCTAAAATAGGAAAAGATTTCAGCTGCATTGTTGTTCCACAGAAGTAGATTATTGGACTGGAACCTGGATTATCCAAGAGGAAAAATATTCATTTGAAAGACTTATGCAACCCCCACCCTTTTCCTTGTTCCTAAAGAATGAACAAAATAAAGCACACAGAGACCTTGTTCCAGGCCCGTTATCATCAAAAAGTCTGGAGAAGAACGCAAACCAAGGCTTCTTCTTCTCAGGGTGAAATTCTAGATGACTTCAATGAAACTGCTTTTGCCACCCCATTGAACATTTTAGCCCTTGAAAGCTTCTGGGGGAAAAATGTAGAGCCAGGCTAATGTACAATGAATAGGAGCAAAACATCTTGTGTTCATTCCTGCACCCAGAGGAAGAAAACTCTAAAAATGGTGGCCATGCTCTATGAAAGTGTATCTACAGCTAACCCAGAGGAGGAGGAAAAAGAACAAACTTGAACAGAAATGATAGGAAGTTTTTTTTTTAACCTAGCTAAAATAAACCACCACTTAACACTCATTGCTTCTGAAGCTTCACTTGGAGCTTTTGAGATGAAAAAAGCCAGTGATGCTTTTTTTTTCCAGACAGGATCCATTTTCTCCTTCTTTCATTCATGTCTTCTTATGTCCTCAATTTACATGTATAAATTTTAGACTCTATACAGGATGTGGGAATGAGATCAATCAGATGACTAAGCTTCATGTGACTGCTTGCTACAGACTACATGAGGAAAACACTGCTAAAGTGTGTTTAAAAGGAAAGGTTGTGGGTATAGGTATTGATGGTAGGGAAGATTTGAGCACTGGAATAGATTTAGGTAAAGTTCCCCATAAGATAAAACGTCCTCATGTAGCTTATTGTAAGCTGAAGACATATTTTTCACTTGTTCTGCTCTTGTTTTGTATCTTTTAGTGGAAATACAGCTGAGCATACAACCTAGAGAACCCAAAGCAAATGCATACAATCGTTACTTTATGTCACAAATAATAAAACCACTATTTACCTTTTCTCTGGTTCTTTTACACCTTTAGGGCTCTCCTTTCTAGCAATATATTTTCCTTAACTCTTGCAGAATTATGCAGAGCACTGAGCTAAGCACTCGGTGAAAAAGCACTGCCCCTGAAGACAAGTAACTGCAGAACATCTTGGAATTTGAAAGATTTTTTTTCTCCTCTCCAGGCAGAACTGTTCAAACATATGATTGACAATACCCCAAAGGCTTAGAGAAGACGGAAAAAATCACATATTCTTAAGTAACCCTCACCTCACTTAATGAAACTTTATCCTGCTACAGTGCATGCAGAATAGGGCCCAGTGTCCCTGGTATCTTTCAAATTACATTTCCTTACAGAAGAATGATTTTCTTCATCCATTTTTCTCCTGACAAGATCAGCACAACCTCAAACAGTCTTTTCAGAGCCCAGTCATTACTTCACAAAAACATGATGACAGTTCCCATCTACTGGAATTAAACATGTTTTTCAATTAAAATGGCAGTATCTCTCAAGTGTCTAAAAGTCAATGTTCAAAGGGACATGATCAGATAAAATTCTTTCTGACAGGCCAGTAAAACAGACTGGACCATAACAGGCAGTATAATGTCCAGTGCTGAATTAAATGCAGTGAAAATACTTAGAAAAAGAGATGTAACTAATAAAGCACACCTTAAATGCTGCATTGGCTGGTGGAATTACCTGCCTCAGACCCTACACATAATTTGTTCATTTATTTTGTGCAAAATACTCCAATAAGTACAGACACAGTTCCTGCAAAGTATACAAAGTTGCTTTCACATGAGAAACAGCTCATGAGGAGGGAGAAAGATCCATGCAGAAGACGAGCAACAATGACAAAATCAATGACTCAAACATAGCTTAACTATTTTTTAAAAACATCCACAAAATGTAGTGTTCTACCCCTCCAAGAAGCATTAGAGCAGATTTATTTTTATTATTAAACATTTGAACATGAAGAGGCTAGCAGTTGACTGAAAAAGGTTGTTGCAAAGCTGCCCCAAGCATTAAGAAGAAATATGAAAGAAATTACAGAACAGGCGTTCCAGTACAGCTACAGGTATGAAAATATTCACAGAAATATGCATCTTAAAACAAAACAAAACCAAACCCAAACAAAAAGACAATATAATTATTTCAGAGGAAGGAATCAGAGTTTATTTATTCACAGATCAGCCACTGGTACAGATGACCCTGGAACAGGAAAATTGTAACACCAAACCAAACCCTTGTGTGCAGCTGTGAAACACGGATTTGCAGCTCATCGTCGATGAAAAAGATGTGTGATGCCTGCAGCTTTGAGAAAAAATATTCAACATAATTCCTTTTAAACATCTGGATGTCTTCTAACTATGCTAAGATTTTTCTTTTGGCACATAACTATCCATAAAAGTGTTTTAATCTGGAATGGACCCGTGCAAACCCCCATGCCTTGGATGTGCTTAAGGATCTGGGTACGTGCTGCCTCCTTTCCCTTCCAGCTTGGTGTTCCATGTCACACCCTGAACCCACCTCCTTCAATCCCTCTCCTCCAAGTTTAACACCTTTTCCTCTCTTTAGTCAACTCTCCAGTGCCACAGCCTGTGTTACTAATATTACCAAACTACACTTATGAGCCCACATAAACATTCTTCTGCACCCCTGCATCATGCCCAGCGCACATCCTGGACTGTCACAAACTGCAGCAGGAAACCATTTGCCCTGGTAGCATTGTTTTGGACGTGCTCCATTTATTCTCATTTTCAAATTCTTCTGTTACCTCATTTAGGGCTTCCTGTGCCGCACCTGTGTCATTCTCTGCCTGAACTGTGTGTGGAAGATTCTGTTCAAGATTCACTGCCAGAGAATCTTAAAATACACTATAATTAAAGCTCACAGACCACAGTTACCCTGAGAGAAGAAAAAGGAACAGAAGAAACCAATATAAATCCTAAGAGACTTCTAAAGATTAGTGGTGAAAAACAAATCCGTGCTGAAGAAAGGGCAGAGGCAAACAAGAAAAGCAGAGTTCAGGGAGAAGCAAAAATATCAAAATGAGGTCATAATCAGAATGAGGTCATAATCCCACTTTGGGACACACACAGATGCCTTTGTTTGCCTGGCTTTGCAAAGAAGGAATGCAGGGATCAAGGACTGAACTGACAGTACCTCAAACAATAAGCAGAATGCTTTTTGTAAGTGTACAATAACAAGATGCACCAGTACAAAATTAGATTTTTAACTGTCATGTTAGCACACTGTCTTTCAACGTTTTTACCTTTAAAACTCTAGTGAGGACCTATCAATAAACAGCTAAGAAAGAACTACACCAAAAAAAAAACCCTAAGAATGCTTATTGTGCCAAGATGTTGTATGAATCTTAGAACAATGAATCAGATATTCAATTCCCTTAAAAAACCCCACAAATTCTAGGAAAAATTGAAGAAAACAAGAGGCAAGCAAATATTGTATCTGCTAAAGATTAAAAACATGCAAGTTACTGGCTACAGCATCTGAAAGCCTCAAGAAAAAACATTTTATACAAATCCTGTATTACGTAACCCAAACTTGTGAACATATCTACACAAATCACTGGGAAAAGTGGTTATCTATCTATCTATCAGACAAAAGTCTGGAAAATTTCATTAAAATCTCATCAAAGAATCACCAAATCAAAAAGTTGGTGAAAAACACCGGAGAGTGAAACTGCTAAAATTCCTTTGCTAGTGGGCTTTTTACACTGGCAATATAATGGAAGAAACAGTACCAAAAAGTAATCTGATCAAAACGTATAATTTTTTTAACAAAAATGGATACAACAACACCACAAATGTAGTATTTAAAGCAGTGAACTAATTTGATGCCGTGCATTGTATTCCACGCAGTCACTTTGCAATCTGGATGACCTAAAGTAGATTCAGGAAGGGAACTTTTCAGGGAAATCATTTAATTCCCTATTGCAGAAGATGCTTTTGGAAAACTGAGCATGTTCTTAGACACTGAAGCACTTTTCCATTCCTGGAAGGCTATCAGAAAGGCAACTGGAAGAGAAATAATACAAGAGGTTGTATCCATCAGCATGTGCCAACAATTACTGTTGGGTGTGGTAACGCGAAACATCATTGCTAATCCAGAAATGAAACGTGTTAGTGAAATCTACACGTTTATCCAGTAAAATTATAATAACTGTGGAATATAAAAGGTACTTGAGCAACTAGAAATACGAGTATTCACAGACACGGAATTCCTTTGGAAAATAAGAGAAGGAAACACCCCTCCCTGGCCAAAATGATAGATCAAACCCAGAGGGAACACGACTTCGGGGCTGTGAGAGATAATATAGTAATAATATAGGCTCTTTCTGGGCCATATGGAAGTCGAACGCAACCCTGAGGTGTTGTGCACACTCGTGCGGGGTTTGGCTCACGAGCCACCCTGTGCCGCTATTCCACAGGCATCTCAAGGAAAGCCAACGTGCGCAGCCAGATATCCTGGAACGAGCACTGGAAAACAATTGCTGGAAAAAACAAGCGCCAGCGCTCTCGTTTTAACGGGTTGTTAACTCCAAAACCTGAGTACCTGAGGAGCGCTCCACCGCGCCCTTCAAACCGAGGACGGCTGTGCCTTCGAAGAGCGAGCAGGAGGCGAAGGAGGAGCGGGGTTGTGACGGCCCCTCACCTCACCTCGCCACGGCTCCCCCTCCACCTTCCGCGGGGATGCGGCCCCGCTCCCGCCCCACCGCCTCAGGCGCCATCGCGCTCCCTCAGGTGGCCCCGCGCCTCGCGCCCCTTCCCGCGCGTCCCGCGCCTCGCGCCCCT